>VMKM01000062.1:392831-764487 GCA_008360985.2 Macquaria ambigua | reverse complement strand
ATAACACATGACCAACAATACTGAGCTATACTATACATTCTGCAGGGATGAAGAGAGCCAGGCAACCTGTTCAGGACCCTCCATGCACCTCAGACGGTATGACCCCCTTCCTCCATCCACCAGCATGCTCATCGATGTTTGATTCATTGCATGTAAGCTAAGTAATACTACTGTATGTTATGGTGTATTCTTAATCAACTTTTTATTTTCAACTCAGATATTGACACCGCCCTAGAAGGCACATCTACAGGTATGACAGGAATAGACATTTTTAACTAGCAGGCCACTTTTAAAGCTATTTTAATGCTAGTCAATGTCAACAACACCAAACTTTGAAGATAAAATTTGTGCCTTTAATTGTCTTTGTTGGACCATACAGTTTCATATGAAAGCCCTGATACCGCTTGCTGCTTGTCCCCAAAATGAACCTATGTCAGATTTGTCTCTCTCACTCAAGCACTACTATTACATATAAATTCAACTCAAAATTGCCATCACTTTTATGATTTCTCTTTCCAGATGACTTTATACATCTCCTAGCCAGTTGCTGTAGAATGTTTTGAAAATGCAGTTTACATTGCTTTGGAGACATAAGATTAAATAAATATTAACACTAGTGTTTTGGTTGACATGGATACATTCTTTCCTCTTTTGCAGCGTGTAACGAGAACACTGATGGTAGGGTCAAAGAGCACGACAGGATAAGGGATGGGCATGAACAACCTGGTAAATGCACACAACACATACACAAGACCACTGAATCACTTTGTTGAGAGTGGAGGCTGAACTCCTTTCAGGCTGGATTGGAGCTGTGTCCAGGCAGTTTTGTCCTCACATGACTGACATGACACATTACTGTATAAACATTAATATTACATGAAAATGCTATCACAAGTATGGCTTCTCATTTTTATGGTGACTTTTGATGTTTTTTAGCAGTTAATGCTTAGGGTAGGTTTAAGTTTATTGAAAAATTTAATTAAAAATTAGGGATGCTCTGAACCACTGGATCTGTTTCTGTCACAAATGGTATTAAGTGGATATCATCCAGACGTGTCCAATCCAAAGTAATGCAGTTTCTTCATCACTGATATTCTAAAATAGTGTGTTTTACTATCAGTTCAGAGAGTCATGGTGAGCCACCATCTCAGTTTTTAGTGCCACAGCAATCGAAGGTTCATCATATTGTTTTTATCATAATATGCTGCCAGTCATTCTGTTACTCAAATGGCTTTTTCACTGCAGGTGGCTCCTTTGTTGTTCTGCTTTGTTAATTTGCTGTGATGAGCTAATGTTGATCGCAGTCAGTTGTACACATTTTAAATATGGGGAAGAGAGAGCATTGGCATTTGATCACTACATGGTATTGTCCAGTACCAGTACCATGAGTTGACCAGTACATTTCCAGGAGATAAAAAAGTTGGATTGCTTCATCCCTAGTTTACATTGCTTTGAAGTTGTAGATTTAGTAAGTGACATAACAAATGTAAAGAAAATAAAATGTTAACCCTAGAGTTTGGGTTGCCATTGACAGTCTGTTTTCCCCTTTTGTAGTGTCTCTGAAAAATGCTGTGGAAAGGGATCCTAGGAGGAAACAGAAACAGAAGTGGTCTCAAAAAGAGGTCGCAGCAGTGATGAGACATTTTAATGAACACATTGCCAAGGGGAACTAGCCACCATGATTGAATGCCAGCAGTGCAAGACTGCTGAACATCCTGCTCTGGCTAGTCGGTCTGTTCAAAATATCAGAGACTTTGTCAGGAATCGGGGCATAACTCTGAACAAGAAAAAACAGTCAAATGATGTGTAGGAAATTGTTGCAGACCTTCATTGTTTGAGGGTTTAAAGGTGCTGGTTGCCGCCAAGGTCAGAACATGCGGTGAATGTTAACAGCGCAGTTCACTGTTTTTTTGTTTTTTATTTGATTTCTTTTTGTTTGTTTGTTTTGTTTTGTTTTTATCAGGAGAAAATTAATGTCATGTTGTGTAAAAAAACCAACAATGATTAAATTTGGCTCCTTGTTCACTGACTGCATGGTGTAATATGTCCTCAAAAATCAGCTTTTACTAAGTATAATATATGGGCTATATTGTCTTTTAAAATATGTCCTCACAGATCAGGTATGTCTTCGCAATACACAGTGCTGTTGTATTGTGTGTTGTGTAAAACAATATGTCCTTCTATATTAGGTGTGTCCTTTTGATGCACAATGCCTTCACTTTAGTGTTGTGTGTGTGTGTGTTTAGCCATGTTCCATTTAATCATATTTGACCCTTCAATACACTTCAGTGACATTTTTGTGTGTTGTATAGCTACTGTCCTCTCAAATTGAGTTGGTCCATATAATTTCCATTTATGTCATGGGCGGGGCTTATAGACCTAATTATCTAATGTCCTCACAATTAAGCATGTTGTCAGGTTGTTATATTTTGAGTTGTGTTTTGTGTATTTGAAATTTGAAGTGAAATTTGTGTTGTATGGCTTAAAATAGATTTTTTGATATTTACCACGTCTTTGTGGAGCAAGTGGAAAGGGGTGTCCCTCTAATGCAGTAAAAAACTGGTTTGGGGAGCAATGTCCTTTTAGTACACAAAAACCCGTATGTGTGTGTGTGTGTGTGTGTGTGTGTGTGGCTTAATGAGCTCCACAGAGCTACTTGTTGTTTTGATGTTTTATTCTATTGTTTATTCTATTGAAATCTAGAGCATTTGGCACCATGCACATTTCTTTTTTTGTGTGTGCTTTGTGTGTGTGTGTGCGTCTGTGTGAGTGTATAAACATGCATAGGCACTATATTTGTTGCTAATTAATTTTTTGGATGTTTTGGACAAGGAAGCCGATTGACTAATGTTCCAGTTATAGTCCCAGAGGAAATTCAAATCAACAAACAAGGACCTTATTCAGAAAAACACAGAAAAGGCAGCCTGCGGCTCGATCTCATGATAATTCTTAGAAAATCTGCGAAGAAGCAGTGAATCTGGTTCCATCACTCTGTTTGAATATTTGATTGGAAAAATCCACATCAGCAAATAGGAAGCAATGGTTGAATGGGCCGCTTGAACATGACTGACACTGAAGGTTAATGGAACAGAGGAAAAGACATTCACAGTGTACTTAAATTAATAATTAATGGGTACTTAGAGTTTTAACCAGATTTTGTGAAATACACAAGATGTTCTGCTTACTAGGACATTTCACTCTGTCCCTTACATTGTTCCATCATTTACAAACACTCGCAAGGCTACAAACTAACACCCTGTGCTTCCACTGGGGCTATGTGCCACTTAACAAGTGGTGGTCTTTCTCTGAAAAAAAACATCTCTTTGTACATTTTCCACTATGTTGAAGCTACTGTTAAAACAGACAGTTCAATACTGTGATATTCATGAATGTAGCCACAAGGTTATACCACTGTGGTGTACAGGAGAAACATTAGGTTTGGAGTTGAATACTGTAGAGAGACCTTTTATTTGACATTTTAACATTACATGGAGGACGCCTCCTCAGCCATTAATCACAGTCTGTAGCATAGAAACAGGACTATTAATGGAACAATCAACCCATGTAAACACCCTAATTGGAGTGATGCCTTGCTCTGATTATTGGCCATAATCTGATTATTATGTGCATGTAAACATAGCCATTGTCTAGTTCCACTTCCCCCCATTCATTTTGCAATGCATGCTGTATGTAATTACATCTTTAAAATTGGCTTAAAATGAAGCACTGCGCTAGCTAACAGTAACACCCCAAATACACAGACAAGCACCACCACAGCTGAATGTTGAGGTTAATGTAGAAATGCCTTAAAAGGGCAGTTTCTCTGATGGAAACTAGAAGCAGATTTTTTTTTTATCTGAAACCCCCAAATTAATTAATTATCTAATAATAATAATAATAATAATATAATACATTTCTTCCACAAAAACTGGAGTATTCATTGGAAAAATTAACTTTTTAAAATTTTTTTGAAAAGAAGTGTTGGGTGGGCAGATAAACTGTTCTCCTGTACGGATTAAACAAACGAGATATAACATATTACATAGTGAGCTTTAGAGGTGCCAGTAGGTCTATTTCTGAACTTTGGACAGGGCCAGGCTAACTGTTTCCCCCTGATTCTAGTCTATATGCTAAGCTAGGCTAATCTCCTCATCTAACTCTGGGCAAGACAGAGAATAACCACATTTCCCAAAATGCTGAACTATTCCTTATTGGCTGTTCACACTGACAGGGTGGAAAAGATCAGAACACCGAACAGCCTATTTGAAATGACTAAAGTGCCAAATCTTGCATGTAACACACCAATAAAGAAGCCCAATATCAGAATATATATACCTACCAGATACATTTACACTCACACGTTATTCATTTTGCTGATGTTTTAATCCAGAGTGACATACAACATGAATGACAGAATAACAATGATTTGTTTATGTCATATGGGCCAGTAAGGAACACCATACATCACCAAAACAACTCACTAATATTTTTAATGCATTCATGTGCGTAACCAATTGAATTTAGATGTGTGTTGCAGGCTATTGTAGTGTAGATTCTTTATTACACTGATATAATTATCATGCCAGCAGCTGCAGACATGCATGAGTCAGAGGCTTTCATAGTTTAATCATCAGTGTTCTGCAGCTGATGTGTTTGTAGTTAAGATGAGAAATGTCTCTGGACCACATCTGAAGCTGCTACACAAGTCTAGCATGGGGGGTGGGGGTGAGGGAGGGAAGGAAATATGGAGGGAGGGAGGGCAGAGAAGGATAGAGGATGGAGAAGATGAATCCCAAAGACTTTGCATCATTCGTTCTCACACTCACTCGCTTTTCCTCTCTGCACCATTGCAACTGCCTTCGCAATGCACACCTACACATTTTTCCACACTCACTAAGGCACTGCAGCCTTTTGACACATAGTAATCACACACACACACACACACACACGCATACATTTGAGGTGCCAGATGAAAGAACACCTACATCAACGGCAGGACTGCGGAAGTGCGTGTGTCGTAGAGATAAAAGCATTATGCAACACATGCCAGCCTGTAACAACCCTTCATGTCATGTCAGCTATGAGGCCCCCTACACACACACACATACGGTATAACACATTTATAGGTCACGTAATATTAGATTCATCTGTATGGAAAGACATAGAAGATGTACAGTACAGGAAAACTAATGTGACAGGGCTGACAGATTGAAAATGGCCTGTAGGAGGCTCCTCGGCCCAAAGGAAGATGATGGGCGACAGCATAGCGGATGCACGTCTTTGTGTCTCATGCGAGAGATTTATGCATCTGAAAAGTCCAAAACAGATATATTTACTAAGACTAAATCATGATGTAATTAATGGATCATGTGGACTAAATAAAAGCATGTTTGTTTACCGTGCAAAAGCAAAGGTACATCAATATGTAGCATAGCATAAATAAGCAGAGAGTGAGATTGACAGGCAGGCAGGCATGAAGCCAGACAGGTGATAAAATAATTCATAATATAGATTATTAATGTTTTTATCAGGGAAGTCAATGACATGTAAAATTAATGAGGGTCTCTGGAATCTTTGGTTCGGTTAGACAGGTACTCCCACAGACATTATGCTGACTTGCTTGCCCAATAAGATGCCACTTAGGTCCTGGCCTACATGTTCACTGGCAGAGCTTTTTTTTTTTTTAAACCTTTATTTATCTAAGTCAATGCAGCACACTTGACCTTTCCCAGCAAGCAGTCTTCTATTGTTGACCACTGACATTACAGGCAAGCCCCAGAGCTTAAAGTGAAGCATCATTCTGTCAGCGCTGCATGCCATCTACCCCTCCTATGTCACATCAGCCAGCAGTAAATAGAGTGGATAATGAGCAGTAAACCCCCTGGGACGTTAGGGCTTGTCTGCATTGACAGTTTCTTCCACTCTGTGCTGTGTTATGTGGTGCAACATTTAAAAAAAAAAATCATATTAATAAAATATATAAAAAATGTGCCATACAAGTATAGTCATTTGCGAACACTGCAGCATTCTTTTACATTCACTTCATTCTGATGGCAACAAAAGGTTTCGCAACTCTTTGAAAATAGTGTTTTAATGTTATTTGCTGCCAGCTTACTTTAACAGTTGCATTAATGAGAAGAAAACATTCCCTGCACAATAAAAGTTTAAAGCTTATATAAATACTGTAAAAGCCTTCATACGTTGGTACATTATATTCATAAATTATTTATTATGTGGATGGAATATGGAATTAGGATGATCAACAAGTAGTAAAAAAAAGACAAAACGAGACAAATTTGTGGGACTTTCTGGGATATAGGCTTATATGCTTTCTTTCCAAGAGTAGTGCTCTCATGTCTGTGCGTTACAAATGGAGATGGAGCGAGGAAGTGATTAGCTTAGCTTGGCTTAGCTTAGCTTAGAATAAAGACTGGAAGCAAGTTTAAACCACACAAACAGAATTGTAAAAACAACAAGTTGTGGTTTTACACAGAGAATCCAGGAAGTCACTGCCACGTATATTTCCCAAAATGTTGAATTATTCCTTTAAAAAAGATTACATACATAAGACAAAATCACCGACCAAACCCTAAAAATATATGATATATAAAGGAGTTGGGCCTGCATTTGCCTCGCAGACGACTTCAGTCCACTTGGATTTATAGCCAACTAGTCCTCATCTGTGTGGGATATTGGACTGTCTTCATAGGGCAAAAAGTCTTGATCTATTTGGAATGAAGGAGGAAGAAATCTAGTTCACAGATTTTAAATAATTATGTTTACATGTGGTGACTGGGGAGGCATGCTCGTCATCACTCTGGTGTTTATAAAACCATACTTTAACTTTACTTTTACTTTAACCAATTGTTTATAAGCGTGTACGGGGATATTATCAGCTCAGAGTATGCAAACATCCACCTGGCTCTCTAAAATGGTTTGAAGTTCTTTAGGCATTATGCAGAATAATCTGATATATCACAGCTGGCAGACAGTGTGAAGATGTAAATGTGTCGAGTGGGAAATAGATGACTCATCAGACCACATAACTGTTTTTCATTGCTCATGGGTTCAGGTTTGCCCCCCTCACATCCATGGATGGATTTCTGAACGGGCCTACCAGTCACAGAGCAGAGGCCCTCGGGGTCAAGGGGCCCCTACAATACAGCCCCTACAGTCTCTGTGTGATGTGACTATTAAGATTTCTCACTGCACAGTGAAATGGCAAAAAGTCCTTCTGGCAAAATGAGGGAATGACCTAAACATTCACTTTGAAGTTGTCACAAG
Source organism: Macquaria ambigua (assembly GCA_008360985.2). NCBI lineage: Eukaryota > Metazoa > Chordata > Actinopteri > Centrarchiformes > Percichthyidae > Macquaria > Macquaria ambigua. The sequence continues at coordinate 757,203 of VMKM01000062.1, read as the reverse complement.
AAAGAAGCCATCATGACACCTTCAAAGGGAGTGTTTATTCCCTCAGGTTTTCTGCTGGACGTACTGACATCATGCAATATGGGTCCTCCAAGTCTGCAGGGAGAAATCAAAAAGGTGATCACACAGTTGCAGTAGAAGGGGGCATTTTAGGCATTCCTGTCCAAGGACCCATCATTTCCTAATCCACGCTCACATCAAAATATGCATGCTCTTGCAAGAGGAAGATTCAAAAACCAGTGGTACTGAGAGCATTTGGGTTTCTGTATTGGAACTCCACAGGCGCTCAAAGAAATTACACCTCTACAAGAAGAGCAAGAAATGTACAAATCCTGGCACAATTATGAATATTAAAATGATCTATGCAGGTCAGAAAGAATAAATCAAGAAAACACCTGATTTAGCGTGTGCCTTCTTTGGGGAATTCAAACAAGAATGAGTGACATTCTTGACATTCAACAAAGAGGCATTGCTGTTTGAACACCCTGAAAAATGCAAATGTTTTTTTTTATATATATATATATATATATATATATATAAGGGCTTTTAATACTCACGTTGTGCTCAGAGGCCATGGATTGTCTTGCCACACTCCATTTTGTTTTTTATATTTTTCCAATGTCCTTGAGCACCAGCCAGAGAAACTGAGAAATTTTGCACGGTCCGTTTTGAGGTTGTGCTCTTGTGGTGTTAGGAATGTATCCTGATGATTTTTTTTTTTATCCTTGTGGATCTATTTGCGACTTGCACATCCTGACTTTGTAAATGTGTTTTGGGTTTTTTTTTCTGACTGTGGCACATGTCCCATGGTTTCTGAGACTGCACTCCTTGCACAGTAAAGATTTTTCTGTGAGAAACCTATTTGACCTCTTTTGACCTCTGTTTCTTGCTTCATATTGCTTCAGCTCACTTATAAATGTGGTCACATCCTTTGAAGTTGAAATTAAACTTTGAGGTTAAATTCTTTATTCATTGGGTGTTTCTGCTTGGTTATGTAAAAACAGTTTTAACATTTAGTTATGAAATCCAATCTTCACCTCTGGATAGGGTGTCCAAATTTAACATATGTGACCAGTACTAATTTTCAAATATTGATATGGATGTTGTTATTGAATTAATGATCAACTGGTTTAATGTTTTCAAAACATTCATTTTTCTAAAATACAACCATATAATTCAATATGATCCATAACCAAATGGTAAACATAGCCCATATTTGTTTATTTTAATTAATGCTGGAGGGGAAAAAAAGGCATCTGCCGTGTTTTCTAGTTCTGGCAACTGCCACTGTTTAATGACCTCAGAGGACACACAGCTTATAGTGTGAAAACATGATCTTCCCTTTTCTTGTCATCCAAGGAATTTAAGGATAAATTCTTTAGCAGAGAGGAATATAGTCCTGCTGAGGAACAAAAACTACAAAAGCAGGCAAATCTCTAGTATTATAATCCCTGTGTATGACATTGGTTTTTGAAGTCAAATCACTTCTACAATGAAATTCTCCTCCTGTCGTCGTCTGAAAGAAAAAAAAAAAATCTATAAAACCGCCTGCTTAGTCTGAGGAGCGGAGCGGTGCCAACAAATTCCAAACTTCCATCATCATCACACACATACAATGAAAAACAAGACAACTCCACTCAGTAGCAGAGCACGCAGACTGCTGTACAAACTGCCAAGGCTTCTAGCTGCAGGCTAACCAGCAGCCGAATGCCCCCCCTCCTCCATGATGATGATGTGTGTGAGAGAAAGATAGAATGAAAAACAGAGAGAGACATGGGAAGGGCAAGGATGAAACAAAAGAGTATCAGAGAGAAAGTGATATGAATAGAGAGTGTGAGGAAGTGTGTGTGTGTGTGTTATGTAAACCCCAGGTGGTGCTTGTTGTCCTGGATAGAAGTATCACCAGGGGGACGACTGCTCCAGCTTAGCAGGTCTCTCCGCACCTCTCTCTTTCCTCCCTTTTTTCACAAACACACATCAGCATGAGTCAGGAAGAGAAGAAGAAGAGACATAAATGAGAGGGCAATGAAGGAAAGGTGAAAGGAGAAGAGATGAGATTATTGAGGGGAAAGAAAGGGGGTAGGGGGGGGTCGGAAGGCAATAATGAAAAGAGAGGAAACACATGCAGGAGGTAGAGACGACGCATCTGCTGAATGGAGAGACGGAGAAGGGAAGCGAAATGCATGAAAATAAATTTCAGAAATGTCAGTGTGTAGTTTGGGAAAGCACAAACACCCCACCTTTAGTTTGTTGTTATTCAGTCACGTGTGCAACTTGGGAGGGAATGATCTATTTTTCCCCAGTGCTGTGTTTTGTATTTAATCTGTTTACTGGTGGTTTCTCTGTGCCAGTAACAATCATGGGAAGAGCCTTTCTAGATGCATCTGCATATATCACACACATTTCCACGCACACCCCCACACACAAACACACCTCCCTGAGGGGCTGTTGTCGATTACAGCCTGTGCTCTACACCTATGGGGATAGTCATCTTCGTGCTGAAACAGCAGGAAAGAACATCAGCAGAGACGTTTTATGGTCCCTGTCCGACTGCTGACTTAGGATGGGCTTCACTGTTCCAAATCTCGATCTCTACTACTGCTGTGGAAATCCCAACCCTGACCCCAGATCAGCACTTAAGACTGCTTTCACCTGTTGGGAATAGAAAACAGACAGCTGGGGGGGCAGATCTGGGGCAACACTGCCCTCTAATGGTTCAGACATGGGGGTGTATCTGGTAGAGATGACGTAAGGCAAGGCTGTGTTAGTGTGTGTGGTGATTTAGTAAATGTACAAGGTGTATATGTGTTTCGGGTTTAACTGTGAGCACATGCGAAGGTTACAGTATTCATTTGATATTTTGAGTTTTGTTCCGTGAAACAGCAGTAAATCATACACGTGAGATAATTAAAGGGTCAGTTCATCCAAAATTAGGAGAAATCTGCGTGAACTGACCCTTTAAAACTAGAAATTTGCTTACCTTGACATTAGCCATAAGTCATGCATTACATACCGCTGAGGCAGGGAAAAGCTGACTTTAATAGGGGCTTGGAAAAGTTATTAGAAAATAGCTAAATGTCCCTTGTAATGACAGCCACTACTTTGGAAGGAGCAGTTAAGAACAGCAGCTCCATATGGTAAGTGGGGGGAAAAAAAGTCTGTAAATGTAGATATTAAGTCTAAAAGAGTATGTTGGACATTTTGAGGGGGTATTTGATTTGCAAAGCAAATAGATTTCCAATTTACCAACCTAATTTATAGCTATTGATGCTGAAGCAATAGCATTTGGTCATTGCACAGGGAGGGAAAGATGTTACAGTGCCTGAAGGCAGCTCTGCTCGAGGCAGATTCTGCTCACTAACAACCCCCAATAGGCAGAGAGCAGTGGAGCTGCAGGAAGATTTATCCATCCAGGCTGCTCAGGAAACACTGGAGTCTAATGCAAACATAACACAGATATCGCTGACCTTATGACCACTGTGGTCATCTGGAATTTATGTTACAGCTGTCATGAGAATTTACATAAAAGTATTTTTACTTCAACGTATAAGTGAGGACTGAAAATAAAGCAACAAAACTTTACAATCTTGTAAACAACTACTGTTGTAACATCACAGGGATGGTAGCTATTGTAGATTATACTGGGTAGTTTTACTGATCAACATGGTTAGATTCTGTGCCAGTATGCTATATTTTGTTTTATGTTATTTTAAAAATATTTTTCAGCTGGCAGTTTGCTGTTTGCTGGTGTTTCTTTGATGCGCACGGGTACACAGCAGCAAGATATGAGCCAGTCTTGGTCTCCTGTGTGGAGTGTGATTTCAAAATGTCCACAGTGGGACACAAACTGGTAGGTGAAATCCCCCATGATGCAAAGCAAAGTGGTATTTTTTCTTTAAAGCTAGCAGCATTTCTAGGCATGCACACCACTGTGTTTGATTGTGTGGTGCAAGGACTATAATCTGAAATAATTTGTCCTCACTGACAAATGTGGATCACCTCTGCATAAAAGGTCTTATTCTGTCATTCTGATACTTCATCAGTCTTTAATTGAGTGACACTGTTTAAAGTTAAGGACGAGGACTTTCCGATATACTCAAAACCAACAACAAAATAATCAAATAAGAGAGAAATGTACACATATGAAGAATGGCAATGATTTAAAAATATTTATTTTCATTCAGCACATTAGGTCCTTGAAATGCTCAGTGTACTGTATGTAAAATACGATTCAATTTTATTATTCACATCTCTCTCCTTTTTCACACCAAACCCATTTTCTCTCTTTCCCCATTTCATTTGAAGCAGCTGCCAGGTGGGGGACCACATCCGTAAGAGTTAACAAATTACACATTTGCCCTTTGAGGACCCATCTGCTTTGTGTATGAATAACATTTTCCATATTCGTTCTTGCTAGTTGGCCTTTCAGGTTCAGGGAACCACATCAATCAGGACTCGTTTAATAATATGATTGAATGCCTGAGGTGAACCAAGGAACAGAAGGATAAAAGAATATCAGAAATATGGAAATAGGCTTTATTATCATCAGACTGTACTTGAACTGCTGACTGTAATCGGAGCTACACTGTGGCCTGTTTGCCGGGTAATCAGACAAGTGGTTCTGCATACTGAACGGACTCGCACACTTGTTTCATCCCACACTCTGAAATAAATAAAACAACTCTCAAAAGCACTGATGCTTACTTAAGAAACCAAATGACTAGTTAGATCAAACTTAACTGATGCTGAAGCTTTTCTGTTCTTCTCTGGCTTTACTTGAATTTAGTTTTAAATGTGACGTTGAAAATAAGATTTATTAGTCTGACTTGTAGATATTGTCCCTAATGCTCAGTTATGTTGTCCCCATTGCACAATTTGTGCCTCAAGGTCTAGAAAGCTTTATGTTTCCTCACCTCATCTTCCCTTCATGTCATAGAAGGACTAAACACGATAATGTGTCTGGTGCCCTTTGGCATGTGAGGCAAAATGTAAGGGTCGGTTCACCCAAATAACTTTTCCAACTTAATTTGTACCACTTTCTATCGAAGAAATTGTCCCTATGAACTGTTGTCAGCAAGCTTCATTGAATATCCAGAGCACAAGGGACATTGTTTTTGGAAAGACACGTTGCTCCTGAGTTTTTTTTAATCTAAATTTTCATTGCTTTTGAGCACCACAAACAAAGTTCCAATTACTTCCATTATAGTGGGGTGGCTGCAGAAGTTTTGGAGGCTGATATTTCAATTGCATACCACTGGTGGTGACTGATCTTTCAAAGAAATCTCTCAATGATGTTATCATGTCTATATGTATATTTGATTATGGCCGTATCCTGATTAAGATTACAAAAAAAGCTACTTATGTGACAGTTTCAGTAGTTGGACTATTGCCTTTTTTGGGTTAAGATAGAATTAACTGTGTGCATGTAAACATATTCAGATTTAAAGAAAGTTGGCTAGTTTTTGAAAGTTTCTGGTGTCTGATTGAGAGTTGTACCAGATGTTTAGTGCTGTTTGTGTTGACAGTGACAGCTACTGAAACCAAATAAGCATGCGTCTTGCCACCTGCTTTTCACCCGACTCAAAATGTAGTTGATGAGTTCTTGCCTCTGCAAGAAAAGCAGAATATTGTTACCAAGTTTATTCATAATATCCTCTCTAAACAGTCCAACAGCAGTTTAAAGGTAGATTTCAGTTAGAATCTAACAACCTCCAAGGCAACCTTTATGCTATTAATCAAAGTTTGTCCTTTCCAGTCTTTTTTGAATGTTGTAGGCTAGGCTTGATTTATTTTCCAAGGCATCCTCAGGGGCATTTAAACATAAGTTCAAACCTTATAGTATTGATTCTTCGTGCTATTCATATGAGTAATCTCAGTTGGCCCTCACCAGTCTCTGATGCATTGTAAAAGGACAGGCTTCATTTACTGTCTAGAGTTTCTTCAGGAGCATTCGAGGGCAGTGGACACATGATACGTCTGTGTCTTCATCCTCCGCTTCATCTCTCTTATCATCTGACATACAGCCAGAGGGTAACAGCAATACACTGTGGTCCAGTCCTCACACACACTGCCCTGTGGATAAACATGCAGGCAGGCACACACATACATGCAAACACATATAGAAGAAGCACACATGCAGACACGACAAGGTAGCAGGAACACGCCCAGAACCATGAGGTACATGTACACGAAAAGACATAAAAACATAAACACAGAAATTCCCTCACACAACTAAAGTGAACCTATGAGTGCATTTAGTAACAAATAGGTATGTTTTTGAATTGATTATCTACTTTCCTGGTAGCCATTGGTTTTCCATTTACTTTGGGGTCTTAAAACTTGCTTGAGAAATCACCAAACTGGACATTTTGTTGCCTTTAATTTATATTTTTAAAGGCACATTATGGATATGTGGTAATGTTATTATGAGAAGGAAGTATTTTGTAAAGATTATCTGTTGGTGTGTTCAAGGACGCTCTAACAAGCTGCACAAATCTTCTTCTCTATTGACAAATATGTTTTGCACGTGAAAACACACACTTACCCGTATCTTGTACCGCTCCCTGATCCCAACTCGTATGGCAAAAGTGGATCCTGGTAGCAGAGGGATGCACAGACACTCGCCATACTGGTGAGCTAAACTCAGGTCTAAACAGCAAGGCACCAGGGCCCCGAGAATACCTGCAAGCACATGCACAGGGCAGCACAATGTCTGCGTGAGTAATATGTGTGTGCTTGTGACAGACAAAAATCCCATTTATATTTTTCTGTCAGATGCAAGACTGAACTAATGAATGATGATTTATTGGTTCTAACATAAAATTCATTTTGTAGAAACATCAAATTAAAAACATAATTATACAAATATAAATAAATAAAAGAGTCATGAAGTTCTTATTTGTGTGCAAGTGTCCTGTGCTTATGAGAATATAGTTTCAGGCTGTGGTTGCATGTTACATGTAGTCTTGTCTCCACAGACATCAAACAGGCTAGTGCTCCAGCCGCCTCCTGTCTGTGTGATGGTGGTGATGGTTGTCGTGGTGACGCCGAGGCCGGGCTGTGTGAGCACTGGGTCCGTCACTGCAGCAACATTGTTTGACCTCCAGTTATCTTCACTTCCTGCGGTGAAGCCCCCCACTTCCTCCTCTTGAAACGCTGATGCTGATTCTTGGGTGACTGACAGTCCTGGTCTGAAATTAGATTTTTAATGAATCTGTCTTCAGATAGATGGTTGATAAATTCAACACGGCTTGTCAAGACTCTAACACACCACTGATATTCAACTGCAGGCTTAGTGTTAAAAGAAATAGTCTAAAATTAGTCTCTGTTTTGCTTTCCTGTAAGCTGGAATTCAATTAATTTCATTCATTCAGCTTATTTCATTTTCCTAGAGCAGCATGTTTTGTACTCAGCTGGCCTCGTCTATGAAATTTTAGCAGCTCGCCACTCCAATTACACTAATATTCTACTAATATTATCCTACCACTATATGCAATAAAGCATTTATTCTTGCATTTACTTATTTTAAACCTTCAGCAACACTTCAATCACAGCAAACTGCAGTGAAGGCAAAATCAAAATAAGTTTAAAATATATAGGAAAGAGTGCAAAAGCAGTCAAATGTTCCTGTTTAATTTGTATTATCATTTATCAAAGAGACATGAAAGAAGCAAAAGTTTAAGAGGAAACACAGCAACATAAAAAAGCAGAATGAGATAAGTGAGCTGTTTTCTGCAATTCCATTGTGCTCAGTGGTGACAACACTGTGTACTGGTAGGGACAAAAAAAAAAAACACTTACTGGTGTGTGACTGTCGTCTGCTCCATGACTTGAAGCTACTGGCATCCAGAGAGGGGTGAGGCGAGGAGGCGAAAGAGGAGTGGGTGAGCAAGGAGTCAGCAGGAATGAGGAGGTGGAGGGGGTGCGGAGTGACACTTCCCCAATGAGAGGGTGTGCGTCGGAGCAGATAAACCAGCAGTCGGATGGCTCGGCCAGAAGCTGTGTGACAGAGATAAGTCTTGTAGCTGTCTTCTGTCTGAGACTTTACTGTGCCCCCCGCTAATACAGCAAATGCAAAGAGGGCAGATACACATCGGGGCGCATTAACATGAATGTCTGGCATAAAATAATCAGATGTCAATGCATGCATACACTTAACACAAACACACCAGCAGGTCAGAACAGGCTGAAATCTTGTAAAAAGTAGTTATTTATTTACATGATTACTTGTAGAGCAACAGAGATAGGGCTACACATTAGGCCTACATCTAAAACATGTGCACAAACATGAGAAATTAAGTAAAGACAAACAAATTAATTTCATTTTTAAAATTATGGATGTCAAACATAAGAAATCAATTCTAACAGTTTGTTTGACCCGTGACCTTCAAAGACATTTATTGTTTCTATTAAACTGATGTATTCAAAAAGACGTACGGTTACACTTACCCTTAAGGCAGACTCATACAGTGAAGAACTGGGAAGTGAAAGATGTATTTTAGAAGCAAAGAATCACCTGAGGTTCATGTTTAGAGGGGCTTGTCTGCATTCATGCATTTCCTGTTCTCTGACATTGGCCTTTAAATTTAGACTGATAGGTGTGTGTGTGTGTGTGTGTGAAAGAGAGAAGTGAGGGGAGCTTTACGTGGTGGAAGGACACATAGTGAAACTATCATGGGTTAAGAGACTCAGATAGTTCACACACATGCACAATGGGTCTTAACCCAAAATTGGGATGCAGTAGGCTACATAAAAAGTGGACGTTTTTTCACTTGGTTTAGCTCATTTTCAGGATGATGAAAATGTGGCATTACTTCTTAGACTTAGTATGCATCATAGCAAGTAGCATCAAAAAGGATTACAGTTGTATACGGTCTTTGGGATGAAAAGTAAATGTAGCTGATTTACATGAGCCAAATCCCTGGAACAGCACTGAAACTGAGAGATATGGTTGCAAAGTCTATTTCGTACTACAATAAAACATTGTTTTTTAAATTTTGGTATACATTTGTAGCTTAAAATGTAGCTATCATGAACCAAAGCATACTGAAACATGAGGCTTCATGGATTCACCTACTTGCAACAATCATCCTTTTTTCATGTACCATGTCAGTTTTACAATATTTAGTTTCAGCTCTTCGTACAGTTACCTTTAGGTTAAAGGAAAAGCTCGACATTTTGGGAAACGCTTTTCCTGTCGTAAGCTAACGCTAGGTTGCCAGGCAACCAGCGGAGACGGTTTTTCCACGGATTAAACAAACAAGATACAGCGCGTTGTCTAGTGAACTTTAGAGATGCTAGTAGGCAGATTTTGTTAACTTTGGACAGAGCCAGGCTAGCCATTTCCCCCTTTCCAGTCTTTGTGCTAAGCTGATTTAGCCAGCTGCTTGTAACGTATGTTCAGTAACTAGCATACAAAGGTGTAAGTCGTATCAATCTTCTCATCTAATATTCAGCAAAAAGGCAAATAAGTAGGCCTATTTTCGCTTTTTTTGAATTTTTTCCTTGCCCTGAATGATAACAAGAACATTTTATTTTTGCTAATATTGTATTTATTCAGTCAACTGAAGAAGTTTATTGGTTCTCTCTTTTGCATATCCCCAACTCCAAGTCACCGATATTGCCTGTTGGTGTATGTATGTTGAATTATTACATCCTCCACCCCCTCACAGCTACAGTTTGTGCACACTGTCCTCATCATAAGACTGCTCATGTTGCAACATTATCGTCAGTATCTCCACCAAAACCACGACACACTCCTGAGATGAGTCTTATTCTTGTGGGGAACAGCCATCATATTTATATCCTTAGAAGAAATAAAATAGCACGGAGGGGAGAGAGAGAGAGAGAGAGAGAGAGAGAGAGAGAGAGAGAGAGAGAGACAAGAAACAAGGAGGTTGAATATTTCATAGGTTTTATTATTTATCTGGAAAAGCACAAGTCAGACAAGCACCATCCACGGCTAGAAAATAGGAAAGCTGTCTTGACAGGCTGACAAAACATGAGGGAATGATATGCCTCACCTTCGATGCATAAAACAGCACAGCAGACACATTACCATCTATGTGAAAACAACAGGCATTCAGGAGGATGCAGGAGCCATCTCACAATGTAATAACACAAAATATGTGGTTGGCCAGCGACAAAACAGGACATGGTGGTAGATGTTTGTTTTCTGCTTTCAGAAAAAAAAAAAAAACTTTATTCAAAAGCTTCATTATACTGATAGTTGGTTATTTATTGTGCTTCATATCAAACAGGAAAAAGTGTGTCCCATGGATAAAAATTACGAGATTCAACTTTAATCTAACAGACGATGAAAAGACGGAACACAATACAAATTCTGGTGTTATCCTCCCATACCAAATACTTAAGGGAAGGTTTGGGATATTGACAAAATTGGAAATGTTTTCACACCATTAAAGAACCTAATTTAAGTACCAAAGACCCAATAGTCTCAGAATCTTATCAATGGGTTATAAAGACCCTGAACCATCTCTGTTTTGGGCAGACCAAACCCAGATCTGAATGTACTGAAACTATGTGTTTTTTTTGTTTTGTTTTTTAAAGAAGATAGAAGCAAACGTATCCAGTCCCATTAGTAGTTTCAGATATTCCCTTAGGTCACATTCAGCAGTGAAAAGGTGCAATACAGTGAGAACCTGTATATCTGTCAAATCTAACACCATGTGCAGTAGCAAATGGTGCAGTACAGAAACATAAATTATAAAACATACATATACTTTTGAGTCAGTGTTTTATGGCTTTGAGTCAAAATGACCCATTTTATTCTAACATTTCATGATGCACTTGAACTTTTCACATATGATTCACTGCTGAATGTGCCCCCGTGTGCCTGTGTGTGAGAGTGAGAGAGTGAGAGAGTGATAGAGAGAGAGTGCGGATGTTACTTTAATGAACCAGATAAACCAGACTGTCCCCTATGTCCACAGTGAGGCCGTTGTCCGCCAGAGTGACCCTCTTCTCCTCCAGATTGATGTTGAACACAGATTTGCTGGAGATGGGCAGTTTGCCCTGTTCCTCGTGTCCCAGGACGGGCACCCGGCGAGGCCCAAGCACGGGGTCCTCGTACCTCATCAACTTCACTCTGGACAGATCTGGTGGAGGGGAGGGAGGCAGAGTCAGAGGGATCAGAGGTGAGGTGAGGTGAGTGAGACAGACAGACAGAGACAAAAGAGGGAGGAAGAGAGAAAGGGATGGAGGAAATGCAGAAAATATGAGGGAAAGTGGTGGAGGTGAAACAGGGGAGGGATTAAATGATGGCAGGGAAAGAGTGCGGGGAAGGATGGAAGGTAAGCAGGGAACGTGATGGAGGAGATGAGGAAGAAGAGAAGAGAGTGGGGAGGAAGAGGTAAGAAGTTATAGGCAGGAAGGAGAACAGAGTGCAGAGCAAATTGGCTCACATATTGAACTGCTCTTACATGAGCTAATGCACTTCAACATTATTCTGTGTTTTTATTTTTTTTCAAATCTGCCAGCACCTTAAAACACAAGAGACAACAGGGAGCAGCTGAAAAGCAACCACTCTGAGAAGGCAGAGCGCCTGGTGTTGTTACAGTCTGAGTAGAATGCTTTCTCTGGTGCTGGATGTGCTAACAGCAGAATGGTAGAGATATTTGCCTTTACCGTTTTTACCAGTATAGAATGGGTATAAATTGTCATCACATAAACCACATATCTTGGCTTTGGATATAATGATGGTTAAAGACAAATGTGGATGGATATTGCACACCATAACTGCATTTATGTAAAGACATGGTGCCTGTCGAACAAAGATTTTTGTATATTTACAGGCCCATTTTGGGTTCCTAACCATAATTTATAAATGTCTCCTGAATATACATTTATCTTACTAACCTTTGATGAGTCTGTTGACCTTGGCTAGCCTACGGATGATGCTGTCTCTGCTGTCCCCCTGTCGGATGTCAACCTTTGTAGAAAACAGTCCGTTGGATGGCTGAGGGTTGACCAGGGAAACACACACTCCAGGCTGCAGAGACCAAGGCACGACACAAATGCACAAACGCACATTTTAATTGTCGATTTGACTCTACAACAAACATTTTGTTCATCAGGGACACACAAACACTCCTGCAGAAGGGATGCATGCACACAAGCACCTACAGAGACAAACACGCACAAACTTGAACAAACTGCAAATATGCAAGCACAGGTGACTGAAAAGGAAGCTTACATCTGTCCTCTAACACACACACCCACACACACACACACACACACACACACACACACACACACACACACAGCCTGCTTTGAGAGCAGCCACCACGCAGCCAAAAGCATTTACCTCCGATCTGAAAACACTGAACGGTTTCCCTGGGCAACAGTCCTCCTTCACTTTGTCATCAGCCTCAGATGCAAACAGGATGTCTATTTGTTCCAACTGTAGAGGAGGAATGATGTGGAAAAGAACGATAATCAGCTGATCAGTCTACCACCAGATAGTGTGTATACAGGTGTGTTTGGTATGCACACTGGCAAACGCTGGTGGTGTTAACCAGGTTCCTGCAGTGATTGGAGATTTAACATCTGGCTTTACACTAATCTGTCACACATTCCCAATCAGGGATGGCATTTCAGTTTGAGATTGCACAGAGTAACAGGATAGTAAAGTAGTTAAGAACAAGTATGAAAATGCAGATAGAAACTTCTCAGACCACATCTGCAGCATAAACCAGTTCTCTGCTGACCATCCTTATAAACAGACACTTTTCAAGCCTATAGTGTTTTTCTCAAAAGACAGATTTAAGGTGGAGTATCACTTTCAGATCACTTGAACCCCATTCATAGTGTTAGCTTGTGAGGTAAGTGATACATCATCCTTTTTCAGTCCTACATGATACAGCATATTTCTTTATCATTTTGTCTTTTGTGTGGCAGCTTATTTTTAGCTATGATCTATCAGAAATATGGGAATTGGATTCAAGGTATTAGTTTGACGTAGATTATGTACAATTCTCCTTTTCTGTGGTTAAATCTGTGCTGGTTTCACAAAAGTATCTTTGGGACTTGAGTTTTACTTTTTGACTCGGCAAAGCTTTTGTGCAGACAAAAGAATTAAGGGCTTTCCTGACTGACAACTGAGCTCAGGATTGTCTCAACTGACTTTTGCAGAAGCAGTGAAACTCAGCTTTAAAGCCGAGGTATTTTTGAGGAAACCAAAATGCTGCAACTGCATGTTACAGCTTGACATTTATGTAAAGACAAACAGAACCTAATCAAGTGAACTTGTTCAGATTATTGCTCATATTTGAGAGAATCCTGGGCTATAAAGTACTGTTAGAGCTGAAATGTTTTTGCTGCTTGGGGTTGTTGTCTAACCTCAACAATTTAATATTACATCGACAGCTTTGTTTAACTCTGGGCTCACAAAAATGTAGACCCCCTCAGGTGTGTTTTGGCTGGGACATACACTTTTTGAGTGGGTGAGCCTTAAATGATCATCATGTCTGTCTCTTAGGAGTGTTGGACCACAAAAGATACCTCTAGAGAATTGGTTAAGTAGACCAAGTTCTCCATCAGAACTGCCCGCTCATCAAACTCCAGTTCCAGATCCAAGACCCTGGCCCCATTCTTCTCCAGATTCTCCTACAGAACACAAAGCAAAACCAAAATAATCAGAATCAAGCATACAATTCAAGAGTGATTGATGGACATGAATTAATACAAGGTCTGAACTCTCCTGAGGAATGAACAGGAAGTTAACATTCAGTTTCAATTTGCTAAATACTTTGATAAACGAGTAGTTAGAAGAATAGGAGGAAATGCAATATTTCATCCACCTACTGAAGAAATCAGGTTTTAGTTTATAATTCAGCATTATGCAGAAAGTTCATTGTTATGCTGATGCCGCCACCATGAGATTATTAAGGGGAGAAAAAAAGCTGTGTGAGCAAAAGATGCCAAAACAAACCATCAAACAAGGAGAGCTGGGAGAGAAAACAACTTGAAAGCTGAAAGACCAGCTTGAGAGATGAACACAAAGCTCATGATGACTATTTATTAGTTTCATTCTGTTTGATTACTGCAGTGAAACAGCAACACCTGAACAAAGCCCTGTGGATATGAAAACCACAATTTGAATAAGCATCTGATCATTTATTAGCAACTTGGCCTTAAGTGTATATATAACTTGATATAACAGAAACAATAACTGCAGTGGCACTTTAATGTGTTTTTTTGTCATTTTTACCTTCCCATCATGCCCAGATGTATTCAGTGAAGGCTGCTATGAGATCAAAAGAACACCTTAACTAGAAGTGAAGAAGTCTGCAATGTGATAGGAGGGAATAAGAATTGTGGACAAAGACATATAGACCTGCAGCCAAGTTGTTGATGAAAAAACTACAATCAATGTTTTATGAATGCAGCAAACAAACATAGGAACAAGCCAAGACAGCCTGTCAAAAGTGTGTTTTGTACTCTTTCAATCAACACACATTAAACTCTGCAGACCAAGTATTCCTGAAATTTCTTTGGAATTTCAATCTAATACTGTTTTTCAAACTGTTTCATCATATTAGCTACATTTTTGTCATTGTTCAACACAAAGAGGAATTTAAAAAAAAAAAGAAGAAGATGCAGCCTCTAATCTTTCAACAGACTTTAGACCAATCAGAAGCAGAGCTGTGCCAAAAACAAAAGATAAGCCACCTTACGGACAAGTTGAGTAAACAGCTTCTTAGGCTGTAAACAAACTCAACTCGAACATTGCAGAGAAAAACACAAAAAAGAACTATGTGGGAAAATATGTGTAGAGTGCTGGTATTAAATTCAATATTTATAAAAAAGAAAAATCACATAAAAATGTATACATTGATTTATTGTCCATGTTAGAGGTATAGAACGGTGGACAGGTTGTGCCTTTACACAAACACACAAACGCTACTACAATGTCACACCTACTTCATCCAGATTTACCTTGATCATGGCTACAAAAGGCATGACTCTCTTCATGTATTTCTTCAGTTCAGGCAGGGCTCCCAACTCGCTCGCTATCACTTTGTTGTCTGGAAGGGCCCCGTTGTTGCTCTGGACAGACACCAAGATAAAAAGACAGGTAAGACATTTGGACAAACAGGAACAGAGACAGAGAGATATACTGGGTAGCTGATAGAAAACCCAACATAATGTGCGTGATCATTTAAGACACAGGATTAAGTGTTTCAGTGCATCACTACGCTATGGTCCCCTGTACTTTTGCATAGAGCACATGTGAAAGATTACCGCTGTGTTTGAATGTTAGGTTGTGCGTTTGTTTATCACCTTGTAGTGCTTGCCAAGCAGGGATAAGGCACTGTGCTGCCATGGAGGGTAGCTCTTGGCAACGTAGATGCTGCAGTGGGAGGGCTTGGTTGGGGGTTTTGAGTCACCTTTCTGTTGGAGAAAAAACAGCATAAAAAAGGCGCATCAATGGGAAGCAAACACTGCATTTGGATTATTCAAGAAGCAAGCAGTTTTTTGTGTGTGTGATCTTCCACAATGAAGATGGGAATCTGTGAACTTATTTTATGTGACAGCTGTCAAGTCTACTCTAGTCCTGTACTGTATGTGTGCCTGTATGAGTCTTGATGTGACAGTATATTAATACTATAAATTAAACATTATGAAAATGAGATGAAGCTGCTTAGACATTTTGTGCAAAAGAAAAAACAAAAACTTGATCTTTACAGTGGCAAGTCACACAACCTTTACTGTGTCAATGCTATTGCAGAAAAGTTTCATATCTCCAATTTTGGTATTATTCATGTTACTTGGACTGAAGGTGTATATTACATTGTGTTGGTGAAGGAAGTTGACAGGTCACATAAAGAAAATAATACTACATAAATATGCGCTTTTATTTGTTTATCAAATAATTTTTAAAATATACTTTCTTTATTGGAAACTTGGATTTTGCCTAGAATGCCTTTGTTTTATTTTTAAGTGGAACTGTTTTGCTTTTCTTTTTTGCTTTTTGTTGTGTTTCAATGCCAATATTTCCTTTTTCAGTTCATTTTTTTTTGGTTTTCAATGCCAAATTTTATTTTCAATGCTTCATACTTTTGCACATTCACAAAATCATATGATGTGTCTTGTGAAATAATGGTCACATGACCTCTGATGGCTCCAGCCAGGGAGAGGGCTGGGTTACAAACTTATTTGCCAACAAAATCTATCTGCCTCCTTCATATACATGTATGAAAACATTATTATTTTCTTAATAAAAAGACAGCCTCTTCCGTTTTTCCCCTTTCTCCTCTTTTCCCATCATCCCTCCATCTTGCCTCCATGGCAACAAAACATTTGCAGCAAATCAATAACAGCGGCCTGGAAGCCTGAGATATCGTCCGTCTCAAATCTTGTCAATACTTGTTTTGCTTTTCTCCCAGCTGTCTACAGCTGTTAACACACAATAGGCTAACTTTCCTGCTGTGAACACAACATGGACTGAAATCTTCAAGTGTATCTAAAGGGGTAGTTATATAGTCCAATATAACACATAACAAATTTGCATCAATGGGCTTCTGTACAGCATGTGACACCCTCAATCCTTAGACCCTCATTGTACAGGGTGCCGTGGCAGAGAAAAGGGGAGACAACATCAGTAATCTACAAATGCTATGCATCAAACTGTGGGGTGCGGACCATTAAAAAGACTAAATACAGACTAAATAACAGACTAAATACACAGAGAGCAGGATTCAAGTAGACCTCGTTTTTGTTCAAAACATATGATATATGCACAGTCTTCAAGGGGAAAATTCATGTCAGTCAGTAAGAAGGTAACTCTTATACCTGAAAGAGCTGTTTTTTTAAATCCAGGTCCAAGCAGGTAAAATACATAGATTTGTTAAGCTCTGAGTCAAACAAATACATCCTCTCTCTTTTTAACTAGGTTTTAGTTAGTCTAGTTATTTATAAACCTAAATAGATTCAGTAAGTGATTTGAAATTCACATACGATAAGCAGATTGTAGACTGGATTCAGACATGATGAAATGCTAGTGAACCCCAGCTCTACTTTCAGCTCGCTGCCTGATATTTTCAAGCTTCTTATTGTGCTGTTTTTATTATTTTCTGCCTCATTGTTCTCCCCATCAAACAATCATGAAACTGTTTAACA
Organism: Macquaria ambigua; assembly: GCA_008360985.2. NCBI lineage: Eukaryota > Metazoa > Chordata > Actinopteri > Centrarchiformes > Percichthyidae > Macquaria > Macquaria ambigua. The sequence goes on along the minus strand of VMKM01000062.1, from coordinate 740,064 downwards.
ACACCTGAGGGAGAAAAGACTCTGACACAACGCTGCCTCCGATTTAATTACCACACTTGACGCACTTTGAGACAAGTGTTTGGTTTCATAAAAACTATTAAAAATAAAGCAATCAATTCTGAAATCAATATTCATTTTCACAATTACTTAAAAAAGCCATTACAGCAGTGAAGGAAAGTGGCAGTGAAGCATGTGAAGCAACACAAGGTACATTTCTTACTTTGTTTTTGGGGGGCAGCATGTATGCTTTGAGTCTCAGCCGGAGGTCGTGTGCAGTCTCCATCAGGTACTGAGAGGAACGGATCAGAATCTCGTCAACTGGACCCGCCACGGGCCACGATGCCTTCCTCAGAGAACCGGTCTATCAGGGGGAGAGAGAGAGAGAGAGAAAAGAAGGGATGGCGGATGAGTGAAGGGCAAAGACTGTTAATGCATTTTTGGTATCAAGATGTGTTTTGTGTGTGAAAAAAACAACAAAAGTTTGAGGTCCACCGGAGCTTTAGAATCCTATTAACTACACAGCCAGAGGTCACACCACCTTCAGAACAAAACTAGGCACACGCCATATTAACTGGGTATGTGTAAGAATCCCAGACTGATGTGTGTACCTCTGTGTCCACTGAGTGCCTCTTAGCTTTTTAGCTAGCGGTGCTGAACACATGATTGGAGTTGTGGGGCTTTTGTTGTTGCTAAGCGACAACAGAAAAACCCATCTCCAGCGCAGCAGCACTCTTTCATATTCATAAATTGGAGTGTTAAAAATATTCCCGGCTCTCTGTGCTGTTGGGAGCGTGCAACAGTGTGTGCATTCCTTTCATACTGATGAGAAGAAGCCCGTAGTGTGAAGACAGGCTCCTGGAGGACAAGAACACCAACAGAGGGAATATGTGTGTGTTAGTAGCCATTTCACACAGGTAAATGAGCCGTGGGACCAGCACTACTGCAGACCTGCATGAAGTATGTTTCTTAGCTTGTTCATCCTAGCTGTATTCATGGTTGTAAATGAACACAGGATGTTTAAATGTTTCATACTGAACACAAAAGACAGAAAGGACGAGAAGATGAAGGTCACATTTGAAACCACAGTCAGAGCACAGAACATGAAACCCACATCGTGATGCCAAAACCTTAGTTTCTTACCTTGCCCAGCAGACCCCAGGTGTATTCACACAGGTGTGGGCAGATGGGGGCCAGCAGCAGAGTTTGTCTCTCTATGAACTGGAAGACAAGGTCTCTGTGCATGCCCTCGATAGCCAGCTCACGATATTTATCCTTGGCTGCCTGCACACACACATGAAAACAGTTTAAAGGTCATCATCAACTACCCCAGACATCATCTTCAATCCAATTAATTCACTGCATGCTCAGAATGAGATTTGAATCCGTAGTCACGTTATTCTCTATCTACTGTTTAATCTGTCACTGCAGTATCCATAATATCATCTCTTAAGTGCTCAGGGAGGATGAAAAGCATGCTTGATATGAAGATGTTTAAGAAAGCATTAGAGAGCGTTTTTATTTTCTTTTAATAAAAGGACATTTTATTTACCTGGAACTCAAAGAAGCCACTCTTCAGAGCCTCCTTGTACATCATCCTGTCATAGTGCTGCTCTGTTTTCAAGATGCCTGCATTCATCTCGCTAGACAGGAGACAAAATCCTTTCAATCCGTCTGCAAAGTCAGTTTACCATTCACTTTTCAGCACTGATAAGTACAGAGTCCAATAGGTCAGGATTTTCAGAGGGAACCGTCCAAACACTGAAGGACCGGCTTACTTCTAGTTGCCTGGTTTCATTTATTGTGCCAACTGGCCAGAGTATATAATTTAAAAAAAAAAAAAAATATCAATTCACCTAAGCTCATGAAATCACACTGCAGTGCAACGTAAAGAGAAATAAACTCAATTTAATAAATGAAAGGTACTTTACGACCTTGTACATAAACCGATGTATCTGACCAGTGCTAAACAGGGTATCAATATTCCATTTCTGCTCAATATTGACTGGAGCTGAAAAGATTTGTCGACCCATCGAGTAGCTGATTGAAATTCAATCAACAACAATTAAAAAAAAATAGATTAATCTCTTAATCGATTATGTAATTTATCAAAAGCAAAATTCATTTGTAGGTTTCGGTTTCACCAATGTGAGCATTGGCTGCATTTCCCCATCTCATTTCACTAATAAATAAATTGTTTTGGGTTTTTCAACTGTTATTCAGACAATAAAAACAATTGGAAGATGACACTTTGGGGTCTGGGTCTTACAATGGGCATTTGCCCTTATTTTTGGACACTTTATGGACTCAACAATTGATCGATTGATTAAAAAAGAAATCAATAAAGAAATATTATTATTTCAAGCCAAAATTTCTGTTTATTAATTTAATTACCAAACCATGGTTCTGATGTCTATTCCTGCATTCATTTACTTGGCAAAGACCCTGTTGTTCAAGGATGTTGAGTTATCAAAGACGAAATCAGCTCTCTATTCTCCGTCTCCATGATCCCAAAACCCATGTATATGGCCTTGCTTAATGTGATAGGTTTTCCTAAATAATTTATGTAAGCTATAGGTCTTGGGACTTGTAAACCCAAACCATCCCCTCTTAATGAATTCTTGCATCTACCTGGCAAAGACCCGATCATTGAAAGTGTCTGCAGGTCCTGTCCTCAGGTTGTTCTGGTTGGCAATCATCTCCTTCACCCACTCCACCCAGGTGTAGAGGCGCAGGATGCCAGCGTCGGCCATGGTCTCTACAAAGTTGGCGTCCTCCACTGTGTCCCCGGCATCGGCTAGAGCCAGACGCATACCTGAGAGAGGAAATGAAGAGGTGTGTTAAAACAGCACAAAGTACAGGCACCAACAGAACAGGTGTAATATAATGTGTTTGAAGTTTATTTGTAGTTAACGTTTCAGAGCACAAGCCTTGCACGCCAATTCTCACCATTGCCTTCATAATTTTCTTAAATTAAATATCCAAATTTATGGATCCCATTCATCGTATGAAATACAGCAAAACACTGAACATAGCACTTCTATTCTCTTCTGCAAAATACTTCTCGACAACCACGTGAAGTTCAGAGGCTTTGTGGAAAATTCCACAGTCTGAGAAAACTTCAAATACCCAGCAGACATCACTCCAAGCTCTTAGACAGGAAGTCAACTTAATACGTCTATCTGCTGTCAGACTATGAAGTTCTTTATTCCCATGGCAGGACAGCTTCTAGAGACACAACAGACACATCTATCTATTATTCAGCTTGTATGGAGCATAAAAAACACAGAGGGTAGAAATAACAACTAAAAAACAAAAAACAAAAAGTATGGATCGACTAATCCCAATGTACACTGAGGGCAGGAGGAGTACCAGGTTTAATCTATGGCCCTACCAGGTATAGATGAAAAATATCAGACAACCCTAGCTAGAAAACACAGACGGAAAACCAAATAAACATTTGGAGATAAACAACACAAAACTCTAATTCTCAAAAATGGATTATCATCATCGATTAAGCGAAACAGGACCCCCCAAACATAAGGCTTTTGTTTTCAATTTCATTTTCAGAAACAAATTCTGCCACTGTGCATCAAGTCTCATTCTTGGTCTCACAACTCCTCAGAAAAAATCTTGTCTTCCTCTCATGTTCCTATAAATATTTGATTTAAAGGTCTATACTTCTTTCCTCTGCATCTCGTTGTCCTGTGGAGAAACCAACAGGAGGTACTGCCTTTCCAGAATGACGGTCATGAAAATACATAACAATTCATGATTGGAACATTTCTATTGCAATAATATCACAAAGCTGCTGGACATTAATAAGCTGCTTCTGGTGGAGAGATCATGTTAAATATATACTGCCTTATTGGTTACACTTTGATTAAAGCATGCATTATAAAATACTATACAGAAACTCAATACTTACAGTGTAGTATAAGGGATCTAATATATATATATATATATATATACACACAATAGCTCATAGCACTCAATATCAACACCTCAGCTATATTATGAAGATGGGCGTTTTCTAATTATCTTCACCACAGGATAAAAGATACTCATAGGATAATCAAGTGTAATGGCCCGTGCACTATCAAAACACATTGTAATCTGCTCTAGATGTACAGCTGATGTGTTTTTCTCCCACGTTTCAATGAAATGTGACAGAGATATTGAAAGAAAATCTCGAGAGAGGAGAAGAGTAAAAGATAAGAAACAGAACACAGGAGGGAGATAAATCAAGAAAAAAACAATAGTACCGTCTGCTGAGAACTTGTCAATGGCTTGAGTGAGAGTGAGGAAGTTTCCAGTTGATTTGGACATCTGGTGAATAGAAAAACAGATGTTAGCAGACAGAGTATTTCAAGCACGCCCACCCACACAAGTTCTTCACAAAGCATAGTGGAATAAAACCATCGAGTCACAGACTGTCTGTGTTTGCAGTGCAAATCAACAGCACACACAGTAATTAAAATTCTTAACGGCATCAAACACTTGTTAATTACTGGCTCACAATAAGGGTAGTTTATAAATACAAAATATAACAATGTTAAGATTGTTACTTAATGTTTCAATTCTGTCAGTAGTAAAACAAACCAGACCACATCAGATGGGACCAGACCTTTTCTTATAACTGTAATAACAAATTAAAAGATAAATATGTAATATAATATATACCGATTAATATTTAACACACCTTTTCAGAGTTGAGGAGCAGATGTCCGTTGGCTCGCACTGCTTGTGGCCACTTCCCACTGTGGACGAGGGAGAATGTTCTCGTAATGAACTACACGAGTAAAACAAAACTTTATAAACTAATTTAATTAGCTTTTTAATTATAGAATCATTCATTTGCAGACCAGGATTTTGTAAATCAATGACACAATATGATCATATCATCATGACATGATTCCCCCAAAAGCTGATACACAATAATATTGAACTAGAAAATGTAGCAGATGCAACCGCTGCCGATTTGACAAGCTGAGTCGCAGGCGACGCCATCATCTAGCTTGAGTTGAGCTGAGACGGGCCAGTTCACACCACAACGTTCTAAAACGGTTTTGTCTTGTCGCGAATATTTGGTCTGAACTGGCCTTAAGAAGATGTATTTATGCGTCACGTAAGGATAACTCAGCATTGTACATTATCTTGCATGGCCGAACTGACAACATTCAATCAACGAGGCGCACGCTGCACCAAGGAAGCTAATGCCTGACACAGAGATGCATGTCTGTAGGACTGCACCAAACGATTATTTTCATTGTCGATTAATCTGCCGATCATCTTCTCCATTAACAGTTGTAAAAAAGTTTGAAACATTTCCCATCACAGGTCTTTAGAGCCCAAGATGATCTCTTCAAATACCTTGTTTTGTCTGACTAACAGTCCAAAGCTATTAAGTTTACAATGATTGAAGAGAAAAGGAAAATCGGAGAAAGAGCATCTCATCGGATGAGCTGGAACAAGTGAATGTTTGTCATTTTTGCTTGAAAAATGACAACATTAAAAACATGAATGAGCTGCACAGATGGATGTTTAAATGATGTTTGCAGCGCAAAGCATGTTGGATTATTTAGATGCCAAAAGCATACAGAAAGTACCAGAACACAAGAAAAAAATAGTGTGAGACAATTATTTCCCAGCCCTAGTGCACATAAATACAGACAAGACTGTCAAAACCACCACAGTCTAAGACTGAACACAAATAAGTCGAGAGTGAGTTCAAATAAGCCTAAAACTGACCAGGCAACCAGTGGAAGCTCCAGGAAGTTACTGGTCCCAGGCAAGAATTTGTCCGGCACATAACCGGCCATAAAACGGCGAATGGTCATTTTTATGCTTTGGTTTTTGTGCGCATTACAAAAAAAGTGTTAATTAGTGAGCTTTAGAGGTGCTGGTTGGTGGATTTTGTTATTGTTGGACATAGCCAGGCTACCCGTTTCCTCCTGTTTCCAGTCTTTGAGCTAAGCTAAGGTAACTGCTCGTAGCTTCACATTTATCATACAGACATGACAGTGGTATCAATTTTCTCATCTAATTCTCGATAAGAAAGCGAATAAGCGTATTGTATTGTAATGTCAAACTATTCCTTTAACAGTCCATCAAACTTGTAGGAGACACCAGCTAAAAAAATCCAGAGAAAATAATCTCTAAAATAAATAAAATCACAGTCATTCTAGAAAAACGTTAATTTACAATACTTTCCTCAAAAACAGACTCTCTCCTTAGATCTTAAATAACCTGAATGCTGTGAATCACAATACATGCGATGAATCTAGCCCCTCGTTCATTTGCTCCTTCTCTCTGTACTGGTCAGTCAAGTAGGCAAACTCACTTGTCTTTGGGCCACATAGCCACATGGTTGTACAGGTAGTAAGACAGGTGGTTGGGCACCAGGTCTTTGCCAGACACACGGACGTCCACGGGGTACCAGTACTCAAACTCCCTCCTCAGCCTCTGTAGATGCTCTTTAGGGATGCTTGTCTTGGGGAGAGGAGACGTCTTAAAGAAGATAAAGTCCCACACCTCTCTGGTCATCTGCTCCGGCCTGTGGGAGGAAAAAAAAAAAAAAAAAGGGACAAGAATGGTCAAGGGTAAAACGAGGGATATACTGGGTTGAAGCAAGGTGAAAATAAGTAATTAAATGCGTGTGTCACTTCTCTTTGCCACTTTATCTTAGTGCTGAAGAAGAGATTTGAGGATACTTAACATTGAGCTATGAATTGATTTTTTTAAATGGTTTCTGAAAGGCAGCATTTGTCAGAGAACATTTTATTTATTTATTAATTGTATTATTTTATTTCATGGATGAATACCGAGCAACAAATTGACTTTAAAAAAAAAAAAGTGTGAAAAGCAACACCTGTCATTTGAAATGATTACATTTTGTTATTAAATCGGAGTCTTTTCTCCCTCAGGTGAACCACATCTATGATTGTTTGAAGACAGAAAGAGAAGGAGGAGAGAAGGAGAGGCAGCAAAAAAGGAGGCAGAGTGAATCAGTTAGGGCTTAATCCTTGTTCACTGTGCAGGCGTGTGTGTGTGTGCATTGTGTCCATACTTGATTCCCAGTGGTGAGGTTCCCTGTCCGTTGAGCACACCTCCCTGGAGGAGGTGGGCTACAGTGTAGTAAGCCATGTAGATGGTGGAGTCCGATAGTGACTCAATCAGCCACTGCTCGTCCCAAGGCAGCCGCGTTCCTATGGTAACCAGGAAGCGTGCACACACACAGACATATGCGTAACCACAAACCCAGAGACGGAGAAAGACACGCACACAACCATGGGAGAGAAAGAGACACAAGATTATGAAGAAAGACAATTGTTGTCTCCTCTGTGCTGACACAATCTTTTGTTACATTTGCCATCTCGTCAAGCTGGTTACATTCTGGTGCCAAGAAAAACACTAACGCAATGGAGTAAGTCCTGGGCTTTATTGTGTAATCCTTGGCAAACAAGCTGAGATGTAAAACTTCATTGTCAAATAGACTAAACTGAACTCAACCAAACTACAAGTGGCTAACCTGCTGCACCTAAAATAAATGCACCTACACTTGCACAATATTCTTTCATTAATTTGAATTGAACTTAAATAAAGCATAATACATAACATATCACATAATTCATTTTAAAACATTTCTGAATTATTTTTACACCTCAAGAGATATTAGTAGTTTTACACAGTGTATATACTTTGTGACTTAAAAAACAGAATCTACATATATTTTCTTTCTGATCACATTAATCAAAATACAAACTTCATTTGCATCTTGCATTTTACATACAGCTATTAAACAATGATTGTTGAGGAAAACAGTGAAAATATGAATGTATTTTTGCTCCTATAAAGGGAGACAGAAGTGAAATGATTCTGCACAATCTGCACCTTACAGTAAAAACTTTGTGCTTCATGTTCTGAAAATGTGTGGGGAGATTTCTACAGTAGGAGTCTACAAAAGGCCTGGACTGCACTGCACTGGCTTGTACTGTATGCCATCTGGCCTTCAGTCTGCATCTATTCCTGTATGAACAGAGAGGCAGACTGTTGCTAGGTGCTTTATCGTCAGTCCTCTGTCTCCATCTATAGACCAAAAACATCAGTCATACCCTAGTTAAAAAATCTTTAAGCCCTGTTCACCTTTGGCAGGGTGGTACATTTAATCTCGATACAAGAAACTTACTTGTTACTTTTGAAAGATGCAGTAATGTAGCAGCAGCGAAGTTGTATGTTACCCAAATTAACAGTTACTGCAGTCCTGACACAATCATCCACACACACACACACACAAACTATAGAGGCAAACGCTCACCAAGTCCATAGGTACGAGAGCAGGCATGCTCCTGTAGCCAGGCCAAAGTTGCCTCAAAGTTTCTCCTGGTCTCCTCACAAAATCTGTGTAGTGTTGAAAAAAAAAATCACAGGAAGTAGATGCAGTTATTTATCTTTTTAGACTGTGGCATTATAATTAAAGGGAATAAAGTAATTATATTCAACCCCCACCAGCACTGACAAACACTGCACAACGCAAAATATGAATATAGGGAAGGGAATGCAGTACGTCAGAGGGTCAGTGTCTTACGTCTCCAAAGGCTTGAGGGCTTCATTGGCCTGCTGCTTCCACTCTGCATCCCCATAGTCCAAATACCTGAAAGACACATATAACATTAGCATACAGCTAATCAAAGAAAGCCCAAATGGCAAATGGAAAATACAGACCATCTCCATTTATCTTTTTACCAGCATGACCCCATTTAACAAAAAAGCTACCTCACAAGAATAAAAGAAATCTTTATACCGACTTCTATTCCCCTACTTTCTATAACACTACCATGCAGCTTCAGACCCACATAGGGCAAATAATTTCTTCATATTTCTAATGAACACTCTTTAGGTTTTATAGCACAAAAGATTATTGTGGTCAGATTTCACGTGGCACTCACCACTGGTCACAGAGGGCCACCACACACTCATCAGCTGAACGCGACATGACCTGTTTTTCTGGCTCCATGTAGATCATGGCCTCACCCTGTGATCGATTAGTACAGAGCCAACATCATTACAGGCAAATATAGATTGAACATCTATCATACATGGCATTCTATGAACTCTTAAGATACTATGTAACATAAGAAACACCACACACAATCCAGGATAAAGTCAGAATTTAAAGTTGTAAAGGTGTCTTACCCTCTCAACCATCATCTTCTGGATGGGTTTTTTCACATCCTGGACCTTCTGCCCCTTGTAGCCATCAACCAGCATGATCTGAGACAGGAATTCATTCACAGAAACATGGCATTCATACTGATGCATTTCTTTCACAATTCTGGCAGTTCTGTCAACAAGGAGAGTGTGTCATGTTGTACAAATTCAGCCTCTTCTAATGCACAGTTTTTCAGTAGTAGACAGGAAACACACAACCAACAGGTTAATGAATAATTTAGTCTAGCTTTAAGGTCTGAATCACTTGGTTTGTGTCTGGGAGATACATCATACAAGCTTCAAACCTACAGTTAAATCCATGGGGGGGTTGCAGAGGGCTTGCATTTTGCTGACCTGTGTAGCTGTTTTTTACTCATTAATGACTAAGTCGACTCACCCCTTCATAAAATCCCTTCAGGTAGACTTTCTCCTTGGCCTCAGCCAGCTTCTCCTTGTCATTCTGGCTCTGGATCTTCAGCTCATCACACACCAGAGGAGCAGATAGGTTCCCGTAGCCTGGTATCTCTATGATAGGGACCTGACGTGTGCACACACAGATGCAAACACATACATTAAGGCTGCATTTAGCAACTCAGAATTTGTTTTCACATGTGTCTTTTCAACTAGAATTGGTGGGTTCAGTACAACTGGACTGAAATCAAACTGACTTTAGCAGATCAGCTTACCGGCTCAAAGGGCAATACCATCTTGTCCTCAATTCCATACTTCTCCCGTAGAGCCTTTTGGAAATGCAAGCCATTAAAAGTGACATTAATAAAAGAAGAAACTGAGCAAATAGCACAGCAGACTAATTTAAAAGCACAATCTGTTAAACATTTCAAAATTGCATTGGAAGTTTCAGATTTTCTGTGCTTCTCTGCAGCAGACATTTGAGGTATAAAGGCTCCCAGAACGGCAGCATATTAGAAATTTAAAGTTCTGTAACCTCACCTGTTTTTTCTTAATGTCTCTGAGAGCAGCGATGTCATCAGGAGCATCAGAAGGTACACTCGTAACGACCCCCGTACCTGAGGAAAACGCAGACAAGGCAAAGGGCCAATGCATAAAATGCATTTATGCAAATCAGGTATCGTGTTTCTCAGTGACAGTGTAATTGACATTATACACATTCAAAGCTATTATATGCCCATTTGCCACCACATTTCTTCAACTGCCGAGCAGCTACACTGGACGACACCCCTCAAGCACCATAGACTAGAAAAATAGATAGCACTGACTTCTAACAGAACAGAGGCACTCCGAGTACAATGAGATCTATTTTATATGTTTACAAATGTTCTCCCTCAGGGCAAAAAAGCAGCCATTACTTGCATCCTTTAACATCACAGTACAGCACTTTCTAAATTCTACGGTGACCTTGGCCTGCTATTTTGAGACTCCGCTAGTATTTTTCCATGAGCTCCTCCAAGAGTATCTAAGACAAGGAGGAATAAGGGATGAAGCTCAATGCAGATTTCCTGCAGAAAGTTAATACCTAAAGCGACAAGAGCTGGAATATTTTATCATTATTTGAAACACAGACGGATATAAACACACTGACACATTTCAAGTGACTTCTGTTGAACTATTCGCCAACTGTCGGATGCATTTCACTCGAGTTAAAGCACATAAAAAAGAGAGAGTAAGGTGCCCCCACTCGAGGGTATTCTGACTGCTGTGAGCAACGCTGGCAAAGAAGCCTTTCAACAACTAAGCTTTAACCAATGTGACAAATAACTGCCTTGAGGAAAAAAAAAAAATCAAACAACGTAACCTCACTAAATGAACTTTTCTCTTTGCTATTTTTCCTAACTTCTTGACTCCTACCTTTGTCCTCCTTGATGGTGAGCATGGGCAGAGCATAGATGATCTTATAGGAGGTCAGAGGAGCACTCAGGGCACAGCCAAGTATATCCTAGACAAAAATGATGCAGAGCAGAAGTAATACATTTAAAGGAATCCATTTTGCAGGTTGTTTGTGCCATAGTCATGAAACCTTGTCCCTCCACGTCTTTACACTGCTTCAAAGTCTTCAATGACTGATATTATTTTGGCTTAATCGTCTGTAAATACAAACTGCTTGACTGTTTTAAAATCATATTAGATAACAGTGTTTGCCTTATACCATTAGCTTAAATTAAATAAAAGCAAAACATTAAATTAAAATGTATTTGCAGCTGGAAGCAAGAAACACACAAAGTTAGTACCTGTCCCAGTATTTCCATGATCACTGGCACCACGCCATTCTCTTTGGTGAAGCCCTGGTAAGACATGTTCCTGGCAGACCTACTGGTGCAGATGAAGATGTCTCCGCTGGTTGTCTCAAAGGCAACATACTTCATGTCGGGTCTCACCCAGCAGTTGGTCTGACCGAACATGGTCTCCGGTCTCAGAGTGGCAGCAACCAGGAAAATGTTTTTGCCTTTCATGCCGCTGTGGGGAGGACAGTATTAGCACATTACTCCTGTCTCAAAATAAGAGTTAGTGACACTGTGTTTATCAAGATGAAAATTATACTTGAGTGCATGTACAACGTGTTATATGTACCTGCTATAAAAGACTTTGGACTTGAATTTTGCTGTGTACGGTTCGACCATTTTCATCTTGATCAGAGTGTACTCCTGAGGTCCAACTCCCTGCAGGTGAAGAAAAATGATAGTTGGAAGAAAAAGAACAAAATACAGCACTCAAATCACCTCAATTCAAAGTAAGAGACAGTTTTCAATGATTTAATTGCTTTTCCTGATATTGTAAGATTTTGTGCTAAAGTCGGTAAAACAAAACATTTGCAAAATTCAATATATGGAACTTTCTTCATCAGTAAACAACAGGAATAGGCAAAAATTGTAAGTCAAATAAAATCACTACTGATCCCATGGCCAAATGTTTTTAATGTGAGGTGTGAGGTAGTGTGGTAAATTTGCAGTACAATAAAGACCAATAAGTTAGTCGGTGGCAAAATTGTGAAAACACAGTCCCTTTTAATCTTTGCTGCAGGACTCACAATTGATCATATATGATCATATCACAATTTTGTTTTTCACAACTAATACATTATTTCATTGAGTCAGGTAAGTGTACCTCTCCTGTCTGCCTGTCATGGTCCATGCATGGCTGTCCATCCCTGGGGGAATAGATGGTATACCTGCAGAGGAGTCGGGGACAGTCACATTATATCATTAAAAAACACACCCAATGCCACAACATCAAATTAAACTGCCTGAGAATAAATGGCAAACTTTAACGTCAGCTATCTACAAATGTCTTAAATTTAAATATCCACTTTGCTTTTACCCCATGGAAAGACATAACATTGATACAGGACAATGTTTCAGGCAAGACAGTTCAACTGAACGCAACAGCAACAAAGATAAAGACATTATCATATAACATAATGTGGGGCACTTCTTACTTTCCTTGCTTTTCTCTGTATTAATGCAAGGACAGTGTTACATAACAAGTAAACAGTTACATCGAAAATTCTAAACCACGTCACCTTTTGCCAAATTTGATCTTTTTTCTCTCCTTCAATGTGATGAACTGCCACCTGACGAAGGAGTCATAAAAGGGGTTCACATCTGTGGTGATGAATGAACGCCTCCAGTCCACCTGTCAAGAAATAACATGACTAAATTGCATAAAGAGTCATGGATACAGAAACAAAACAAAGACAGATGTTTGCTAGAGTTATATTATTATAATTAGTCACCTTGACTCCCATCTGTTTGAGGTCTTTGACAGCCAAAGGAGGGAAATACTCCAGCCAGTGCTCAGCATTGGCAAACTTGGCAATCTCCTGGTCATTCAGGCCCAAAGACCTCATAATGTCCCACTGGAAATTGGCAGATCCAGATTTGGCCACTGCTTTACTCTAACAGAGGAATTAAAAAAGACAGGAAAATAATTCAAATTGAAACACCCCTTGTAAATGCTGAACCAAAAGAAAACGTGGAATAATGAACAGTAGGTGTTAATGACAAAAACATTCACTAAATTCAGTATTTTGTCATCCCTATGTGGAAAATGCAGTCAATCTGGTCCCTCAGATCCTGACCTTCTTGCCCTTTGCTTTGTCCTTGATGATGATTTCATCACATGTCTTTGGCTTCTCTTTCTCTTCTTCCTCCTCGTCATCTGGAAACTGTGGAGGGTTTCCATACAGCTCCATCTCTCGCTTCAGCTTGTCTGCACAGGCCTGGTGGATATAATATGGACGTATGAATACCAGAAAGAAGGAAAAGGCAGTGTGTGTGAGGGGGTCGAAGACAGGTATGAATTACTAAAAGTGGTTTTAGTAACACATTTAGTAATGTTACAAGGTATTATCAACAGTTATCATACCTAAAATGACCTCCTACCTCTGTATGTCATTGCAACTACACACCCAGGACTTATGTGATGGATTGAGGAGAAAAAGAAACAAAACACAACACTAACTTTGATAGGCATTCCTGTGCAGTGCAATCCAAATGGGAAGAGGCATTTCTTTCCTTTCAGAGACTGGTAACCAACAGCAAACTATGAGAAAAAAGTCAGACGGCAGCATAAGTTGAATATATTTGAAGTATTTGTCATGAGTACAGACTGAGGAAGTTCATTTCTCAGTACTTTTGTATGCAAACTTACCTCGCACTTTGACAAGCTGAACGTGTGGCCGAGGTGCAATCGGCCATTCATGTAAGGGTAGGGGAAGGTGACAAAGTACTTGTTTCTGCTGGAAGGAAAAAAATCAAATCAATAAAAATATGTAAGTTGAGACCAAAAAGGATTTCATATCTGGCATCTTTTTCCGAGCAAAGTGCAGCGAACTGGGAAATAACATGAACATTAGTGTCAAAGGCTCACCCTGGATATGTTAACTGCACCACACGACTTAAGCTCAGAGCTTCACCCACACTTGTATGGCTTGTTTTTTTTTTTCCCGTAATGGCAACAACAGAAAATATTACATACCTACTACTACACCTACACTAGATGATCATAGTTGCATCAGGAAGAGATCAGTTGAAGGAAGTGCACCTGCAGAAACTGGTCTGACATTCCTGAGTATGGCAATCTATGTGAATTGCTTTCTTCACAGATGGTCTTACAACTGTATATTGGACTATTTCTGGGTCAACTGTGTGAAAGAGAGTAAGACTCTTGGGGAATAAAACACATGGTCTTTCTTCATGATAGCGGATACTCACTTTGTGCTTTCCCCAACTGTTGTCGGTGCATCATGCTCAAATGCCCCCTCCTTCTCCCATTTCTCCTGGATCTCTAGCTCAATCTTTCTCAAAAAGTCCAACTTTGCTGTTCCCTTCCGCTCCTGGAATACAATGACGAGCAAGACGATAGTTCATTTGAGAAAACCCAGTACAGTGACAGCTGCAAGTGAACTGAATACAGATTATATCATAACATAACAAAAAATACACTTTAAGGAAACTGTTACGAACACGAGAATAGAATAGAATAGAACATATTAGAAATACTGTTTAACAAGAAAACAGCTGTAATCTCTGGTCCAGCTGAGTCAGATTTCTTTCAAGTCTATTTCTGCAGCAGGCTCGACAACTAGCTTATGTTAGCTAACTTAGCTAATAGCTACAGTAAATTAATGAGATATAACGTATCCCCGGCCTCTAAACTAGCGTTGCCCATTCTAAATTGCAGATACTTAGAGCATTTAACCTACCGTCATTTTGACCCAAATTACGAGCTATTTACTATTCTATTGTTTAGACAGAAGAAACAGTAGAAGTAGTTTCCACTTTGACAAGGGGAGACCCACGCCACCGGTGCCTGGCTGATGACACCCACAATCAGCTTCTCGCGTGGTTTTCTGGGAAATGTAGTCCGTTAAACTTTTCAGGCATCGTATCGTTAGATATCTAGCGAACTTGAATCATTTAGTAATTATTTGGTTAATCTTACATATTTTAATACACAACTGTAGGGCCGCTGATATGAATTTAATGAATCGCGGTTGAATAAGAACACGGTATGGTTATAATGTCTGGCCTGCGTTACGACAACTCAACTTGTGTTGCCATGCCGTAAAACACTTTGTCCGACCTGCCAGAGAAGAGAGACATACGGCCTTAAAGCTTATACATTTATAGACGATGAAAGTAGGGTTATCAAAACGCACTTTCATTTTATAGACAGTATTATAGTCTTTCTCACGATGATCATAGAGAATGTTGAAGCCTTGAAGTCATGGCTGGCAAAACTCCTGGAGCCAATGTGAGTGTTGAATTGTAATGACATTTAGCTTGCATGCTACGTAGCTACGTTAGCTAGCTAGCCAGTGGGTTAGCAAGGCATCAATGGGGGACTTGCTAGAATCTGTTGGCAAATTCTTGCACGAGTTAGCTAACCACCATTGGCGCTAGCTGGCTTTTCATAGCAAAGATGGACAGTATGACTTTTCACTAACTAACGCTGAAGAAATTAAAATTGTGCACGATGTAGTACGTTTTCGCACAGTTATTTTAGGGTAGTTAGACACGTAGTTGTCCCACGATAATGGGACTTTATCACAGCTCTGTAGCAAGCCATAAAGCTGCAACAGATAGCCTAACTTCTATACTGCTACTTGTGATTAAAATAGTTAGCTAGGCAAATGTTTAATCTGTTGGACTATATCCAGTGTTACGTTACTGAGTTAAAACTTGTTCAACATGTTTTATAAATAAATAAGAATCTTTTGCTCTATGGGTTACCATAGTTACACACACTCTTGTACTCCTCCCTCTCTTTCTCCCTCTCTTTCAAATGTTAAATCGTATAATTAGCATACTTGTAATTTCAAGAGGACACAGATGCTACGCACATAAATACATTGATGGATTTAAATATTTAACAAAGTGATAAAAGAGGAGTTGATTGTGTTACACACAGGCACTGTTTAGGTGATGCAGTAGCAGTCACCTACTGTCTAATGGCATGCTCTTGAAAGTGCTGTCAGGGTGGTCTTCTCTTAAGAAAAGAGGGAACATTTTTGTTTGGAACCTAGTTGGCTTTGTTAACTTTACAAAAAGAGTTCATACTGACATTTGTATAGTTTTCAAATTATAATTAGCTTAGTTTCAGGCACATTCATGTACTATTTAACAAATCCTTAAGAGAAGCCCTATTTGCAGTGCCTGTTTTTTTTCCAGTTGCTAGTTTGTTATCACAGAGTGTTTGCCTATGTGCTTTTTATTTTTTCAGGGACTCTGACTCTATTGGTTTTTTAAGGTCAAATGGAAATTAAGGTAGTTTTGGGAGTTTATAGTTTTATCCACAATATTAGCCATTTAGTTATTTACTTTGTTATATATTAGCTTGGCGTTGTCAAGAGTGTTTTCCAGGGGCTTTGTGTGTTTGTAATGTTATTGTAATAGCCCCGCCACTTGCTGGCTGAGAGGACTCTTAGTGTGGTCTGTTAGCATGTAAAGGTTTTGTGAAGTAGAACGTGTGTTGGGAATAATTTATTTCATTTGGTCTAAAAGTTTGGAAGCTATTATCTGAAGTTTTGTTATAATATTCTGCCCTGTAGCTATTGTTAGGGGTCTCGCTTGCTACTGAATATGTTTAGGTTTGTTTTGAAACTTTCTGCATGCATGGATAGTTGGAGACCACTGAATGGCACACCTCACTGACATACAGTATATTGAAGTTGGTTTAATTATAAATTTGAATCCAGTTTTCTCTCTAAGTTTTGTCTCCCCTTTTTTTCTCCCTTTTCAGTCATTAAGTAGTTTGGCAAAAGCTTCATTGCTTTTTCCTTTTACACTGTATTGATAAAGTAAGATACTGGGTGTTTGAAACTGAGAAGACATGTATTTTAACCTGCAGATGTGATGCTGACCCCTCTGCATTAGCCAACTACGTGGTGGCTCTTGTGAAGAAGGACAAACCGGAGAAAGAGCTGAAAGCACTCTGTGCTGATCAGCTTGATGTCTTCCTACAAAAAGGTATGAACTCCACACAAAGCTTCTCTGCCAGTGTGAGTGAACGCAACATGCAGTTTTCATATTGACCCTAACTCTTGCTGGTCAAGAAAGTTGTGCAGAAGGTTTTCCTCCAGCAGAGATTTCCATCATTCAGCTAACAAGGGAAAAGCATTTATTTTACTTCCCTCATACATCCCACAGACAATAGAGGCTTTGCAGTTATGTTACAAATCGTCTTGGAATCATAGCTGGCGACATTATGGGGGTCCATCAGTTAAGTGATTATTTGCATATTTATGGGGATCAGGGTAGAATAAGAGCTTCATGTAAACATGATCGTAAACAAAGCAAACTAGTTTTTTTAATAGAAGATGGTTCATTCAGAAACATAAAAAATGTGTCTGGTATATAAGGCATATTGTGAGATGGCCAAAATACACAGAAATTAATAGTGCCTTGTAAAATTCCTTCCAGACCACAAGCTTAAGTTATACATTCAGAGATGTAATCAGCTGTACATTATCATGATCTACCACTTGTGGAACCCCAATATGGCCACCAGATGGCGTGTTAAATAATTTAAAAGTGCTCGTTTTCCCCTCTAATGTATCCAGCCCATACATGAAACATCAACTTGTTCAGCTTGAGTTAAGCTCTCTTTCCTTGCATGGTTGAAATGATTTAATCATTTTTACTTTACTTTTAAATGTACAGTATAATCACAGAAGAACAATAATGTGTTTACAGGAGTTTGATTGGGTTGGTGATGATAACACATGTTTCAGCTATTGCTTTATCACGTGTTGAGAATTCAGGGTTTTAAAACTACAGTTTGGTGCCCTTGCAATGACACCTTGATTTTTGTTCAAAAACAGCTGCTGATTGAAGTTGAAGTTCCCTGACACTTTAACCATTGCTGTAAAAAAGCACAGCACAAGGCCACAAAGGAAGTTACTAAGTCTAAAGCCTGTCCGAATTTATTTATCACAGCCCGTAGTCTTTGCAATAACATACTTAAAGATTGCAGTCAAGTAAATGGTTCGAATGACCTCCTTCAGTTATTTTGTGGATTGCATTTTCTCCTTTATGTCCTTTTATTATGTGATATTTTTATGAAGCAGCTTTTCCCTGTTTCATCTTTGTGCTGTTTCTGTGTTTGTTATTCTTTTAGTGTTTATTAGACTATAGATAGATTATATTTAGCACAGCCGGGAGCAGAGCACTATTTAGTGTGGTGTGATTCAGGAGGAATGTCAGTACATCTCATGCTAGTGGGCCAATTTCCTCTTTGAGGGAGAATGGGGCAAAACTGCACATAATTAAAGTGGAAGTGTTCACTAATAAAGTGAAATATTAGGCTAAATTTATTCACAACATTCATTTTGTCATTGCAGAGACAACAGGATTTGTCGATAAACTTTTTGAATGTCTGACAACCAAGAACTACCTGGGAAATCCTGCTGCCAAGGAGTCTCCTAAAGAAGAGGTCAAACCACCTGCAGTCAAATCTGATGTTGTGGAGGTAAGAAGAATTAGTGAGAAATGTATTGGCTACATTTGGACAGTCAGTCATGTCACATTTAAAAGCATCTTTAAAGTGCTTTTGTAGATAAGTAGATGGAATGTAACACAAAAAAATGGTGATTCTGTTTCTGTATGGGGCTTTGGATCAAATAATTTGATAAATATCTCATTGTGTATTATAAGACACCACACGTTTTCAGGTATCTTGACTCAAAACCATTCTCCAGACTGAGAAGAATCTTATTTATTTATTTCTAAATCACCTTCTGTTTTAAAAACATAAAATAGAGAATAGTTTTAAGTCAAGTAACTGTTTTTTCCCTCAAGGCTGAAACTCCAGAGGAGGAGAGAGAAAACAGGCGGAGGAGAAGTCCTCTGAGAAACCGCTCTGACTTCAACGACTCCAGGTATGGCTGTGGCTTCGGGGATATGTTTCACCTCACCTTAATGACCAAGCAAAAGGCATATGCAGATACTATTTTGACATGTGAGACGTAGAGCACCTTAATCTCAGCCTAATGCTGACATTTCCAAGCAACAGCAAATTAACACAGTGCTTTCAATACACAGGGCTTTTATTTCTCTCTGCTGATAAAAACCCATCATTTTGCATTGTCTAGTTGTGTAGAGATCTTAACATGTTTACATTTGCATGGTTAGTTTGAAATCCCATGAGTCCTGCTTGTAGCTTGATGAAGGCCCTGGTGTCCAGTAGCCTGTCCCGTGTCTATAAATCACCTAGTCAATAACAGGCAGGATAATACAATAACTTTTATACTGTCATTCAAAACAACAGTTGAAGTGTTTAATGTGCTTTAACGCATGCAAACAACATAATCATGTCGTACTCACCACTTGCTCTGTCTTTATGACAGAAATAATATTATTTGTCACTGATTTATTCACGCTGATCAATTTAATTTTCCCTTGTGCTTTCATCGTGCAAAAGCTGCCCTTAATGAAACTCAACGCTTCTGTAGATTTTGAACACCAACAGCCTTTCTGGGAAGGAAAGGGCTTATGCTCCTAGAAATGCTGTAATAGTTTTAATGTAAAATAGGGAGAGAAAAGTATTGAGGTTTAATTAAGCAACAGCAAATTAACACAGTGCTTTGGAGCAGATCTTGTTACTAAAATATGATTGAATATTCTTATAAAACAAAGGATAAATAACTTGTCTCAGTACAGTTAAATAAAGGCCACTAGAATTGATTTCAGGGTGCATATTAATAGATATAGATAATTAAGACCCACAGTTTAAGATTGAGTCCAGCTAGAACCCTCTTAAATATGTCTGTTGGACTGATTTGCATTTAAAACAGACATAAAGATAGTAATTCAAATACATTCCCTATAACTCATCAACCACACAGGAGCCGCGATGACAGGAGGCGAGATGAGCGCAAGCGCCGTGACTTTGATCGGCACTTGAAAAGCGTCGGCGACTCCCACCGCGAGCGGGAGCGCCACGAGCGTCGCAGGGGCAGCCCACGCGGGAGGAGCTACAGCCGGAGCCGGAGCCGCAGCCGGAGCAGGAGTGGCAGCCGAGGAAAGAGCAGGGACAGGGAGCACAGAGGAGGCAGAGGTGAGAAAGTGCCCCCACCCCCACACCCACACAACCAATAACAACAGCCCAGGGGACCAGACCCAGGAGTGTAGAAGTTCCTGAAGCTCCTGTCAGCACAGTCAAACTGTGCATTAGAGATGCAGAAGTGCTACTGGAGACATCCTGTTTGTGAAGTGTACAGAGGTGCTCAAGATTGTTAAGAAGAGACTTAACGGAGTTCTGGATGTAGCCGTTTGTATTATTTTCTTTTGGATCATTGTTCAGTGTTACTGGGAGTTTTTGTCGATAAGGAACAATGTGGACAGCTTTGCAATCATATCAGTGGGGATTCAACAACACAGGCTGGAATTGGCCTTATTACCCCCAAGGTTAATCTACATCTCTAAGTGTTTGGCATGATGAGAGAAGTAGCTGTTTTTAAAAAGCTTAAAATGTATAGGCTTTAGATTTCTGCTGTGGTTCACTACTCTACTGCAATACGGTAATATGTTGAAATAACTCTATTTCTGCTTGTCTTTAACAGACTTCAAGTCAAAGTTTGAGTTGGAAAGGAAGGACACCGACTGCTACAACTCTTCCACCACATCAGGCCCCCAGCAGCAGCACCCGCCGCCTCTCCTGCCTCTGCCCACACCTCCGCACCCCTTTTCCTCCTCGTCCTCGTCATCCGCTGGAGTCTCAGGAGCTGGAGGCGTTCCCATAGCAACAGCGGCTCACCTGCCCGATAGCACTACAGACAGCTGGTCTGGCTACTATGGCACCCAGAGGCAAGATGGTGTCGCCAAGCCATTCATCAACAAGGGCGCTTCACTCAAACAGCGTTGCAGGGATTACGATGGTAGGAACAGAGTGAATCTCTTTCCTTTGATTCCTGCTTTCTATCAATTCTTTGTTTTTTCCTTTGGTCATTGTTAAGTTTGCTCTGGCTATTATTTAAACTCTACCATTATCTTGCCATGAGGGTATTGATTGCCTTGTTTAGTCTCATCACTAATGACCACTGTTTAGCACTCTCTCTTCTCTAGAGACACAAGGTGGTTTAAACTTACTCATTGTCCCTGAAGCACACTATCTGTCACAGTCCTCAAACACAGCCACTAGGGACCCAGTTCCTTAATGAGACTGTGGGGTAAATACATGCACTGTATGACTTAGCTGCTTTCAACTTGGACAATCTTTCATCTTGTTTATTTATTCTCTTTGCTCTTTCATTTGTTCTTATTTTCCTTTTAGTCATATTTAAGTGAATGAATTAGACTTCCAGGGGCCCGAATCCCCTAGAAGGATAACAGTAGGTTATAAATGGATACCCAAGAGTTCCAACGTTGAATACCCAAAGGTAAAAGGTAAAAAGGTAGCCCACACACAGATCTTTCCACTAGGCTAAAACATTAGCATGTTTGTTGACATGGCCAAAATAAATAGGTGAAATTGAGATTAGTCAACTTTGTCCTGAAGATCTGTGTGTGCGCTACCTTTTTACCTTTGGGTATTCAATGTTGGAACTGCTGTATATGACTTTGGTCTAGCACCACAAACAAAATACTTGGAAGGTGCATCCTTTCAAAGATCTAACCAGATACCCAAGAGTATCTGAAGAACAAGTAGCTACAGTAGAAGAGTTGTAGGTCTGGCTTAGAGAAAGATTGTTTGTGCTGTCCTAAACTTCTAAAATAACTACATATGAAAAAGCATTTTTGACGTCTGTTTCTCTCCCTCCCACAGAGAAAGGATTTTGTGTCCGTGGTGACCTTTGCCCATTCGACCACGGCAACGACCCTCTCATTGTTGATGATGTCAATCTACCAAACATGATTCCCTTCCCGCCCCCACCCGTTATGCCACCCTATGGCCAACCACCACCACCGGGAGTCTTCCCCATGGCTGGTGAGTAACACCGCCCTACCGGTGCTTAAACGGCAACTTCTAGAAAGTGCATGTGTTGTGCCATTCTCTGTGAGTAGTAACATTTCTAGTGGCTTATAAAATTGTGAAAGCGACTGGTGACTTTTGATTCCTACAAACCACTGCAGCTAGTTATTCTCCTCCTAAGCACTTGTTTGCACCATGAGACACATTTTCCGTCATCTCTGGTAATTTGCTCCCTTATCAATTTCTCAAAGCAGATATATTTTGTTATATTTAGAATAGTACATTTCCTGTCTACACGTTTTCTGGCTTCCACTACCAACATTGTTGAACATTGTGATTATACAGTATAACTGCTGTGATTGTTGCACAGCTCAGAAATCTCTTCAAGTGTAGCCCTTAATTTTATGTTACACTGTGTCCATAGCTGAGTCTTCTGGCAAACTTTTAGATACACAGGCATAATTTCACTACCTTGGTTGTTTTTGTCAGCCTTGTTTATTTGTTTCTTGTATGTAGAAGTTTATATACTAGAAATCGAGCTTTGCTGTATACAGTGTTTATCAGTATAATTTGTAGGAACTACATTATGTGTGAAAACGTTCTCTTAACATAGACTACACGCTCAGCTGTAGACAGGGTTTTTGTTTTTACCTGGTGGTGAAAGAAAGAGCCTTTTATGAGGCTGCCCTTCTTCTTTCTTACCATCCTGCCTTTCAGTTCTACCATTACAGAGCAGCATATATTTCAACCTCTTGACTATGACTGTTTTGGTCAATTTAAAACATGCTGTCATTCAGCATGATGGGGAAAAACATCTAAATTTGGAGGCAGTGCAAGGCAGAAAAAAACAGTTGATTGTTCCAAAGTTTGTTTTTTTAGACTTAGGAAATCAATGATGGACAGTATGAGCCTCTGTGTTTTGAGGTTGGTTTATGTCCGAGACATCAGTTTTGACTTGTTCCACATACACACACTAGATAAGAAAAAGGGACAGTTGATATTTTCCTTAGTTCTCTTTTGTACATCTTAAATTTGAAAGAGAGCCAATGACGGCTTCAGTCAGAATTCCTAAATGATGTATTTACTTCTCTTCCCTGCATACTGATAATACTATTAATTGCTGGAACCTTTTTAAGATACCCTTGTTTTCTTCTTGCTGCATGGATACAAGTTAATGAGCAAACCGATATTTCGCTCCAGTATACATTTTTTTTAAACAAACCTGATGATGGTGGTTGAAACACTGCAGTTCTAATTGTGGCTTATTCTGCTCATTGCTTTGATTATACTTGTTCTTGAAATGCTGTTCTTACTGTGAAGTTTGTTTTTTCTGATTTGCCATAAATCAGGTGCAAAATATATACTTTATTGTCAAGGTGAAGCATTGCATTGAACAGTTGTTATCACTTCCTGCCACCTTCACTGTCATATTAAAGCAACCTGTGCGGCATTTTAGTCGTTCAAACCAAAGACTCACTGTCATACCTGCGATATACCTGAGACATTAGCTTGGGCTTGTGTCTCCCTCAGGACCCCCACTGATAGCAACCAGTGGGATTGATACCCCCAACCACCAATCGGCAATCACTTCTTCTCCTCCTATCGGACCGCCTGGTGTGGGGCTGCCGCCTACTCTTCTTCCTCCTCCTCCTCCTCCTCCACCTCCTCCCTCCTCGTCCTCATCTGTGTCTCTTCGTCCCCAATATGTCCAGTCTGAATGTAAGCAGCGACGCTTTTCCTGTTCAGATTGGGACTGTGTGTTTGGAGGCGACATTACTGTGGCTCTTAATTAGATTTTTCCTTTTATTGAGAATTATGTTCATTTTTTTTCCTGCACTGTTTCTGGCTCTAAGTTTTCTTTTGCGTTCAGTTAATAATAGTAGAGAGGACATTATAAAGTTAAAGTTTAACTATAATGACTAAGCTAGTGAGCGTTAAGTTACCTTTTGTGGACTTTGAAGTACCCTTTGTTTCTGTTTTTGTCATCTTTAATTGGTTTGTGTGTGACATTGTAGTGTATGCAGTGTGTTATGCACATCAGAGGGTGGCACTGTTTATTAACCTAAGAGAGAATGTAGCTATGAGCAATTTACATTAACTCTGCTACATCTTATTTTGTTGAGTGCTTTTCCCATAATTCAGCTCATGAATTATTCCAGTGAAAACTGAAAAGCTAAGGCTTAGTTCCAATGTAGTGAGTCTATTTTGAGTTAATTTACAAACTCGGGTTTGTTGACCATAATTCGACTCAGATAGCCGAAATCTCAACTGTCACAAAAGGTCCCATTTTTTTTAGATTTTGCCTTTGTGTTACAGTAAACTGGTAACCAGATAAGAATTATCATCTTATGGTGTTTCATCTTGTTTATCATCTTATGATAAAAACAAATTCTATTAGTTAATTTTCTTCATTTGTATATAACATAGAATGTCACAGGTTGCACACATTTAAACTCATCACATTCTATACAAGATGGTTGTGTACTAGATAAGTCACTGAATGCCAAGCAGTACTTATTCATTTATGTAGGACTGCTTGGTTTCATTGTGTAATTTCGTTTTATCTTCTGTGTTAATTTTTTGTATTTAGGTTTGTTTTTTGCTTTACATTTTTATGACTGTTGAAAGATGTTTCACATTCCCTCTAAGCCTGTGTGTCTGTGCATGTGTGTTCACTTTTACACATTAGATAACTATGATCCAGAGGGCTATAACCCAGAATCCCCAGGCCTGACTGCAGCAGGCCGTAACCCGTACCGTCAGTTCATTCCCCGGGTGCAGACGCAGCGCTCCAACCTTACCGGCCTCACCTCCAGCGAAGGACAAGGCTCCAGAGGTGGCAAGTATTGGCCTTCTTAGTACTCACACTCTTCCCCAAATTAATCCTGGGCAATGGGCACTATTGGACTGATGTGATTTGATTGGAAAAGTATGAATGCTTGTGTAATTAAAAGACGACTAGATGTTATTCATGTACATTATTATTATTATTATTATTATTATTATTATTATTATTATTATTAACACTCATTTCTAAATAATTGGTAGCGGGATCCAAACATAAAGGTTCTGCATGATGATGGACAGCTTTGTGGTGGATGTAGCGAAATGCAAAACCTCCTAGTGTTTATTAATGTTTCTCTGGGTTTTTGTCTTTGTGTGCATCTGCCAGCTGCCAACATAGTGATCCAGACAGAGCCTGCCACTGTTGCCAGCACTCCTGGAAGTAACGTGTCCCGTTTCAACGCAGAGCAGGACAACAGGAAGAGAACCATGGGACCCAGTACAGCTGAGGGACCAGCAGCTAAAAAACCCTGGATGGAGAAGTAAGGACTCAAAGATTCACTCCAAAATAAGATGTTCAAATTTGAAAGGGAGAAAAGTCTTGCCTATTAAGAATGTTCTTAAGCTTGGATTGCATGTAAACAAGGTTATGTGCAACAATTCCATCACACAAACCCACACAGATAAAACTCAATTTCTACTATCCCAACAAAAGAAGTTGTTGTGTCCTCACTTGACATGGCAGTAAAGCACTGCAAAGAAAGGAAAGTGGAGGTCCTATGGACAAATATTTTCACAGCAAAAATAGGCCTGAAAACATTTTTTTTTACATGTTGAAGCAGTTGCTGATTATTTTATTTGAAATTGAACTTGAGCTTTGAAATATGCACTACTGCAAATTTATACCTCTGGATATGTTATCAGTGCCTTACTGGCTTGGAGACCTCAGAGTGATCATAGACACTTTATACCTTCACTAAACAGGTTCTTGTTTTGTGAAGAAATTTGAAGAAACTAGCTGGCCACTTGAAATTTGATCAAACATTGGAGCCTCCCCCCATTTCCTGTTACTGCTAAGGGAGCCTTGTTCCAAGCCACAGTGACTCATAGGTCTGGAGTCTATCTTTTGTCTCAGTCGTAGGAAGCAGGTGCTCACAAACATCCCCATGACTAGGATGCTTCCATTGCAAAGGCTCTACTTGTAATCCATCTTGAGTGTCAAGCAGGTTGACATGTGGCCCTCTTTTTCAAGTACAACTGTTATATGGCTTGTAGAAACTTCAGTATGAAGGCAGAAACTCGAACTTCAGGTCATCAATCTGGATTCCTTTCACTGCCTATCATTGTTAGTGATCTTGCCCAAAATGGCGATTTAGCTTGTCTGCTTTTTCCATTAATTTCTATTTCAAATAAATGCTGTGGCAACCTT
Source organism: Macquaria ambigua (assembly GCA_008360985.2). Taxonomy (NCBI): domain Eukaryota; kingdom Metazoa; phylum Chordata; class Actinopteri; order Centrarchiformes; family Percichthyidae; genus Macquaria; species Macquaria ambigua. The sequence continues at coordinate 713,756 of VMKM01000062.1, read as the reverse complement.
TAAGATGTCATCATCACCGTCTTCTTCTCATTTTAGGCCAAGCTTTAACAACCAACATAAGAGCAGTTTTCCCAAGAGGTATCACTATGTGAACACCAAGTTGGAGGTGCGGAAGATCCCACGTGAGCTCAACAACATCACTAAGCTCAATGAGCACTTCAGCAAGTTTGGAACCATTGTCAATATCCAGGTAAAATGCATAATTTTCTGCTGTGAACTAAGCAAACCTGCAAAGGGCTACAAAGGGATCATTTTGACAAGTGCAGGCAAAATTAGTAGTATTAGTAGTATTGGAACTGTGAGAATTAGAGAACTTTGATTTGCCAAAAAAGACGTACTGTTCACACAAGTTGCAGAACAAAATATAACATGGCGTCACATTTACTATATATGGCTCACATACACCTTTACACAACTTGGAAAATGACTAGCAAGGCTATAATCCGAGTAGAACATCATAAGTAAGTTAAGCCAGTTTAAACATCACATAATGTAAATGCTAGAATACAATATGTGAAATATATTATCTGATTGAATGGTCCTTCTACTCTGGATAATGCCCTGAATATTCAGCTCTGCAGAAGAATTTGTTTCATCATAGACGCACCTAATGAGCACGCTCTGCTCTCAATCCAGGTGGTGTTCGGTGGAGACCCAGAGGCGGCATTGATCCAGTACACAAAGAATGAAGAGGCCAGGCGGGCCATATCCAGCACCGAGGCGGTCCTCAACAACCGCTTCATCCGTGTGTACTGGCACCGCGAGCCGGGCACCAACGCCACAGGGCTTCAGCAGCAGGAGCAGAGCTCAGGGAGCCTGACGGGCGGGTCAGCGCCCAGCCAGGGGCCGCAGCACAGCATCATGCATAAGGTTAGTGTAAAGAGCTGAAACATATAGAAGTCTTTCATCTTATCATGCTGATCTCTTAGTCTTACCACGTTTCTGAAACCCTTCATCAGATTTACTTTTTTCTCCCTTTTCTTTTATCTGCAGGGGATCAAGCAGCACAATCCGGCCGCCTACGTGTTGAACAAGACTCTACCCAAGCATCGCCTGCCAGCAGCTACAACTAAGCCGGACAGCCTGAACCCAAACACTGACACTGTCACTGTACGTTTTAGTCTCTATGCACGTGTGTCAGGTGATGCCAGACCTGGTAGAAAATAATAAATAGCATTTTCAAGTAAATATTTGTTTTAACAGGCTTGGAATTATCTTCAGCACAATACAGATGATGTCAGGCATGTTGTGTCTCTGTGAATAGTTGACTGACCAAATTCCACGGCTCTGTGAGGCTGTACTCAAGACACAGTGGTGCTTTGAGCTAAATGCTAATGTCAGCATGCTAACATGCTCACAATGACAATGCTAACATGTTGATGTTAAGCAGGTAAAATGTTTACTATGTTAACTATCTTAGTTTAGCGTATTAGCATGCTAACATTTGCTAATTAGCACTTCACACAAAGTACAGCTGAGGCTAAAGGGATGTCACTAGTTTTGCATGTATTTTGTCATGAACCAAAGTATCAGATAAATCAAAATGTTGACCTAATGATGCTGCTAGATGAAAAGTTAAGGGATCACCAAAGTTGCTACAATTCATCCTTAGGGGAACATGAATGTCTGTTTCAAATGTCATGACAATCAATTCAATAGCTGTCAAAACCCAAAAAGGCCAACCTCATGGTGGCGCTAGAGGGAAAGTCAGGGGACCACCAAGTCATGAGGATTAATCCTCTTAGGACCATGAATGTCTATAAAACATTACATGCTACATTTACAGATTTAATAGTTGTTGAGTAACATACAATGCAGTTGTAGCTACTCAGTTGAAAGGGAGATTCGGTGACTTTTTTAAAAATATTATTATGTTTTTCTCAGTATAATAGTCTGTCGGTGCGTCCAGCTTTGACAAGTTATTTGGAGAGCCTCTAGACTGAACACTGTAGGTGGAATATTCATAACACACAAATATCAGCCACTGTATGTGCCATTGCAAACAGAAGAACACTGTTAATGCCAGTTTACCAGCATGAAACTCGCGGCCTCAGAGAAATCTACCCATCCAGTCTCACACAGCTTAGGAGGATATGCAGCAAAGAATAGGAGAGACTTGTGTAAAGGTAGAGAGCAATACAGGTGAATAAATAATCATTTGTTTTTATGCATCCTGAGATGTGACATTTATGAGCAGTTGGCACTTCTTGATTGTGTCTGCAGCTGTCTACAGGCTCATTCTGATGACCTAAATGTGTCACCCTCTCTCTCTCTGTGTGGCACTTAGGTGGCACCTGCAATGACAAACACCCAGAAGGGCCCCTACTCTTCCACAGCCCTCAAGTCATCCTCAAAGAGCCTTGGGAAAACAGGAAAAGCACTAGAAGCACAGGAAGTTCTCAAAAAGAAACAGGCATGTTGCTTAATTTTTTAATACATATTTTGACTGGTACAAGAATAGCAGAGCTGAGATTAGCTGTTGGTTTATCTCAGGGGTCATCTGTGCGAAGCATTGAGAAATGACCACCAAGAGAAAAAAGTGTATTTTCCACCTTAGTGAATGTATTTTATTTATTGTAATTTTTTTTTCCATTTAGGAGGCATTAAAACTCCAGCAGGACATGAGAAAGAAGAAGCAAGAGATGTTAAAGACACAGATTGAGTGTCAGAAGGTAAGACTGGCCTCAACACCCCTTCCTCTTCTTTTCTCTCACCTTTACTCAGCTCTCCTTCCATTTCCTGTCTTTTACACCTTCTTCTCTCTCACCGCTTGTCCTTCCCCTTCCAGGCCTTGATAAACCGCCTGGAAAAGAACAGAGGGATGAAACCTGAGGAGAGAGCCAACATCATGAAGACTCTGAAGGAGCTGACGGAGAAGATTGCGCAGCTGCAGAATGAAATGAACCCTGCCTCCCAGGTCTCCGGCGCCAAACCCAACCACAACCAGCCCAAGACCAAGACAGATGTAAGTTTGGGCCCTATTGGCCGGGAGCATGACGGAGTGCATCGTGTCCTTTTACAGAGAGACAGTCAAGCAGAGTGCTTCCCTTCATTTGCACCATAGACAGTTTTTCATTGCTTCTCTGTATTTAGTGAACTTTCTCATTTTACATGATATGTGACCAGGCCCAGAAGGAATTGCTGGATGCTGAGCTGGACTTTCACAAGAAGATGAGCTCTGGAGAGGATACAACAGACCTCAAGAGAAAACTGGGACAGCTACAGGTGGAGGTAATACGCACACACATACACAAAGAGATACACATTGACAGCATCATGCATCATCAGCATTTTTCTTGAGGGCTGAATTTTAGGATGTGATACCAAGAAGTGCCTTGGAGGAAGTCAGCAGATAAGATAGTAATCACATACATCACTCAACACTGCTTGAAATAACGTGCACATCCAAATCACTGTTTACAGATGCTGGATCATTTAAAAGCATTTAAAAGATGAATGGAGGTAGTATTATATACAATGACTGAGATACAAATGCAATCAATGTCTATGAGATTGTTTTTAAAACGTAATAACTAGAAAATAAAACTGTTGTCAGTAACAAAAATCATTTGTGGCAACTAGAATGACTTATGCATGATTTCCAAATTAATCATTTTGCTAGCATTAAAACTGTGAGAGGAGATGCGGATCAAAATCATGCTTTTGGGGATATCTCATTAAATATGCACATCTTGTGAAAATGCAAGAAAACTGCGTTAGATTACACAGGTATCAATAAATGATTGGTATGCGAGTTACAAATGAGCAAAAAAAGGGCACAGAATAATAATATGAAGAAGGAGGATTATGCAAGACAGTGTGCCATCACACAGCTTTTCTTTGTTTGAATTCAGGTTTCAAGTGTTACTTGTATCAATCCTGTTTTCCACACTCATCATGATATAAGTATTAAGAATTGGTTGGGGGTTTTTTTCCATGAAAAGAAAAGTTTGCCCAGCTCTGAGCTGCATCTAAGGCTGTTAGTCAGCTCAGACTTAGCCCACAAGTCCTCTCCGCTCTAGACTAGCAGCGCGCACAAACGCAGACGAGGTCGGCTGTGTCACAAGATCAGCCTAACAAGAACATAGCTTTTGTTAGCAACACCCTGCCTTACATGTTTTTCCCCCTCTACCCCTGTGGATCCTAAATTAGCTAGTTTTTAAAAATGCATATCCCCCCCATCTATCCAAACCCAACCCGCCTTCTGCACATTAAACTGCAGCCACTTAAGCAAGCCCAGAGGAACAGCCGCTAACGAAGCCAAATCAGACACAGGTCCTACACTGATGGAGCCCCGTCTCATTAAAGTTTGAGCCGCTGGTCCTTGTAAGAAAATCGCGGGATGACAATTAGAGGCAGAAGTGAGGGAGGGACAAATAGAAGAGAGAGTGGTTGTGAGGTTGTGGAGTGGTTAGGAAGCAAGGAGATGTCACTTTCAAAATAGAGGAGTGACAACTAATGGTAAAGGGCAGAGAGTGACAGAGGAGGAGACTAGAGTCAAGCATGTAGAGAATGTTTAAGCTCTTAAGGATCAGGAAAATTATGTGATTTTTGCCTGTGCTCTATGGCTTTTTTATTGTGATTTTCTGTTTACTGTATAAACTAAGATTTGATTATTTAGTTATGCTAGTTATTTAGTTATGATTTTCTTTCTTTTTTTGTAGATAAATGATAAATATACACACTGTAGTTTCCTAGCATGTTTGTTTTTCACATTGAAAAGCACAACAGCACAGCATCAAGGCGCACAATCTGGTTAAGTTTCCCACATCTGTTCGTAATGATTTTTTTAACACAGCCACGTGGCGCCCATATATTCGTGTCTGTGTGTATTGAAGAAAGCAGCAGCCAGCCAGTTGTGTTATAACATTAAACCTCCCGACCTGTCCTCCATTAGGCGACTCGGTTGGGTCTGATCCGGCCTCCAGCGGGTCGAGGTCGGGGTCGAGGGAAGATGGCGATGGAGCCCGGTTTGATGCACGTGGGCCGTGGCAGGGGGCGAAGCCGGGAGATGGTGGGTCGCAGCGGGACAGTGAACCGCATGGTGGTCGACCACAGACCCAGAGCCCTGGCTATTTTGGGGGTCACTCAGGAGGAGAAGGAAGAGCTAATGCCACACTTTGTGGTAAGACTGTGTTGCTCTTTTTTTTGTATTATTTAGTTTTAGGATTCAGGAGTTACACTGATAACTGTTACACTGAGAATTGAACTTTGATCTTTTCTTCTTTTTTTTAGAAATTTGGTGAGATTGAGGATATCCGTGACCAAGACGCCAACAGTGTCGTCATGACCTTTAAGACACGAAATGAGGCAGAGAATGTAAGTCACATGACTCTAAATCAGCTCTCTCTCTCTTCTGTCCTCCCTCTGATCACCTAAAATTGTTGATATAGTATAGTTTTTTTCGATTTTACTGGTACAAAATCAGTAAGTAAGTAAAGTTTATTTAGTATAGCAACTTTCACAGAGCAAGATCACAAAGTGCTTCACAAAAGTACAAAAGTAAAAAGTAAGACAATAGCAACAATAAAAAGAAACGAGCAATAAAACATAGGCAACCAGACCTTAAAAACACCATCAACCAATTCATACAGCACCAGACTATACAAAGGCCAGGTTAAATAAATAAGTCTTCAGCTGTTTTTAAAGGCATCAACAGAGACCGCAGATCGTATGTCTATAGGGAGGGCGTTCCACAATGTTGGAGCCACCACTTCAAAGGCACGATCACCTTTTGTTTTTAGCCGGGCACGAGGAACAACCAGTAAGCCCTTGTCAGAAGACCTCAGTGACCTACTGGTGGTGTAAGAGCTTTAAGTGTAACAATTGTTCTCCTGTTTTTTTATTAGGCAGCTAATCAGGGAGCTAAGTTCAAAGGTCGTGTGCTACAGATTTCCTGGTACAAGCCCAAGACGCCTTCTGTTACAACAGAGCCGGAGGAGGAAGAGGCTAAAGATGAGGACAATACGGTATGACGCATCACACGCAAACCTTTATGTGGAACGTGGCTTCATGTGTTATCATTAGCAACATAAAGCCGCCCAGAAACCAGGAAAGGCAGTCCACGTACAGCAACTTGAAATTCTAAGTGGGGAAACGTTTGGAAGTTTTAGTTATATTCACATATTTTACTTGTACATTTCATTCCAGTGCTTCTAAATTTTTCACTGCAGCTCCCAATGGAGAATCGGGGCAAGCCTCTCAGTACTAAGAGCATCTTAGCCCTTTGAGTAAAACTGCATTACTGTCAGGTGAAATCCTCGTACTGTATTTTCATGTTTTGAGTTGCGTTTTTGGAAGTTGCAGTCTTCCTTGTGCAAGTATCCCGTCTCGTCACTTCAATATGCTTTGCATAATTTTTAGAGGTCTTGATAATCATTCTGAAAATATGTCTTAATGCAGAGAGTCCCTCTGAAAGCGGATCCACTTGAAGCCCTTCTCATGTCAATCCAGTACTTTCTGATATAATCAGCCTGTTTTGTTTTGTTTATTAAATATCTTCCAGAAACCCCCAGTAGCCCATGACACTACCAATCCTCACCTCCATTTTGTGCTGGAAAATTCACACAAAAAAAAGTCCCCCCTTTTATAATATACACCTGTACAATCTAATGCAATTCAGTACAACAATGCTGCTGTAAATACTTCCTTTGTGAAGATTATAATGTTTAGTTTTTGTTGGCACTGTGTCAGGGGTGTTGTATTGCATTATATTGAAAGGAGTTTGTAATGTTTAGTTTACTCCCGTTTACATGAGGGCGCCAGAATATTAGAAACAGACGGTAGGAAGGTTCATTTTACGTGCACATGTGATCCAAACAACTTCAGGACATCACACTGCAACAAGCACACATGGCTGTATTTCGCACAGTGGTACAAAGTAACTGAATTGTACAGCCGCATGCTGTATGTTTGAGTTACCGGCACAGCAATCTTAGTCTAAAGAGAATCCAGAAAATAGTTTAGAGCCATGTTCAGCTCCACAAATAATTGAATGGTAACTTTAAGAAGCAATGGGCACCATTTTTTGTGTTACAAGCACCAAAATGATTCAGCAGAGCCCATTGATAAATGACGTTACCAGGCCTGTATCTAAGGCCTCAGAGAGAAAGAGACAGAAGCGTTACTTAGACGGTTTAGCAAAACCAGCAAACAATTTAGTTCATGTGGAGAAACCCACTCAAACCCATTCAAAACTGCAGCTCAGTTGGGAAGGAGCTTGTTTCTCAAGTTTGACCAGCTTATTAATTATCTCGTCTATCACACATGAAAGTTTGAAAACCTTCTCACACGTGATGTAGCGTTGACGCAATGATCTAGATGAGTACTGCTCGTATCTGACTAAAATCCCCTCGCTGTGTTAAACAAATACGTGACACAATGTGAAACCATCACACGATCTCATCAGTCTAAGTATTCAAAGCTAAACAGTAGATTTGTGTGGGTTTTTTTTTTTTTGTTCTAACAGAAGGAAGCTAGTTCTTATTTGCCTGGTGAGGAGGAGGAAGAGGAGGAGGAGGAAGACGACGACGAAGATGACGAGTACGAGAGCCGATCATGGAGACGATAAAGGCATCGTGATTCGTCATTACCTGCTCTCCAGTCGTTGTTTGCCCCCACATGCAGATGAAATCAATACAACGGAACTCACATTTTTTTTTTTCCTTTCCAGTATTTTCAAATGAAGTAATTTTAGACTCTAATCAAAGTAAAAACGTCTTTACTTTATTGTACAGGAAAAGAAGTTTAGAGGGCCGTCAGCTTTTGTATCCCTCGACTAAACAATTATTTAAAGCATCTCACTTTTGCTGAGAGAGATAAATGTTCTTATAGATAGAAAAACCTATGTAAGTTTCAGTGTGCTTACCAGATGATTAATATCAGTAATGCACAACATTTGTGTCTACTGTGAATAGGTATTTTTATACATACTGTATTTAAGCTCTTTTCTCACCAGTTTTTGAAAAATCTTGTCCTCAGTTCAGGGACAGTCATTCCTTCACCAATAGAACGTTCTCTGTTGCTACCAGAGAGATACTTATTTATTTTTCCACCGCATAAATGCACTGTGCCGTACCTATATTGGCACTGTATGGTATGGTTTTCCATTTCACTTTGCTCACAGTTTGTTTTGGTATGGGTAAGCCCAAAATGTTAAAAGATCCAAATATTTTTGATGTTGGCTCTATGTGCTGGCATGAATACATGCTAGTGTGTGCATGTTGTATTCCTAAATAAACAGAGCCACCCCTGCCCAGCACCCAAAGGTGCTAATACTGTACCATGACCATATTAGAGCCAGTGCAGGTACAGAAGAATAACAGTGCAATAGAAAAATTCAAACTATGTTTACAAATTGCCGTGTCCATGCACGTCAGATACAGTCTTGTAGTAAATATTCAAATTTTCCTCAGTTGTATTTTGTTGCTCACTAAATTTCAGTGCCACTCTGTATAAATATAAATACCCGCACGGGTGTTCAACATTTTCTAAGAGTGTGTAACATTTTTCACTTGTTTTATTCTGTCTCCTGGTCGTCCAAAGGGCCTGACAGGACAAGGATCAGATCAATCATTTCAAATATGTGAGATCCATAGACAGGTGTTTGAATGTAATACTGAACAGTTGATTTTAATATATAAATATAATTTCTTTGCCTTACACGATCAGCGGATGGCTGAATTTTTACAAGATTTGTGATTTACTTTTGTAAATTTTGTAAATGCTTGAAAGAGAAATTACTGTTGTACTTTTTTTTAGTTTCCTTTTCTGTCATTTTAAAAAAATGACATGGTTGTGTCAGGTAGTAAAGGTCAGGCAAGAGTGCTTAGCGTCTGCTTATTCGCAAGAATTTTGCATTTGTGTTAAACCAGTCTACGTTGTTCTTTCACTAAAATGTGTCATCTAAGTAGCACATTTCTTTAAAAGAAACTTTGGAAGCTTTGGAAAACACTCTGTTGAAAGGCACTGGGAGTCATCTCACAATATTTGTGCATTAGTGCAGCTTTGCCTGCATCTGAATATTGTCAGACAGTGCTCTAAACCCACTCTAAGTGCAAGCGCATTGTGCACCTTTCATGACAAAAAGTTTTATTTAGCTTTTTTATACATGAACTGCATTTTAGAATCCTCAGGGTGGGAGGAATGACATTCATTAAAGTTCATATGGAAATCTGCTCCATGCAAGAAAACACATTTTTGACAGTTAAGAAAAAGGTTTTGTTTTTGTTGCTTCCCTGAAACAAATCACTATGTTTACATGCAGCCTAATGAAATGTTGGTTGATGTATGCGTATCATAACTCAATTAAACTGATCATATCCAGTAACATAACCAGTCAGAGTGAAGCACCAAAACAAAGGAGAGATATTAACTTATTAAACTGTAGCAGTCTCACTACTCTACACACACATGCAGGCACACATCTGCATGTATATAGAAACATGCATGTAAATATACATGCAGATGTGTGCCTGAAAAAGTCTCCTTTGTTCCCTAACATACTCTGGCACCACATTTTAAAGGGTGCAGAACAGTTTGAAATACATTACGTGATTTCCTCCCACCTACAATGTCGGTAGTGCTCTTGTTTGGATTGCATATCTCACTGTTGACTGATAACTCAGAAGCCTCCTGCCACTGACCTCGTTGTCCCACTATAACCTTTGAATTCATGTTTTTCACTCGTGATATTATTTTTATATGAGGTCACTGGCAGTTTGAAAGGACAAACCTATACTGGCAGGGTTCTTGCTTGTGTAAGTGAGGATTTAGGGAAGGTCTCTCTCCCACTTTTTGTATCTTCTGTATGCTACTATCAAACAATGGTGTAAAAAAAATGTAAAATGTTTATTGGATAATAGTTTTGGATTTGTTACTGTTTATATTTGCAGGATGTGGATGTATTTTCTTCATTTATTTTGTTTGTAAAAAAAAATGGATTTCTAATTTACTAGCATGTTTGCTTTTGCCAATAAAGATGGAGGAATGGGGAGCTTGTAAGACGAAAAAAAAAAAGAAAAGAAAAAAATACAATTTGAATTGGATCTTGGAGGGGAAAAAATTGATATAAAGAAAGCATATTGACCAAAAAAGATGTCAAGATTGGCAAGGGGAAAAAAATGCGAGCAAAAGCATTCCAGAAAATATTACCTTAAACTGTTGTGTGGGCTCCTTCATTTTGCATGTTATCTGTTAGAAACAAGTTAGTTGATGCCAAAGGGTGAACAGAGAACTACAATGTTATACAGGACTTATTAGTACTGATACTTGACTTAAACATTATATAGATATAGATATGAGCAGAATTACTTTTATTTCATAAGTCTAAATACAAAACTAGCTCTTTTGAAGACTAACAGTCATTTGGTTACATATGTACACATAAGTAACTGTTGTAATGCTTTAAGTTTGTGCCCTGCTATCTAATCCCTCAATGGTCTTAGAAAGGAAAAGAGGCTTAACATAAACTTTATTCTACTCTTCTTTTAAAGTGTTTGAGTACAATAGTGCATTAAAATTTCATTTGAGTTAACTGATTGTAGAATGTACAAGAAAAGGCTGCTCTCAAAAGTTACTTAGTTTAATTACTAATGGGGTTTCACTACTTAGAAAGTGTTTACTCCCTTGGACCTCTAAATGTTTTATTGATTCTCAACATGAAGTCACAGTGAATGTAATTATGGTCAACAGGAAATACTCTAATGTCAAAGTGAAAACCCTATAAATGTAATTAAGTACAAATTTTAAATACTAAATAATTGATTGCACAGATAGCAACACCCCTTTACTATATATCATCACTGGTGGAGCCAAATGTTTTTAGCCTGGTGCTTACCATTGTGGCTGAATACTTACCGCAGCGGCGCGGATTCAATTCCAGCCTGGGTCCTTTGCTACATGTCATCCCCTCTCTTTCCCCTGCCCTTCCTGTGTCTCCAGCTATCAATAGTTAAGCAGAAATGACACAAAAAAAAAAAAACCTCTGTTAATCAATTTGCTGACAAGAACTAATAACGCATGACCAATAGGCGGAATCCACCGAGTCTGAAACTAGTTGTCCTATAATATAGGCCTACAAAAATAACGGCCTCTGCCTCATTCATTATTTTCATATAACAGGACACCTTGGAGTGCATTACTGAACTTATACCATGGTCACTTAACCACAGGCAAAAAGAAAAGCTGCGTTCAAATTGTCATTCATTTTTAAAAGTTTGTTTGGTGTCAGATTAACCCATGCATCACCAGTGACACTCAGCAAACCATTAACAAGTAGCCACATGTTACTAGACCAGCTGTGCAGTGATTTAGAATGGCATGTGGTGACCTGAACAGTGTTGCTTTGATGTGTCCTGGTGATATTAACCGACTCTTGCTAGCCAATCAGAAACATGGCCATGATATATAAAATGTACTCCCAACAATCAATCCAGGGCTCTACATATTCCTCAAATTCCAACTACAGTCAGGTCAGGAGTAGCTATTGTTATTATGTTATTGCTACTAGAATCAGATTATAATTATATGTGGGGATTGGGCACAAAAATAAGCATGATATGATAAATCTAACTGGATAGTCAACAGAATTCAATACCTTCCATTGTGTCCATCCTATGAAGGAGAATAAGCCCATCATTACTCACAGACGCTCACTTTGACACCCATGCCCCCAAACAAATCCCACCACATCACAGGAAAGACCTCTGACGCTCTGTTTAATTACAGCACCCAGCGACTACGACATATTAAAATATCACTGAATAATGCATAAGCGTTTCTTACTTTAGGACGTCAAGTGAAAACACTCAGAGTCTGTTTAGTTTAATGCAAGGACTTTCGGGTCTCCCCGGGGGAAGGGATGTCAAACTGGGGCCTGGGGCAGATCCCGTGGCGGCCTGGTGACTGGGAGGTGAAGGAACAAGCACTGGTAGTATTGGGATCCATTAACATTTTATATAGGTATAGATATAAAAATAAAATTAATAAAAATAATTTTACAAAAATTAGATGAGTAGTCTTTCTAATATTATGGCATAGTAAAATAATAAACATTTAAAAAAAAAAGTCAAGTAAGTCAAGTTATGAGATACCAATTATGAGAAACTCGAGATTTTTTTGTGGATGGGACATGCTGTACACTTGAGTTATTTTCAGTATTTGCCAAAGGTAATCAAACAATTAAAGTCTGACTTTGTTACATGTCACATATATACAGTAGATAAGTAATGTTCAGTAATGTTTTTTTTTTTTTATGCTGTTAAAATGTGTAAACACAAGAGTCAAACAGGCCCATATTTTCAATTATGATTAGCTGAGAAACAGAAGAAAAGGCTGCTGGATTGTAGCATGTGGGTAAAGGAATGAATGCTGTGACAGTAGTTAGGTCACCTGGTGGAGTGTGTGCAGGCCAGATGGGGGTGAAAAGAGAAGAGCTCCTGTCGCATTTGGCCACAAATACGACAAGGCTCTCCATAAAACATGTCAGATGCAATCTTCAGAATATGAAGAGCGCAGAGATGACAGAGTTGTAAACAATGGGTTCTAAATTATAAATGGTCCCAGCTATATAGCAGCTATAAAAAGGGAAGGGTGATGTGAGGGTGAGAAAAGGGACTTCAGACTAACATCTTATAAATCCAATGGGAGCCATACACACAGCTTTCTCACAGATTCTCACATGAGGCCTTTTTACTATAGGACTCTGATGTTTCATTAATCCGATATGGTTACATTTCTTATCTACACTCCTCAAAAATAGGTCTAGTAAATCAAAAAGTCTGTGATTAAAGATCTCAACCAAACTTTAAAAACATTTTTAGAGGTATCTTCATCTGTTTGTGTTTGGTAATGTGAATGCAAAATGCACAAATCCCAGTTAAGTCTAGAAGTGTTTTCTCTCCCCATGCAAGGAGCCTTAAAGTTTGACTTAAAGTTTGGCTCCCCAGCCCGCAACAGGTTCGCACGGTGAGAAAAAGACCTTGGCTGTTTTAATCTATGTAATGAATAAGAACATGCCAGCGTGGTAATGGATGCCTGCCACCGTGCAGCTAAATTATTCAGAGTCTGGGGAACCAGAGAGGCGGCCGGCAGGATCGGATGGACCCGCTGTGTCATCAGTGCGCCTCTGCCCGCCTGGCTCCTCTTTCGGCCCGTCCAGCCCGGCTTCATGAGTTTAAACCAGGCAGCCACATGAGAAGTCTGTAAAGCGGCCCCGAGGATGGGCGTTCACATGGGAGGAGAGCAGGCCAAGGCCGTTGGGGTCAGCTGGTCAGCAACCTACAGGCCCTTAGATACAATTTGAAGCATGTAGCACCAAAACTACTGTTCAATTACTGAAGGCCTTTTTTGTGTTTTGCATTGTATTCTTTCTTTCTATGTTATAGATTTAACACCGTCAGCACCACGGACAGCGCTGGAGCAACCTGCACTACCGTAACCTCTGCGGTGCTGCGCTGTCCATGGTGCTAAAATAATTGGACAACCGTGGTAGATGACACCTAAACCAACTCTCGTGTTTTGTTTTGTTTTTCATGCTGTTTAATACATGTGCGAATGCAATTGGCGGGTAGCCCATTGTTGTCATGTTTAACACATGCTGAGTTACAAAAGTAAGACGAGATGTTCAACTAAACTCGTGAGTTCAAATCAGACCTCATTCTTTTTAACAGAGGTGATCATATATAACTACAAAGGTTGATTTGTAACTTATAACTATCTTTATAAGACAGGCACAACTGTCCAAACTCTAAAGTGAGTCTGGATTCATCAGAGAGGTTTACTTATTGTTAAACTTGAACAAGAAAAACTTTTTAAAATGTCATAATAACGACCTCATCATGAACAACGTTTTATTAGAATATTATAGTGATTTTGGTTGGGTTTATTCGACGCTTGCGCACAGAGGCCTACATTTTGCAACTTGTAAGTTGAGCAGAGGAGCAGGTGGGAGGGAAGGAGGAGGGAGGCTGAAAGAAGAGGAGGAGGAGGAGGAGGGGGGAGGAAGAGGGATGCCGGGAGGCGCTGCCGATGTTAACAGCTCAGTCTGGTGAAGGAGAGCAGAGGAGCTCTGTTGCTGTCCGCTCCCCGGCTTTCATGTCAGGGCCCACACTGCTTGCGAGGTGCTTGCAGGGAGGAGGATGATGACCATGAACGGCAAGCAGCATTTCTCCATGCACCCGGCCCTGCACGAGCCCAAGTATCCCGGCCTGCACTCAGGCTCGGAGGGCATGCGCAGAGTCTGTCTGCCCGCCCCGCAGGTACGTTCAGGTCGGGGGGAGAATGGCTGTGGAGTATACTGGGTGAGAGGAGGGGAAAAATATCACACTGGAAATGTCTGTAAAGTTGATTTGACAGGACTTTGTTCTATCCGCTATCTCTCCCTCTACTCTGTCTGTATTCCCCCTCTCCCCCTCCCAGCTCCCCTCCTCCCCCTCTCATCCACATGTCTATTCAAGCAATGCTCTTGCTTTCATATTAATTTTTATGACCTGCGCTTTGAGGAGGGTTCTCTCCTCTCCTCAGCGCTGCTTGCCTTTGGTAAAATGTTTTTTAGATCCTGAGAGCTGCCTGACAGAATTCCCCACTGACTCCAGTATGCGCACTCTTGCTTGCAGCTGCAGGGCAATATATTCGGAGGCTTTGATGAGAGCCTGCTGGCACGGGCAGAGGCTCTGGCGGCTGCTGACAGCATTGTCTCTCACGGCAAGAGTCACCCGTTCAAACCAGACGTGACTTACCATACCATGAGCAGTGTTCCCTGCACCTCAGCCTCCTCTTCTTCCTCCACCACCGTGCCCATCTCCCACGTCCCCTCCACCATCGCCTCCCACCACCATCACCACCACCACCACCTCGGACAGACCCTGGAGGCCGGGGACCTCCTGGACCACCTCTCCACCAGCCTGGCCGTGACCGGGATGGGTGCTCCGGAGCCTCCCGGGATGACCAACCCGGCGCACCACCACCAGCACCCTCACCACCACCTGCAGACCATGGGGCAGCTGCACCAGGCGATGGCCAACATGGCCCACCCTCACTCTCTGTCAGTGCACGGCGGCATGACGTGCGTCAACGACGTGGAGTCGGATCCCAGGGAGCTGGAAGCCTTTGCCGAGCGGTTCAAGCAGAGGAGGATCAAACTCGGAGTGACCCAGGCGGACGTCGGGTCGGCGCTGGCCAACCTCAAGATCCCCGGAGTGGGGTCGTTGAGCCAGAGCACCATCTGCAGGTTCGAGTCCCTCACCTTGTCCCACAACAACATGATAGCGCTCAAGCCGGTTCTCCAGGCCTGGCTGGAGGAAGCAGAGGCTGCGTACCGGGAGAAAAGCAGCAAGCCGGACCTTTTCAACGGGAACGAGAGGAAAAGAAAGCGCACCTCCATCGCCGCGCCGGAGAAGCGCTCTTTGGAGGCTTACTTTGCCATCCAGCCTCGGCCCTCCTCGGAAAAAATTGCGGCCATCGCCGAAAAACTGGACCTGAAAAAGAACGTGGTTCGAGTGTGGTTTTGCAACCAGCGGCAAAAACAGAAACGAATGAAATACTCTGCGGTGCACTGAGTTTCACACATCATGAATAAAATAGCCTACTACATTTTTGATCGAGTGATTAATAATAGCCTAAGTAGCCTAACTAACAGGGATTTATCAACAGCTCTCCACGTCTCATCTGGGATTATCTCCAAAAAGACTTTTACTTCAAGTTTTCAGTTCAAGTCACTCACTCTACGTTGTTGCACTTTTTTTTGATTTTGTTATTGGACTTATAAATGATTGTGTTATAGATCTGTGAGGAGGGTGATTTTGATGTTGTTGACCATGTATCTTGCACACACTAAATATGAACTTTCAGTAAATCCACCCTGACAGTTTCACATTCAGGGATATTAACTCACTTTTCTTTCTTTCTTTTTTTTTTAACCTTGAAATGGAGTTCAGGGGCGACATTTATGGGCTGTTTAATTGTCAGCGGTGTTAAACTGATGCTGTATGAAGAGAAAGAAATTAAGATTTCCTGAAAAGATAATTTTTTTTTTTTTTTTGTAATGTTGGTTGAGATCAGAGTTTACCCTCCACATCACTGGCTCACGTGTTCACTATTATATCTTGAACTGTGTTTTCACCTATTTTTTTTTTTTTTAATCTATGAATTCAGACTAATGTGAGTTCAACGATGAGAGGTTCAAAAGCTCACACACCTTTTTAAACCACAATTTATTTTTTTTGCAAACGAATCTGCTCTGTGTGATAATTTGCGCACAAATATGAATAATTACAGTGATACTTTCACAAGGAATGACACACCGAGTCTGTTTATCTTGAATTATTTTATTTATTATTTCTAAAAATGGAAATTACACTGTCATATATGAGGCACATTCGTGTGGCTTTGGCTGCTGCTATATTTTAGTATTTTGATGTGAACATGTTTTGGAGCATTACAGGTGAGCTATATAGTTATTATATAGCCCAGATATATACAGTATATAGGCCTACATCACCTTAATGAAGTATTTATTTTGCCTCACTCTTGATTTCACTTGAAAAGAAAATGTGTGAAGTTTAAACTTAATAAATTATTGGTTATTTTCTAAAATTACTCTGAAGGAGCAACTTTATTTTTTTGTGCTTTATTAAAAATTGTATTAATTTAATAAGGCATATAAATTGTTTAACTATCATGAGGCGTTTTCTTTTAAAGGTTACTGACTGTCTAACAAACTTGATTTCCTATCTATACACCAATGTTTGCTTTATAATAACTCGCCAGATGTTTTATTTATCAATCCCCAAACTTCTGCTGGGATTAAATATGTATCGTCGTACATGATATGTGCACGACAGAAAATAACGGGCGTCCATTTCCACAGTAATTTTCACACCGCGGAGCGCAGAATGTGCGTCCTTTACACGCCGCTAATGGCCCCTTCCTCTCTCATTAGTGCAGTTTTAATTATGGATGCCCTCATGTCACCGGGTTATGTTGTGCACGGGGTTTGAAATTATTAAGTAATGACGATGCAATATTAATTATATATTGGTATAAAACGAAGTAATGTGGAGGAGTTGGGAGTAGAAGTCTGACTGGGAACTCGGGTGACTCTAGGGACAGACGGACTGGATACACAACAGGTTAACCGAAGAAAAAAGGAAATTAAAGTTGCTGGGTTTTTTTTTTGTTTTTGTTTTGTTTTGTCGTTTGATTAAGTAAGTATTTTCCCCCTTTATTATGTTTATTTTTAGTTCATTTTTATTTTCTCTCAGCTGATATGGGCACAATTTCACTAACGTCTGTTTTATTTTTCATTTAACGACAATGCAATTATTATCGTTGAAAATAAGCGTCATTTTTTTTGTCCCCAGCGAATTTTAGTAGCTAAAATCCACTCTCCGACTCTATTCATGTTGCTAAAATTAAATGTTACTCATAATTCCTGATTATTCGCTGCGTAATATGCGCGCGCAGCAATGGCCACTTTCTCCTAATAGTATCCAAACATCTGTTAAAAAAAAAAAATTAATAAAACGCTTCCACCGGAATCCTCCCACAGTCAACATGACCTGCGGTTGTGTGATTTTTCCCAGTGAGACTGTCGGCGGGTTGTTTCAGCCAGGGGATCAATACTTTGCAATTACACGGGTACGTTTGTGGCTCTTATTAATATTCTCTTTGATGTTGAGGTGATTAATCACTATATTCATAATTTATGGCGTTAAATATGATTTTTTTTTTTGTGAGGGGAAGGCGAGATAAAATGCAAATTGTATTAATGTGCCTCTTTCTAAACTGTCACATTTTTCATGACATATTTATCTGGATTGGAAATAGGCCTATTTTATATGGTTCAGCCGAAGTTTCGTCGTTAAAAAATATCATCAAACCCTCTAAGAATGATAACGAGTAGGCCTTAAACGCCTCATATGTTTGTGTTGAATGAGGTAAATGCAAGGTTAGAAATGGAGCGTCACCGTGTGAATAATTGATCTTTGTAATAGCCGTATTGATATGATAACGTAGGCTACCCGCTGTGTGGTAAGTTGAGCTGAAGGCTTGTGAGCGTTAGCGGCATGTGGCGACTGAGGGGCACTTCAATTATTCAGCAGCAGCTGAAAGGTATATTGCGTTTTCTCATGCAATAATGGAGGTGTGTTGGGGCCAGTTTGTGCATTATGCTTAATATGAAAACTCATTTTGAATCGAACCTTGTGCAAATGATTTCTAGTTAAAACAACCAATAACTAGAATTTAAAAAAAAATGGTGGCATGGTGTTTGAAAAAATTAAAAGAGAGATCAAGAAACAAACATAAATAAAAATAAGGAGAGAGAGAGAGCTTGAGAGAAAGAGAAGGGGGTGTGAGAGAAATAGAGATGTGTGTCTGCTTGAGATGTTTTCATGCAGGGAAGACCATTTTTGACAGAATGAGGATGAAAGCTCTGTTTAATTGCTGAAGTATGCATGCACATACATAGTGTCTCTCTCTCCCACACTCACTTCAACACACACACACACACACACACACACACACACACACACACACACAGAGGGTGGCTGTCATCCTTGGGAGCAGAGTGAGGGAATGTGAGGGGAGGTGTGGGAGCCCCAAACACCCCAAACTCAATAATTCATCCAACGCCAGCAGCAACAAATGAGACTGTGACCAGAGCGAAGGAAGACAGCTACCTCTGCGCTCTCTATTAGTCACCTTCTATTATCATCAGAAGGCCAAACCGGCTCAGGACCGCAGCCTACTGCTGAAGTCTACACGCATACCTGTAAGCAGCACAAGCATGGACACACACACACACACACACACACACACACACACACACACACACAGATTGTGTTACTCTCTGGAAACTTCAGGTCAGGATGATGGATGTCTTTTAAAAGGTATAGCAGGAGATGCTGCCCATCGAGCTCCTGTTCCCTTCTCTGTTGGTGTGTGAATCCACATTATTTCTATTCAGAACAGAAAATAACAAATTACATTCACTCAAATACTGTATTAAGTACAATTCTCGGGTATTTTTAATTTTTATCCTACTTTATATTTCTACTGTACAAAATGTAAGAGGCGACACTACTATTTTCACTTGTTACTTTGCAGATTCAGATCACAAAAACCTGTAATAAGAATACAGAACACACTGCATTGTTATACAGCAAATTAAACTACGAAACAGTATATAAAATAGATAATCAGCTCCACCTAGGCCAGCTGCTAGCTTAAAATGCTGCTCACACCTAATGCATCAGTAATAAATATCCAATGGTATAATATGATATAACTGACAGAGGTCATTTTGCCTGCAAAGTCTGTACTTTGACTTTTATACTTGTGTAAACCTCCGCTGATAAATTTAAGTACAGTTTTGAATGGAGCTTACTTGTAATGGAGTATTTTTGCTTAAGTAAAGGATCTGAATACTTCTTCCACCACTGATGATGCAACAGGCAAACAGGTGATAGTGTCACATAGTGGTGAAACAATTAGGCAATTAATCAGAGTCCATTAACAGAAAATTCATCAATAAAAATGTTGATAATTGATTAATCTTTCCACTTCCTGCTTTTGTGTTGTATCATAAATTGAACATTTTGGGGGTTTGGACTGTTGGTCAGACAGCTGTAGGACATCACTTTGGTCTGCAGGGTGGGGCTGTGATTGATCTTTTTATTATATTATTATTATTATTATTATTATTATTATTAACTATCTTCTGTGATTTTACAGCCTAAATCAATTCATTGACTAAATAATCCAAATTTGGGATTAAAACCTTGGGCCCATGTCACTTTTACTTACATATTATCAAATAAACCAAATCAATGATGTATGAGTTAAAAAAAAACAAAAAACAAAACATACTTCTATGTTCTGAAATATCAATATGCTCTGCAGAGACCGGTGAACTTCTGTGACGGAGAAACATTCAGAGTCTGAGTCTGTGTGTGAGGTCAAGCTGTCTGCTAACTAACACCATGCATTATGCAGAGACTTTTGAGATGTGCACACACACATGAAGAGATGTGAGCACAGGGAGAGAGAGAGATCCTTCCTCTGGTTATGATAAGGGACGAGAGAGGAGAGGGACAAATGTGTGGTCTATATTTCAGCATTCGTTAATAGCGTTCTATCATTTTACTCCAGTATTTTCTTCACTGATGAAGTGTTTATTTTTGCTCCAATTCCAAAAATACAAAATAAGAGCGTGGAATTGAAAGGACAAAGGAGGGGCACTATATTAGAGACACTCACAGAAACTCACTTATAGGCACTTGTTTAATTCATTCAGCAGGCCTGAAGAACAGTATTATACACCCCATTCATTATTCAAGTCTTCTCCATTATCAAAGTGCCCAGAGAAATAAGATTAACCCAGCCAGAAATAACTCACTGTGGCGTGATATTTTTTCTACAAAGCACTTAGCTGGTCAGGTGCAGGTCTGCACACAAACTCAGATTAGAGTATATGAAGATATAATCACCCCACAGTCTGCTGAACATAATAATCATCTCCAAGAAAATGTGGCTGTAGTGTAGTGAGACGGAGGAAATGCTGAAGACGGTAAGAGGAGAGGAAAAAGGGAAGGGGACGAATTGTTAGAGGGATGCATGAGTTGAAGAACAGAAGGAGGAAAGAGAGCGATCACAGCCAGAAAGAGAAGATGAAAGAAAAAGATCAAGAAAAAAGAAGGGACACACAGATGGGTGACAGGAAGTTCAGAGGGAAGGAATGAAGGAAGTAAAATAGGAAGGACAGGAAAGGTAGAAGGGATGAAAATAAAGGGATAAAACGAGGTAGGAAAGAAGAAAAAAAAAAAGAGTAAATCCCTAACGGTCGACATTGTCTGTCATGTCTGGATTTAGTTCTTTTCATTTCCAAGTTGATCATGTCAAGGTGAGTGCGTCCCTGTCGGCCGAACAGTCTGACACTAAACTCCTGTGACAGCAGGAGCACCCAGAGGACCCGCAGCCAAGAGGAGAGGAGGTATGAGAAGGCTACGCCCTCGCACAGGAGGGACATCATCCAATCCAAAGTCACGTCCATTTACACAGCTTGTTAATTAGCTCTTCACTCCACCTGTTTTGAATTTGTGCACAAGAGAAACTGAATATAAATAGCAGATATTTATGGCTTTTACATTTCGCCGCATTCATGGCGGCAGATGTGTGGGCAGAGGAAATTAATTATTAACTAAAATAAATACAATATTAGGGGGAAAGAATCTATCAGATGTGATGGACTGTTACAGACGATTTACAGGCACTCTTTTGATTACATAATCTTGCTGGGCCCTCTTCAGAATATTAAAAGTACAGTAGGTGTGTGTTTTGTTGACCAATATGGCAACATATTAAAATTCTGCAGACACACATCACCTCAAAATCTACCCAAGTGTGTTTTCTCTTTGGTAATATTAGACCAAGATGAATAATTAACACTTCATGAATAATAATCCTGCTGCTAACAAAGTATATAGGTCAGAGTTTGCCAAAAAATATCAAGTAAAATTATGCATAAAAAATCATGGATGGAACACTGGATGGAAACGGATCTACTGCTAGTCTTGAGGGTGAAAAACATGTAAACAAGGAAGTGGAAGAAAAGCAGCATGGTGTTGACATGCTCCGTCACCCCAGACCCGTATACTGACTGAAAGCACACGTTATAACAACAACAACAATGGCAGCGCCACTGTTGATGAACTGCCTTCCCTTCTCTCTCTCCCTCCATGGGGCTGTGCTTTTGAAGACAGACATGAAAACCGAGCCAGGCCACAGTGGGGCCCCTGAAGGAGGTCCCCTGGCAGATGCAGCCACCCGCCACCCACCCTCCCCGCCGCCTGCTCCCACTGGCCCCAGGCCCTGAAGACAGCCCCGAGGCTAATAGACCAGGAACACAATAAAGAAGCAGCAGAGGCAGCCAGTGCTAAGCGCGTATGTCTGTGAGTGTACAAATCAAGGGGAAGAACATAACAAAACGATATTTATCAAGCCACTCTAAATACAAGTAATGATCCTGATCAGCCTGGCCTTTTACGCACCTAAAGACATTTATGTTTACATGATGCTGGGCAATGAGCAAAGATTTGAACCCTTGTTGTGAGACGTCTGATGCAGTGAGTATTCTGCAGCTGACAGCATGACACCTGCTGGATCAGGTAGAAGAACAAAGCTGGTGTGATATGGTTGAATAATGGGTCAGGTTATATCGCCTTGGGGTGATTCAAGCTCATTTGCATACTTGCAGTCATTCCCACAAGGGGCTTGAATTGGTAGCCATGATAACAGGCCCAAACAAATCTTATCCTTTAATGAGGCCACATGATACTACTGGTGACACAGATTCCCTTTAAATTACACTACTACCACTACACTACCACTACTACCACTACTACTACCACTACTACTACCACTACCACCACTACTACTACCCTCGCAGCTGGACATGATTGAAGGCCGGCCCTGGGAAGACAAGCATACATTTAGTGTGGCTAGTTGGGTACCTTAGCATAATCTGCTTATGGGGTAGTACATTGGCCAAAGCTATGGATTCAATTTACTGTTCACTGTTTAGGTGTGCAGTGGTATAATGCGCATTGTTGTGTTCGGGTCACTCACCTCGGTTGTGTCTCCTCTTGAGGGTGTTCAGGTAAAAGAGTCCGCGGGGTATCTGAGCGCCAATTTGAAGGTTCCGGGAGATACCACGTGGTAATTAGTGTAGGGGTGTGGAAGTACTTTAATCTGCTGTTTCAGTTTCTGTGGTGGTATTGTAATGAGTAATATGCAGGAAGATGATATATGACTATCTGACAGTAGTGTGGTGTACATGTGATTTAACGTATTGGTTGTGTTTTTGTATTTTTGATGTCCGGGGAGGGATTGGGGTCCCTATACTGTGGTAGTGTTTGAGGTCGTAGCCAGCAGCAGGCTATATAAGGCTGCCACTTTCCCTCAAGCGCAGCTGCTGCTGCTGCTGGCAGGACCATGTGCGTCCTGTGGTCCATAGTATTTCTTATGTGAAGATGTTTGTTCGTTTGGTGTATTTGTGGGTGAAATAAACACCTGGTTGGTATGCACCTCACCTCGGCCTCAAGTCTCCTACTGTTTAAGTCCAGCCGCTACACGGCCATCCTAACACTTACATTAAGCAACTCGATTCAGTGCCCTGCTCAAATGCACGTCAGCAGGGCAGCTGCTTGTTCTCACAGGGATTTGAACCTTGACCTTTTGGTTCGAGGAAGGCCTTTATTTTCATAACAGCCAACTAGAAGATATCAAAGTAGTGTCTTCCTTCTCCTAAACATACATTCAACAAACATGTATCAGCAGTGGTGGAATGTATCTAAGTACATTAAGTGCAATTTTAAGGTATTTGTACTTTTTTAAAATCCAAAATATATGATTGTTTAATATAATATGATGCATTTACATTTATAAAATGAGCCAACAGTATATATAGTTGTTAAAATTAGTTTCCTGTCGAGCTGCTACAACATTAAAATGCTGCTTACATGTTAATTCATAATAATAATAACAAAGATATATAACACATAATAATATAACACTAACAAGAGGTCATTCTGCTGCATTACCTTTGAAACTTTAACTATATTTTGCTCATAATACTCCTGTGCTTTTACTTAAGTAAGATTGTGAATGCAGCACTTTTACTTGTAATGACGCATTTTTGTATCATTGCACTGTGACTTTTACTTAAAAGCCTGTGAATACTTTGGTCTATATGTAGTGAGTGACCCACTGAGCATGCAGAGGTTTATCTTCTCATTACACAATGTTAAACTGATCTAAGAGTTTGTTTGTCCTTTGAAGTCCTTCAAGAAAAGGCATGAAAAGGAAGGTTACACAAAGTATTGGGAATATTCCAACAGTTCTATAAAAAGCACTGTTGAAAAGGAGAGTGATTCTCTTTATTTAGTAATGAGGGAGTCACGGTTCAGTAGCGCACATACACACAGCTGAACGCCACACAGAGACCCAACCACCACCAAGAGCAAGCCTCCCCATAGCTCTCACATTGCATCAAGTCACTGAGTGACAGGTACATTGTCCAAGGCAAGGGGGAAAAGAGTGGTGAAAAATGTTTCTCTCAGAGAGCTCCTCAGTCAGTCGGGGAGCCAGCTCACCACAGCCAGGCAGAGAGCATCTACACAAATGTATTTCTGGAGCGCACCGACTGGTTGAGTGCACCACACGAAAACAGGTTTCTTAAGAAGTTCTTTGGGGGCTGAATGATTTACAGAATCATCAATATTTGAGCAACTTCTAAACGTTTCTGCATTGTCATTTCTGCACACACATAAATAACAAAATACTTGTAAATGATCAACCGATCACCAGGGTTAGAGGCAGTGCTCACACAATTTTCATTTTCATTTGAAGAATACAATTCAAGCACTTTTCAAGGTACTTAAACCAAAAAATTCCAGACTCTCAAAGCCTTTATCATCACATCTAAATTGTTAGTATAAATGCCAGGAGACAACAAATAAATATATATGATAAATATTTCATTTTAAATATTAAAAAAGATTTTAGGTTTACATGAGTGATTGTAGATGAAACACCAGATTGTGTTGAAAATATTTTTTTTGAAAAGCATTTTTCAAGGAGTATATTCAAATTCAAGCATATTCCTAACCTTGAAAACATAACGCTTAAAATTAAGCATTTTCCAAACTTTCAAGACTTTGTACAAACCCTGATTTGACATTTTTCTTTTTTTTTTTGGTTTTACTTTTATATTCTGCACTGGCTATTTATAATCATCTTGGTATAATCCATTTTGAATTAATAAAATGTGAGACTTTTTTGCCATTTACAATATAATGAGGTAAATATTAAAAATTAAACGTGTTTGAAAATGAAAGACAATTAGCTACATGATGAATTTTTGAAAGTTTTTCTGTAAAATCTGATTAAAAAGACACACAGCACAAAGCATTTCCATACACGCTTCATTCACGAGCAATAAGATGTATTTTTCTGTAAACACCTTATGATTGTATTTCAATGCTGTATGATATGATTACAATAAATGTCATTCAAATATATTTAATAAAACACTCAATTATTAAATTATTAATCATTAAAACTCAATAATTTCTATCTAATACAGTAAAAAAGTAATAAACAAGCAGAGTTGATAGCATTCAGACCACATGAACGTTCCATGTTGTATTTCTCTACTTGCTCTTGATCATTTTGGTTGACAATTTCGTTCAAATGCAAAATTCTTGTTGGGTTTAGTTGGTTCATTTAGGGGCTGCTATTTTTTGGTCCCAGTGAAGTTTCTCTGCTGGACACAGCTCCTGACATGATACAAAAATCTGGATAATCTAATCTGGTAACCTGTACTTGACATCCCCTGTAGTGTCTCTTCACACTTTACCTGAAAGACAAGAAATCAGGTTCATATGGCATGGAAGTAAAGCAAGATCTTCATGTTTAGAGCTGACAAGTTAAGTTTAAAAGGAGGACTACGCTTATCAAACATATTCGATTTCTTTTGTCACCTACAGTACAAAAATTGCAATGAAGCAACAGGATTTCACTGTTTGACCTCCACTTCATGCTGGTTATACCAAAGGTACAGCAGAACACAGACTTCATTTTATGCCACTAATAGTTGGATTAACCCACTAGGGGGCCCCATTGTGTGGTTCCCCACTGGTTCTATAGAAAAGGAAATAATCAAACAGCTGGATAAGAAGCAAGCAGTCTACAGATTCAAAGAGTCATTTGGCCTGTTTTTCATGCTTTTATTTTTGCATTCTGCAATGTTTTTATAGACTGATTACAAACAAGACATGCTAATGCCAATAAGTATACAATGAGGTCAATGCTACAAATATAATGTATTCAAAGATATGAAAAGTGAACAAATATAAAAAATTCTCAGCACACAAAATATGAAACACAACTGAATTTGGGACAATAGATACAGGTTAAACTACAGTTCAGCTGCATTCATATTTTTTGAAATATTTCAAGAGGTCAGTCAAAGGCGTGTGAAACCAAGTAAATATTTTGATGACAGTATGACAAAACATGACTTGTCAACAGTATAGCATCATCAAAACAATCAATGCAATAGATGAAGATAAACTTGACAAAATAGTCTTTCTGTAAATGCTGATTAACATGCCATCATTCATGGGCAATAAGATTTATTATTCTGTATTTCAGTGCTGTATGTTATATATATTATTACAATAAATATGTCATTCAAATATATAAAAACAGCCTTAACTTATTAACTTATGTTAAATACAATAAAAAATATATATATGCAGGTGCACTTGATGGTGCTCAGATCTGGGTTGTAACAACCTCCATGTTTTATTTTCTACTTAGAAAGCTGTTGGAGACCAGACCTGAGCCCAGAACCCTTATGAAGTCGCTACAGTGACTGCTGTGCTGATTAAAAACAGCTAACTGGGCTGATAAAAGTAAATATCTGTTAAATTACTATTCATTACATTGTGCTGTTGTTTGTAGTATTTAACTATGCTGGCTGCGCATCATGCAGAGGGACTGCAGATATTAATTAGCTTGAAGATAACTCAATACATATCAATCTTTATAATTCTTACTGTATACAGTCGTTCCTAAATAAAAACAAGCAATGACATGACAAACACTCAAGGACTCAAGTGATCCACTGACAGTTGGGTAGCAGGTCTGGTAGGTTTTCAGGACCTGCCCTTGATGTTTATGCGCTGGATACAGTGCTTGAGGGAATCCATCATTTTGGGTATTGTTACGTAGACGCCTCCAGGTGTCACCCCTTCTAGCAACACTGTACAGTTGGACTGAAAGACAAGACATCATGTTGGTTCAAGTGCACTACTTTTCATTAATATTCCTCAACTGTCACTCTACATTGCTGCTGCATTTGCTTTGTCTGTCTAAAGGTAAAGTGTGTGTGGTACTCTAAACCTTCATAATACAGATTTAACCTTCTCATTTGGCAAATGTGATGTCAAAGGGAATTCTTACATTTCTGCCATCGATAAATATCTTCAGGTTCCTCACAAGCTCATCGTCCACCATACTTGCTTTTTTTTTTTCAAGTCCATGCAGGATGTCATACACTTTGCAGAAGAACGTATCCTTTATGGAACATAAGCAACAATATATTAGCTTTTAAACATAAACCAGACACACACATGAATGTAAAATTATGCAAAATGACCATTGCTATTTTCATTGCAATTTGTCTTCTTCAGTTACTGTGTTTGCTAATGACCAACACAAATATAAGTCAAAAAAATACTGGTACTACTGTCTAACTGCAACATTAGTACATTAGTTTTTCCAAACACGACAGGAAATGACAAACTACAAGCAACAATGTTTCAAAGACATAACACTCTTCTCACCTGACATTTATTTTCACCCAGACTCGTCACATCATCCACAAAGTATTCCTTCAGCGCCTAATAGAAAAATTTGATAATTTATAACTTCAGGCAGCTTTATTCTGACATTAAATGTTTTAACAAGACAATGCACCTATAATAAATTGTTGCAAAAGTAAAAAGTTAACAAGCAAGGAAACAGTTACAGCTTATCAGACGAGCTCTTACCTCAGTGACAGATGTACTGTATTTGTTAGCCAGTTCAATTATACGGTTATTATTTCTAGTGTGGTGAGGAGTAGGACTGGCAACAGCTGGACCGGCAACAGCTGGACCGACCAGCATCGCCACAGTGGATATCAGCAGAAGCATCATCATCTTCATTCGGTTGACCTCTGGAATAAGCTATTTCAAGAAGCCCTTAAACTGATCACTCAATTGTGAGCTTGCAGCTTGTTCTGAGGTCTTGGCTGAGAACACGAGATTTATATACTTGCTTTGCCCACGCCCTTGCCACGTTTTTTCCCCTCACTACAAAAAACAAAAAACGCAGTGAGTCTGCAGTATGTGTGAGAGATAAGATTTGTTTGATTAAGCTGTGGTTGATGAGCAACCAAAACTGAGCTTCTTTTCTCCGAACCAAATCTATAGGGTCGGTTCCCAAAGCTTTCTAAACATTCAATCACTTACTCCAGTGAAAAAAAGACAGTCAGAAATAACAGCCTATTTTAATGACAGAACATCACAAACTCACAAAGTGGCAAACATGGAAATATAAGTGCAAACTTCAATATTGCCCCGAATCTTTAAGCAGAACAGATCCTTCTGTTGCCACTGGCCACCACATGGCTACCGGACACTTTGTACTACTACAAACACCAGTGCAAGCCTCAAACTGACATTTAAAAAAAATCTTGATCCTTAGCATGGAAGCTGTTAATGCTATTGATTAGGATGATAACTTTTAGTGTCAGTTTGTCTTTAAATGTCATCCAAAGAACCTTTAAACGAGACAGATCCCATGTTATATTTGGGAAGTACTGGATTTTTTTGTAGGCACTTCACCTAGTACTTTCTCTGTGATATGAAACATTGCAAGTTTAGGTTATTGAACAGTGACTTTATAAAGGAGCATTATCAACACAGCAAGCTTAATAAGGCTGCTGTAGATGAAAAATGTGATATACTGCATTATGGATATTTGCCAGTCTCTGTGGTTTGGGATGGTTAAGTATTGTGCAGATCAGTTAAACTTCCAACAAGTTAAGAATAGAGTGACTTGAAAGTGGATTTCTTTCATGCTTTAAAAACCCATTTATATTGTATTATTACTGTTTTTAAACTAAATCAACTGAACACTGACTTTACCCAACTGAAATGAAAGCAAAAAGAACAAGGACAACTGTGTATTTCCAAAGGAGTATAGAGAGTCTTTTGGCCACTCAGTGGAGATAGGATGAGAGGGAGGTGATGCTGCACTTTGTGATCTCCGAGTTCTGGTCCTGGTTCTTACGGATGCGGTAGAAGTGCTCGATGTAGCTGGACCGCCCCAGCAGCTCCACAAAGTCCTCGTCGTGGGTGATGATCAGCAGCTGGAAGTTACGTTGGCGAGAGCGACTCTTAATGATTCTGGGGAGAGCGAGCAAGAGGAGACAAGGAAGTACATACAATTCATATAGTAATTAGACAGTGTTTGCTGAGTAATGCTCTAATAATTCTGGGAATATAATCTTTATGTTTAGTGTTTGACATGACAGGTAAACTAATCTAACTACGGAAGTAAGTAGGACTAAGTAATCTTATCTTCTGTGTTCTTATTATAAATTTGTACTTTTCAACCTGTATGCATCTATTAGTTAACATAGGTAAGTACATACGACGGTCCGTAAAGGTAGGGGTTGGGTAATGCATCACGTCAATGCAGATCCTCACAAGTTCAGAGGTAAAAATATGTGTGTGTGTGTGTGTGTGTGTGTGTGTGTGTGTGTGTGTGTACTGACTCTACGAGGGCGTGTGCCAGTGACTCAATGTTGTCTCGGTCCAGGTTGGTGGTGGGCTCATCCAGGGCCAGGATCCCACAGTTCAGACAGAAGGTCTCTGCCAGAGCTAGACGGATGATCAGGGATGCCAACACCTAGATGCACATAGGCACATTTGGAAAAAGAAATACATAAAAATAAAAACTGGACTGAATTAATCAAACAAAAAATCCACCTGAACTCTAGACATCTACCCCCTGTGACTGAAAATATTGTATTTTTATAGCACACATGCACGAGTTTTATGTGATACATGTGCTACATACAGAAAATACTTTTCTGGTACCTTCTGACCGGCACTGCAGCGTCCTCTCATATCCAAAGCTGTGTCTCCTTTCACCATAACTACTCTGTAGTTGTAAACCCTCCGCCTCACTCCAGCAGACGAGTTTTCGTCCACATCAGACCTGATCTCCACGTACTCAATATCTGGAGAGGGGGCAAGAGATGAAACACAGAGAGGGCGGAGAACTATTTACATACAAATACTACATGCAAATAATAGATTTTTTTTTTTTTTAATAGTGAGATGCACCTTGACCCCTGTAGGTGCTGCGCCATAGGTCTCTGATAATCTTGTTGATCTCATCCATCTTCATGCTGTGGAATTTCATGATGGTTCTGAGGAAAACAAAGAGAAAACAACTCCAACAGTGGACTAGATACTATGTTTACCTTTCCAAAAGCCAGGCATCTACTAGATTTGTGCCATTTCCATCAGGTGACAAGCTCAAGACAGAAGCAGACTCATGATTGTTAGTTATAAATATCAAATTGTACATCAAATAGTATAAAACATTTTTATAACATAAAAACGTTTTATAAGTCAAACCACACTGGACCCAAAATGGCTATCAAGCATTTCCTGTGTCTGTACTTGCTTATTTATATCTGCCATTACTTTTCCTACAGTTCACAATGAGCACATCTGCGTCGAATTGATGTAAAGGTGTACAAAATAAAATTCTGTGTCACTTGTGTCCTGGTGAAATAGAGTGAAAAATGTGCAATGAAATAACAGGATCTAAGTGTGTAAATGTAGCCAGTATTTCTGTTGGCTATCCCAGATGAAAAGGGGAGCACAGAGGCATGACCTGGTGCTGCACTAGAGCATATGTTAGATTAAACTCTAGGCTGAATCAAAAGTGAAGATATGCAGAACACACCAGTGTGCGCACTAGCATGCGTGCATAAAGGGAAGTCATTTGAACTCAAACTGACACAAAGCTGTATGTGGGTCATTCAAGTTTGCTGTTGCACACTTGCATATGGCTTGATTGACATCCAACAATACAATATTTTCTGATGACTTGATTACAAAATGATAGCGACAGCAATTTTTTATTAATACCATTCAATATTAATGATAATATGACAGAGATAGTATATGTTGATATAAAAGATAAGAAGGCAGCTAACTGGATGTTGCTTTCCGGCATACCAAGAAGCATTTTGTCTATAATCTAGCAAATTGATGAGAAGCTCTAATGTGGTTTGAAGACACCAGAGTGATAACAGTGTTACCAACAGCGCTTATTCTGAAGCCCATATATGGTGGATAAATAGACGAACCATGAGGAAAGAAAAGACAGAGGGAGTAGAGCAGTCTTTTTCCATCCATCTGACCTATTGTATCTTATTTAAATAACTGTTCATGTAACAGAGGGAAGTCATGGCTCATGAAAGTTAGAGATTTAACAGCAATTAATTTGTTCAAATGTGTTTTTAAGCCGTCACCAGGAGAGCTGTAACATATAGCTACTACATAATGTTATACACTATGCTTTAGCTTCTGTTATGGTTTGTCTGCAGATCCTTGAATATATCTAAAAATCACTTTAACATGATTTTTGACACAAAAAAATGATGGTTTGGCCTTTATTTGCCCCACTACTACCGCCATTTCTTTGACATATACACATTGACTACCTGAGACTGTGGGTACAAATTAGTTGTTGAGTTAAACCTGGACCATTTACACTGATGTTTTTAAAATGCCAATGGAGATTAATGTGCACTGTCCACTAGAAGTAAACAAATAAGAAAACAATAACAGACACAGACTCACAAAACCGGTTTTGACTCAAAGTCATATTACGACAATGAAACAGATTACTTGACAGTCACAGCATTGTCTTCAGGTCTTTGACTTATTATGCACGTACAACTTGTTGCAAAGTGAGTGACAGGGGAAGTTTTATATTCCACTCCCAAATCTAAGCATCTCATCATGAAACCATTTTCTGTGTATTCAGACAGAAACTGTGACCTGGATGTATGGTCTGCTGAAAGGCTGCTAAGGCCTACTTTTAATCTTGATAAAAGTGCAGACAATGATGCCTTAACTAACCCACACTTATGGGTAAATGATGCTTCTGCATTCTTCTCAGATGGTATCAGAGAGGGTGAGCTCACGCTTCTTTACTGAGTCTCACTTATGCTTTTCAACTTCAGTTAGTGTCTGTCAGACGTATCCATACATCCAAGAACAGTGAAAATAGCTTGCCATCATGAATATATATAGATTTTGATTAGATTTCAATTTAAAGTCACTGAAAAGCATAATGAGCGAAGGCCTTTAGGCCTGAATCGTGACCTTATAAAACATTAAACATTTTAAGATTTGCATGGTCATGCTTTGCTACCCTGCTGATAATTTTCAAATTATTTGCACATTTTTATCACAAAAATCAACCCTGCAAATGCAAACCTGATGCCACACTTCAATGATGCCAATGATAGTAATGCAGTCTTATTTCTAGGAAACATAGATGCGCTCTGTCTCTTGCATAGAGCATCTCAGCATCGCGTCATACTCTGGAAATCACGCACACTGAAGTGGAAAACAATTGGCGCAATTTTGGGTCCGGCAGCTTATAAAAACTTAGTTATGGGTTCTATATCCTGTTGGTAGTGCATCCCACCACACACAGCTTTTAGGCATATTGCTGTTGTTTGCTAGCAGACCGAAATGATGAGGAAGCATCTTCACACAATACAAAGTCAGTGGAGAGCGATTCATTGTTTTCCCTTCCGGTTTGGGCGGGACTTAAATGCGCTCTGCCTCTATAGCATTGGGGTGGATTTATTTACTTGAAACATTTCTACAGGCAAATAAAGTCAATACTCACACTTAATAATTCATTTTGGGTATAGGTTGTAGGTCACTGAATCTATTGCTGATTCTCTTTTAAAAACAAACTTTATTGTATGTATTGTATTGTTTACTCAATGTAAAAACAAAAAATTATATTCTTTATTGATTAATCTGCTGATTATTTTCTCAATGAATCAACTAATTGTTTAGTAATTTCAGTTTCAATATCGAAAAACACCAACAGTCCAAAACCCAAAGATGTTCAGTTGATCACATACAATGATATATGACAAAGAAAAGCAGCAGCAAATTGGAGAAGATGAAACCAGCAAAAATGTGGCATTTTTGCTTGAAAAAATGACTAAAAC
Organism: Macquaria ambigua; assembly: GCA_008360985.2. Taxonomy (NCBI): domain Eukaryota; kingdom Metazoa; phylum Chordata; class Actinopteri; order Centrarchiformes; family Percichthyidae; genus Macquaria; species Macquaria ambigua. The sequence continues at coordinate 680,863 of VMKM01000062.1, read as the reverse complement.
TATTAATCAATTAATTAATTTTCTCTCAATTGACTAATGGAATTGTTTCAGCTCTAAAATGCATTAAAATATATACTGGATAAATGTGACATTGCTGGGAGGGTTTTACAAACAGAGAAATGTTCAGAAGAAAATGTAAATTCCAACACTACACTACACACTTTGCATCGTATATTTACATTACCATTTATTAACACTTTCTAATGCATTGTGGTGAGAAAAGATAAGTGAAAGTTCAAACTGACTTCTGACTACTGACACGTCTTACTGCCTAGACTTTTGTCTACCTACACAAAGGAAACTCAACTACTGCAACATGTAATCTCCTCGCCACAAATGTCGTCACTGGTTTGCTTTGTTTGCTGTAAATGATTTTGCTTTTGATTAATTCAACTTCAAGCCAGGTCTCTCTCTCTCTGGCTGAGTGGCCTGGGAGCTCATTTTAGCTTAAGAATTTAAACGAAACGCAGAATGATCACTTCGTATCTTTTATCAAAGTTAAAACCAGCTGTTCTTATATAGTGTATATTTTACCAACTCTACCTAGGAACTACAGTAGCTGTATCTGTAACTATTTAGACACCTGCAACATATTGAAAATGATGCATTGGTTTGTGTTTGTGCAAAAGCAGCCTGAACACAAATCAATGTACAGAGTGCAAATACATTTATCCAAACCACCGAGTGTACTGCATTAATCTCTCAACATTGCTGGTGTCTTTGCACACTGCTTATGTAGAGCAGTATTTTGCTCTACATTTAACACATTAAACAGAACTTAACTCCCTCTGTAAACTCAGTTGCATGTATTGGTTTTTGTATATTAACAAATAATGTTCATACGTATTTATATTTGTTTTTATTACACATTTTTAAATATGATCTTTTAAAGAAAAGTTGCCTACTTAATAAAATGAATCAATGTATCTCAAATCAATTAAATTATTACATCAGTGGTATACTGGACAATACGCAATAATATTCTAATGTAATCATGACATTCAAAAGTGGCATTATATTTATTAATCATAGCTTCTTTCTTGGCCAGTTATGGCTCGTCACATCTCACGATGTTCTGATATCCAACTGGTGACATCTAATTGAGATAAGTTAGCATTAAGTTTTGTTTTTTAACTGTATTTTAGATATAAAGGCCTGGACGTCACTGAACTTTTTACAGCTCAACCAGGATAAAACACAAGTACTGATCATTGGTTCAAAGGCTCAGAGAGAGAAACTGGCCTCCAAGCTAAATACACTACCTGTTACTTTTCGTATTGATTTTAAAATCTTTTTATTAGTTTACAAGGCACTACATGATCTGGCACCAGACTACCTCTCAGAAATGCTTGTGGTTTATGAACAGGGAAGGCCCCTCAGTTCTTCTCTTTTAGCTGTCCCACAAAGCAGAACAAAAACATTTGGTGATGCTGCTTTCAGCCATCACGCTCCGAGCCGCTGGAACAGCCTACCAGAGGATCTGAGAGGAGCTGAAAATATTGAGCTTTTTAAACGTAAACTAAAAACCCATCTTTTTAGTCTGGCTTTTATGTAGTGTTTTATAATTCTATGGTTTTATTATTTATGCTTATTTTACATATCATTATTATTATTTTATTCTATTTCTATTTTATCATCATTTTATTGCTGATTATTACTATTTATTTCATTCTATTTTATTTTTTAACATTTGTACTCTTTTATTATTATATATTTATTTTGTGTAGCATTCTTTTCTATTATTTGCTTGTATTATCTTTTATGCTTATCTGGTTGTTTTGGTGTGCATTTGATTTGTTTGAAAGGTGCTATATAAACTTTGATTGATTGATTGATTGACTGATTGATTGAAGTTAATGCTACTGCTGACAGGTCTGCACTGCAGCTGCTCGAGGTAACATTAATACTGGAGGTATTGATTCACAGCTTTAAGGTGATAGGGCTTGAAATGACGACATGATGTGTTTCAAACAACTTTAACATGCAAAGAGAACATCCGAAGTCCACACCAAAAGGCCCCAGCCGGTCGGCAGGTTCAAACCCAGAACCTTCTTGCTGTGAGGTGAGAGTGCTAAACACTGCTCCACCGTGCTGCCCTCATTAGTAATTAATAATAGTCAAACTTTTAACTGTGGAACTTTTCAGCTGTCTAAAGCCCCAATGCTACTGCCTGGGGGAGTTACAAGAGAATTGACATCACTGTTTCAGCTCAGTTTTCCTACCATGAGGCAGCAGGCCTTCTAGCGAACAACCTAAAAACTCTGTGGTGGATTTGATGACCTAATTTCAAAGGTTCTGACAGACAGATGTCTCATAACAGGAAAAATACTAAAGATGGTTAGACAAAACATGTGCTAAAGTTCAAACTGAGCCCTTTCATAAACTAAATCAAATGCTGAGTGTAGATGCTGAGTTATTATTTTCTTTTAATTTTTTTCTATAAGCTATTATTCTGTAGTGTTATTTGTATAAATCTGCAATTGGAGGAATTGATTTTAGAGCTGTCTTCAGCTGTCTACAGTATGTAATAATACAGTATTTTCTGACATTTGCTTCTACCAGTACCACCCCCTGATATTTGTAGGAAAAATATCACAATAACCAGAAGATATTATTGTCATATTAATATAAGGTATATCAACTGGAACTGTCATTTCCAGCTGGCATTCTTAAGTATCAAAATTCTGGGAGAAATCTGTCTTAATTAACTGATCAATTAAATTAATATATTTGTGTTTGTTACTTCAGACAACAAAATTGTTGATTATAATTCACAACATTACAATTATGTGGTTTATACCTACTATATACTAGTGTGTGTGTACATGTTAGGGCAACACTTACTGATCAAGGGCTTTGTAGTAGAGATCCAGGTCTTTAATGACCAGCTCTGTGGTTCTCATTGTGATCATCTTGTTTTTGTAGCACTCATCAGCTTTGTCATACTGATCTTCTCGCAGCTCTTTTCTGCAAGCAGTCAATTCAAAGAGCGAGTTCAATTCATGAAAAAAAAGCATGTAATAAATATTATGTAGGATTCATCAATAGTGATGAATACTAAAGTAGCCAAAGGGCTGGACACAAACCAGCGAAACCTGTGTTTCTGTTGCTCAATCATTAAGTGATGAAAATGTTAACAGAAAATCATTTATTTTCTCAGCTAAACTCACACTACTCTCACTAAAGGTGCACTAACATAGACCAGCCTACTAACATACTAACATATCTACTAACATAGATACTAGATCGGTATAAAAATGAACATCTCAGCTGAATTCAGTTAATTCTGCATAAACCCAGTGACAGATCTGCATATCTCACCTGTGATGCAGTATCTCCTCCTCAAAGCCTCTCTGACGACCCAGTGCAATACTGCGGGTCTTCTTCAAGTCTTCCAACTTGCGTTCTGCTTCACGTCGTTCTCTGGACAACCACAGAGAGCGCCGAGGTGAAAACATTGTGGCCAACTTCTAAGCTTTACACATTCAAGTGTGACACAGCAGAGCCGGTAAAAGAGACTGGGGCTGTCTTGAACAGTAAGCTTCTGTGCAGCCTAGGTCCCTTTTATCACTCTAATTTATTGATCTTACAGATGATTGATAACTGTGTAGCACTCTTACTGGCGTAGCTGCGTAACTTGCATGTTGCCCATGTCTTTCATAAGAGCCTCGCGTTTAGTCACAACCTCCTTCAACTCTTCAAGACGCTTCCTCAAGGTCAGGTTGTCCTGCAACCAGCGCTCCTGGACCTAAGAAATATAAAGAAGTTAAAAACATATTAACTACTAACGAAAGTGTTTTGCAACTAGAGGGCCATGTCCCTACAGGTTCCCTCAGTACACAACTTACATGTATACTGTGATGTGACTAAATGGCCAAGGAAAACGTGGGTTACAAAGTAATAACAGTGGACGAGATGGATAGGTGTTCAGAGCCAACACTTCCTTTAAAAAGTAGGAGAAAAGAGCCAGAAAGACGAAAATGAAGTCAATAATGACCCGGGTGGCTGTACCTTTTGAGTGTCTATGTCCTGGCGGATGTTTCCCATCTCCTTATTGATCTTATCTTTATACTTCTCAGCCTCATGGAGCTGAGTGTTGGTTTCCTGAAGCTCAGACTCTTTTTGCTGCAACAACACCAACAGACAATGTCAATAAAGTTGTTCAATACTTTCAATTAATAATAATAATGAATAATCCAACACAATTACAACTTAAAGATGGTGTTTCAGACTGAATGGAGACAGCATACGGTTACCTTTTATGATAACCATTTGTATGTAATGTCCATCACAAAACGTCCCATGGAGGAATCAGAAACACGGATGTATGTAGTATGATAGTGGTGAACATGTTACCTCTTTGTATTTGTCTTTGCAGTCATCAACGTATTTGGTGATGTCTCTTTCCAAGGTGGTGATCGCCTTCACTCTCTCTTTGATGGCACTGATCTGTCAGTGACAAAGTGTTAGAATAGTGACTAGATTATGATTAATCATATGTAGCAGAAGAAGTTTAAAACTGCTTTTAGCCCATCCTTACCCATTCTTGTGTTGCCTAATTTGTGACTTGGTTGACATTATATTAGTTACGTTTTTTAACTATGGAGCCACAGCAGTAGGTATTTTTATAACTGTGTAGGCTTTTTAATAAAATGCTGACTCACTGCTGAATATTTCACCATTAAATATATCCAGTGGTTATATTTAAGAGAAAAGAACAGGAAGCACAAAAATCTTCAGCTGTTTCTGTTCAAGCAAAAATAGAGTAACACCAAAAGAGGAAAGAGATCACAAGGAGAGGAGGATATAATCTACCATGTCAAGTCAAATGTGAGTGAAACATCAGTTTGTTGCTGAATTTGTGCTGAGTTTTCAGTGCAGAGAAAGAGAGACAAAAGTGAGAATGTGTCCACCTTCTCCTGCCCCTCTTCCTGCTTCTGCCTCTTGCGCTCCACCAGCTCCTGCTTCTCCTGTTGCAGCTTCTCCAGAGCAGCAGACAAAGGGGACAGCTGTTCCTTCGCTTCCTGGTTGGACATGAAGTAAGAGGCAAGTAGACAATGTGGCATATTTATAGAGCACAGACTTTCATTTTTTACCATACACCTAGATAAAAAAGAAATGACGCAAACAAATGACATGTCAAATAGAAACAGATGAATTAAAAGTACCGTCAAAAATGTGCACACCACAGGATTATTTTTGTTGTGTATATGTACATCGCAGTGAAACTAACAGAGGTATAAGTTAATTAATGTAGGCTGTGCAGAGTGAAAATATACCAAAATTATACTGCCTGTATATAAGTAAATATGTCTGTATGGAACAAAAATGTGCAAATATGATGTGCTAAATGTGCATTGCTTCTCATTAACAAGTCTAGAGGGTGAACTTGAACTTCAAAACATGAAAAATGTAAACACTATAAAAAAATCTTGTGTCCTGCATATTTTTGTGTGAGCTACAATAATTCACAGGTGCCTCGATATCAGCATCTTACAAGAAGAAGCTTACATAAACAAAAACAATAAAAATGTACCCTGATGTCCCTGGTTAAGGCCTGTATTTCCGTGGTGAACTCGACACACTGCTCCTCCAACTGCTGCTGTTTCTGCAGATCACTGCTCAGCTGGAGTTTCTCTGCTCTGGTCTCATTCACAGCACTTTTCAGCATCTGAATCTGATCCTGCTGGTCCTGGATCAGTTTACGCTTCAGCTCCATCTTGCTGGCAGCTGCAAGGACACAAAACATTACAAACAGGCAAAGACAAAAAAATCTTACAAGTGCTTCAACTCCATTCCCTCTTCCATCTGACTCCTGATGTGAAGCCAACACTGCACAATGTGCAGCTGTGCATGAACAGCTGCGGACCAACAAGTGATCTTTAGTGTAGATGTTTTCCAAAGCATACCATAGGTTGTTAGAGTAATTGTGGCTTTAATGATGGAAACACCTAAATGGCAAAAAAAAAAGTGATGGTGGCTTAGAAGGTTGGAAAAACACAATTCTTCCAATTCTGAACCTATTGTCTACAAAATGTTCAGTGTGGTTTGTCTTTAAGATGCATAAAGTCCTGGTACTCCACATCGTTGAGATATTTAGACTATTTTCGAAGCAAGACTTACACTCAGTTGCAGTCAAATACTAATAATGAAGGTTATAACGTTCAGTTTTTGTTGAAACTGTTGTAGAGAGGTGTTGCTTCAACCTTCATGTAACGTAACAGTGGTGGCAACATAAAACCCAGAATGTAGGAAAAAGGAATTTCCCTCCATGTGAGCGTATTATGTCATCTTACTGGTGTCTAGCTTGTGCTGGGTTTCTTGTTTCTCCTGACTGACTTGCTGGATGGTTCTGGTCAGGTCAACTCCCTGGAGTTTGGCTGCATGCTGAGCTATTTTCCTCTCCACCTCTTTAAGGTCCATCTGTAAGAAGTAGTAAGAAGAATGAAGAAAGCTGTCTTACAGCAATGTTTCATAATCACCAAGATTGTGTCACAACTCAAATGCCAATTTTATCACTTTTCTTGTTCAATGCTACTGTTATTTGCAACTTTAATATCAGGAAAATAGAGAAAATGAAAAGAGAAGAAAGCGTCTCCTAGGTTACATTTGGAGGATGAGGGGATGTACTAGGATGGAAAGATTAAAAGTGAAAGTGAGAGGAAGGTGTATAGGATCGAAAGAGAGAGGTGGTCAAAAAGAGTGAGACAGACAGGAGGATGGTACCAGGTATCTGTCCATGAGAGATATGTCCTGCAGGCAGGCCTTGGCTGTTTCCTCCTCTGACATCAGGGTACCAAGCAGAGTCTCCTGCTCCTCCACATCGCCCTTCAGCCTCTCGATTTCCCTGTTCACTGTCTGCAGACGGTTTCTCAACTCAGGCAACTCCTTTTCCTGAACCTGTATGATGGACTGCCTGGGAGGCATGAAAGAGAATAGAAATACTTTGAGCGGAGAAGAAAGGTGTATGTTACATTTATTTAGATACTGTTATCAAACATTCTCTCTTCTTTGACACGCTGCAATTATTCAGCGAACAGTTTTCTTGTCTCTGAGGCCTAATGTGGATGGATGAAAGTTTCAACACACAATAATTTGAGAATTATCTGGATTTGATGTCCTGTGGGTACACCTAAAACACTTTGAATACTTGTCATTTTCATGTCTATCTTTTATCTGGTAAAATAAAAAGGTAAAAAGGAAAAGACAATGCCTAATCAATGACCTAATAACTAAGACACTTCAGTCTAAGTGTGAAAAACCTTTCAATAAAAGTTAAGTCTCTTTGGATATGTCTCCACTAAATTAGTACATGGTGATCAGTCCCATTTGAAGATTTCAAGCTCACTCTAACTACAACAGGGCCTCCTATCCACACTCACAGTCAATGGATTTTATATGACATTTCTTTTGTCATTCTGTTGGGAGTATTCCAGTAATGTCCCCCCTTGATGTTGTATTATTTCAAAAGGAATGCAATGGTAAATGTAATTCTTTAAGCTATTTAAGGTTCATTCTTAACCTTGGAAATGGCAGTTTGACAAAATAATCTTACTTGCTGATGATAGCCAATAGACAAAGCTCTGGAAAAACCAAGTGGATTCTTGGGATACATTTTTTTTTTTTGTGAAAAATGTAATTATATGTCTAACTTGAGCTTTCTACATATACCCCTGAACCACAAGGTAGGTGTGTACACCATAGCCCACAAATATGTTTTGGTTGCAGGCATTATTGGGGAGGTCTATCAATTAAATATGTATTTATGCTTTGTACTTTGCATATTAGTTTCTTTTGAATGAGCTTTCCTCTGCAATTTCAATAGGTTGTTGAAATGTAAGACATAAAAGTTAGTTTTTTTTTTAAATAAAGGAATGGTTGCTGGGTTACTACACTCTCAACTGTGGGGTTCTTTTGCTCAGGTCATGAAAAGTCAGTAGAGAAAACCAGAGATAAATTCTCAATCATATGAGATTCTAGCTCCATCTAGTGGGGTGCACATCATAAAACCTGCACTCTACTCTTTTTAACACACAAATGAGAAAAAGGACAAGAAGTTAATCTAAAAACACACACCAACTGAATGATACAATGATTTGTACTCCACGGAGTTAATTGTACACACTGAATAAAAGAGGCCAATCACCAAATATATAGATACTCTATAGTTATGGAAAACTATGAAAATAAATTCTGAATTGTCCAAACGGCAGTAGCAGACTTATTTAGACGACAAACACAGCTTTAGTTTTTAAAATATGAATTCTATATTTGTCCTTCACATTTTTTTCATGGCCATTTATTTATTTTCATGAATCAAATTCAGCACAACAATCTTGTGGTACACAGCCCCAGTGGGCTTGAGAGAACTCCTCCTCCTTTCTATACATGCCATACTGCTTGAATGAACACAGAACTGAATATCTATTTTTAGTGCGACAAGCAAGTCTACTGTCTGTTGTGTGTTACGATTAGGGAATCGGGGACTTGTTGGACTATTTTAATTTACTGTTTTAAATGGTCTTGATCATGGGTAATTCATGTACCCTAGTACAAGACTCTCAAATAGGGAACGATAACCACTAAAAAAGATGAAGCTCAAGCTGATTTTAAATGTGTTTATGGACACAGCACGAGGCAATCCTAAACACACCCGACATGTCCAAGCCTTCCTATGAGTGTGCTGGTTTTATCTTGTGCATTAAATAATGCCACTGCTTCCTTGCGGTCGTGCCAACCTGATACCTGTTTATCATATTTTGGTCTGAGGCTTTCAAGTACGAGTGCAAGAGTGAATGGCCACACTCAAAAATGTGATGAAAAGCCTGCAGTCACAGAGATAGACATGAGACATGAAAATATTGAAAGTACATTTAATTTTTTGATATTTCCCAACAGTCCAGTACACCTTCACACAATCTTTGTCTTTCCACAGCCAGCTTTCTCCATACCTGACAGGTCTGAGAGCCATCATGTCATCCTTCTTCCTCTCCTTCCTCTTCAGGTCCTGCTCTGTGTTTTTCAGCTTGTCTGGCACCAGGCGTAGTTTGGACTGCATGTCACTGATAACTTCCTGCAGATCAGACTCTGAGGGGAACGTCCGCTGGCACACAGGGCAGCAGGGCTCTCTCTCCTCTGTCAGCTGGCTGATGAACTGGGTGTACACTGCTGTGGCTCCAGCTAGCATGGCTATAAAAATACAAGGTGGAGGAAGAGAGAACACATTTATGACTTTACTATGAGGTTAAAATGAGCACATACATAACTACTTGTATACACTGCTACTTCTGTACAGTAATCACCTCCTTGGTTGTTTTACTCCAAGAATAGAAATCAATGCCACAAATTAGAAAGTTAAAATGGGATTCTGGAAATGTCTGTCATCACTGACAGGTGTAGGGTCACATAAATGTACCTGACATCAAATGGCAAGCATTGCATTGTGGTATATTGATTAAAAAGTGGTATTCATGTTATGGACACTACATTTTTCATTACATTGTGGGAATTTCTGTGGGCACTACAAAGTGCATAAATCTCACACTTAAAATTTAGACGCTCAGATAAAATAATGGTGAATATTGTACACAAGGTAGCAGTTAAGGAGTGATTTCGGAGAGAGCCACTGGCTCGTGGAGGTGCTTAAATACAAAGTGGTGAGAGGTGAGGCACATAGGAGGGTAACACTGACCCTCTTAAATCAGGGCAGCAACAATGTGCAGATTCTGGACTCATCCAGTCATCTAGTGCTGCATCTAAGGGTGCCTGGCCTTACATGGCTGGTTGGTCGTGTTTTTTGTCACACTTCAAATGTCATCTTACCTCTCTGTTAGAAGGTCTTCTCCAGGTCTAGACTACTATTAGTGTCTATGCCAAGAAGCTCCTTCTTTTTCTATTTGGGAGCATTCACCTCTTTGTTTGGAGACCTTCTCCAGATCTTCTTGCAGTTTGCTCAGGTCCTGCTCCAGATCCTGACTGCCGCACACATTGAAGAACTTCTCTTCGTTGCTGGCTAGCTGTTGCTCCTTATTCCGTACCTCAGCAGCAATGTGGCTTTTATTCTGCTCACTTGATGCCAGGTCCTTACTGAGAATTATGAAAATCGTGACATAATACTAGTGAGTGCCACAGAATGTTTTTTTTTTTCACATTTTCTTGTGTGAGTTTTAATGTAAATAAATTTTACTAACTTGAATTTGGCAAGTCTGTCCCTGGTACTGTTGATTTCCTTAGACTTGGCATAGATCCAGTCCTCCAGTTCTCTCTTGTTGGGAAAGTGGCCCAGCAATGACGTCAGATCCTCGCTGTGACGAGACTTGATCTTACGTACCTGCTCCTCCTTCTCTGTCTGGAGGAACGAAAGAGGAAAGATGAGAGGAGAGCCGACAGAGAAAGGATAGACGACAGGAGCCGGTAAGGAAGATGGGGAAAGATGAAGAGGGGGAGAGGAAAAGCAGAGAGAGGAGATGAGCACACAGGGTTAAATTACCACCAGCAATGCTCACTCACTTTTAATTAGAGTGGGAAAGAGAGACAGAAAGAGAAAGAAATAGTATAATAATGTGTGTTTCTAATTTCTTTGTAGCATTTTCATTAGTGTGATAGGGTCAAGTCTGACCACAGAGAGGGGGAGCATGTTGCCTTCCAGTGAACCTAGGTTACACATTACCTTATCTCTTTTCAGCATGTCCATCTGGGTGCGTGCAGTGGTGTGTGTGTTGAGCATCTCCATCTCTTTGTCGAGCTGTCTCTGTGTGCGGTCAAGTTCAGCCTTTTCTCCCTGGAGCTCCACGACCTCGGCCTTCAGCTCCTCCACGTTGGAGCTCTCAACTGCGCCCTGCAACTCACGCTCCTGAAGAGGAAAAAAAAAACCACACACACACACACACACACACACACACACACACACACACACACACACACAGTAGTGCGATCAGAACATGTGGCACATAAGGATGAAAGGGAACTGTATGTTATGTTGGAGTTGTATTTTACAATGAATTAAGTGGTTTTGTATGAATCTTGCAAGAGAAATACTTTCTATAAAAAAATACATAAAATATAGACAAAGGAAAAAAACTTCATACAAATAATTTTTCTTTAATGCTCCCAGAAAGAAATGCATGCAACAAGCCGACTCATGTACACATTCAAATAGCTGATCCTTAATACAGTATTTTAGAGACTTATCCAACTGGACTGAAGGAGAGGGGAGAATGACTTAAAGAAAAACATAAACTTGAACAAAACAACAGACAAGCAAACACGCTGTTAGACTCACCTACAACCTGTTAAAATTCACACCACCTAAGAAAACCTTATCATAGCCATTGTGTGTATACTCACCACTTTAGCCAGTTCATTCTCCAGTTCTTGCAGTCGGCTAGACGAACCCTCCAGCCTCTGCAGCTCTGCCCTGACGTTCCTCAGTTCTTGCTGCTTCTTTCCCTGCAGGTCTCTCTTCAACTCCACGGTTCTCTCCAGGCCAGTCTTCTTATCCCTCATTTCATCAATGGACTGCTGCTTCTGCTGCTCCTTTTCCTGCAGGTCTGCCTGAGTGGACAGATTAATAAGAGGAGGAATCAGGCATTACATATCATGAATAGCACATTTACTGAAAGTCTTTCTTGCAGGTAGAATGGAAATTAAAAAAAAAAAAAAAAAAAAAGTAAAATAATACAGCTGTTAATTAGCATTAAATACCAGTCCTGCAAAAATAATAATGGATATGGATATATCTATTGTGATTTTATCTTAAATACTATTATTATTAAATAATTATTAACAATTTAATTAGCAACTATTACATTATAATAACAATGCAATCATTATTTGAGAATGAGTATATTAAAACTACAATATTATTAAAATGGTTAGAATATGACTTTCCAGCTGGTTATAATTTGAGAAATACAACAGAAAGCAAATGCAAAAAATAATTTTGGTATGTTACACATTTCAGCAGTATTGCAGAAGAGGGGTGAATGAATGGCTCATTAATGACTAAAAAAAATAATGAACACATCCAGGAACTCTGTGTTACTTGACTGTGATCAAGCCCCTAATAAATTACAGTTGGAGGCAAATATGTAATCACCATTCACATAATGAGAGCACATCTTCATGCAGCATCTATCAATCTGGATAGACAAACAGTTTCCAACATTCCAGTATATTACATATGTACATGTATATGTACATATGTACAGCTCTGACTATCAATATTTTTGTTTAGATTTTGGGGTCAAAACAAATGTTTTCTGCTGTGGTATTTAATTTATTCTTACTGATCTTCAAAATATCAAACTGAATCAGTCCTGACACGGAAAAAGGACACATCATGTAGGTGGTATGAAATATTATATACAGCATAAGGAGAAGAAGTGCTGGGATTTTTTTGTTTCAGAAATCATAAAGAGCATTTCTTACCATCACCTGACTGACTGTCTCTTTTTCCTGCTCCAGTCTCTGGGTGACATTACGATGAAAGCTCTCAAGCTGAAGACCGGTGAAGGGCGGTCGGTCGTAACCCTCCATGTCCAGATAGGATGACAGAGAGCGAACCTGAGAAAGAGATACGTGAGAAACAACACAAAAATTATATATATATATTCATTATTTTAGAAAAGAAATGATGAACTGTTTTTTTTTTTTATCTTTAGGTACAGCCCAAGCACTGAGTTAAAATAATGGCACTCTTCTTACATTCTGTAAGTAATTTTCAACATATACAAACCAACAGTTTTTGTTTCTTTATATATGTAACAATACTAAGTCTTTAGTATAGTTACTGTACATGGTTAGCGTAATGAAGGGACCATTAGTAAAACTGACAGTGTAGAGTTCACCTGCTTCTAACATTACATTCATTTGGCAGACACTTTCGTCCAAAGAGACTTACAATAAGTACATTCGACCTCCATGGGAACAAGGGCTAGATGTCGTCAAAAATGTATGTGCATGCCTTTCAAACAAACAACTAAGAGTGTGTTTAGTGTAGCAGTACAAGTGCATACAGGTTAATTTTTCTGTCTCACCTGAGTGTCGCGGTTTTTGATGTTTTGAGTGTGTCGGTCAGCCTCCAGCTGTAGACGACCTGGGAAAAAAGAGAGGGACAGCAGCAAATTTAGTCTTCAGGATATATCTCTCTTTATCCACTTGTCTGTCCAGCCTTCCTTTTATCTATCACAATTTTTTTTCTTGAAGGAACAGCCTCCAAGGTTGGAGTATTTCAAGTCCTTCCAGGACTTGTCTCTAGGATTGATTCTGATATTCTGCCAGTGCACTCAAGAATGTATGCTATCATAAAATGCTGTAACATAAAGAGATCAAGAATAGAATGTATTCAATTATACATATAGGTGTATGGTGTGATTTACAATTCAGGCAAAATGCTATTTTGGACAAAATTTTAAAAAGTTGATTAGTTACCCTGGCACATAGACTGGTATGTGTGCAGGTGTGTGTACCTTGTTCTACCAGGAGATCAGCCTTGACTCTGTTGAGTCTCTGACACTCCCGACCAGCTCTCTCCAGCTCCTTCTGGCAGTCTGTCAGCCTCCGCTCCTTCTCCCTCACCGTCCTCTGGTGGTTCTGGTAAACGTCCTGCAGCTGCTCGTCTGAACCCTGGAACACCTGCCGCATACACAGTTCACTGAGTGGCTCTGAAGCTCAGTACAGCATAGCAAACTGTCAGGGTCAGAGGTTTGACTCCTCTGGGCCCTTCCATGATACAAATATATGCTCCAATGGATCTTTCAAAATTATCTGGATAAAAGACACAGCATATACCTACTTCAGGTGTAACAATGCCTGCATACAGTAAGATCATTACATCATTACTACATGACATGTGAGGCATTAGTGCAACTACTTCATGGTGAAAGTCACTCTACCTATAGTCTGACTCACAGAAAGTAGGCTGTGGGTATAAGCCTACCAATGGCTGACTATTTCAGTCAGAATTCTCCTCCCCTTCTGCTATCTGCGTGTTACCGATTTCAAAGTCCCAACAACCTCCAAGCTAGCAACCTACACGCTAAAAGTGGCAAGTTTTGACTAAGATTTGGATTGTGCAATAAGGCAGTCCTGCTTTCTTTTGGGGGAATTTTGCCATTTTACCATTTTGCCATTTTACCAGGGCTCGCCTCTCCACGTGCAAATGTTCCACCAAAACAACTGTCGTCATAATTCTGACCAACACCAAATTTTTATTCTTCACACAGAGCACCTATTCTTCAACCAAGTTGTGTTATCGTCACACTGACAATTCACCTCTGTCACTCACAAAAAAAACATGTGACAACACACACATAAAAGAGCACTCAGCTGCTGATGCTTTCACTCTCTCAAACAAAAACAAACACTCTTCAAACGCAGACACAAACACAAATGAGAAGCACCGAACAGATGGAAGGAAGAGATTCCTGGCTCCTGTAAGGCAGAGCAGCAGAAACATCCAGCAGTCGTAAAAGACATTCATATCAATACAGGCCAGTGATGAACTGGCTTGTCATTACAGAATTACAACAACCTCATTCACCATCTGCAGTCTTTCTATTAGTTTCCCATTTAGGTTAATGACACTTCATACAGAGTGGAGTCTGGGGTATTATTAAGCAGGTGTTTAGCTATATAAACCCCTCAGACAGAGAGACTAATAGGGGGACCTGCCGTGTTTTCCTCTTTTTAACCTCATCATATTTGTTCATGCATTTCATTTTCTATCTCATTCTTTTTTATCCATCTTTAATTATCTTTCAAGCCTCTTGTCAGGTTTCCCTAAACATTTTAGCCAATGTGTTGCCACCGCAATTAGTGGTATCTGTGGAGGGTGAGCAGTGATTTTGGTGCAGGAACCACTGTTCATTTCGGTTTCTCAATCCTATTCAAGCTCTCCACCAAATGATTAATTTTCATTTTTTTCATCACAAAAATAAAGAACTTGTGTTTGTTTACATGTGTACGTATTGCATATGTTACCTGTTCCATTGTTTCCTCCAGCTCCTTGTTGTCCTCCTCCATCTGTTTTTTCCTGCTGTCTAAAGCCTTGATGTCGTTGTCCAGCTTCATCACTTTGCCCAGTTTCGTGTCAATATCTGTCAATCGATTCTGAAAAATATGATAAAAGTGTATTCACAATATAAGAGGAACTACTGTTATACTTTAGACATGCCTACACCCATAAACACACAGTAGGCCTCCAGGGCTTACTGTGTGTTTAGCTTAAATCATGTGATTTTAGCTGCTGGGCTCTCCAGTTCACCAAATGCCTCGATCTCTTCTTTTAAGACAAACAGAACTTCTAACATACACAAGCATTTTTTCAGTGATACAAATATCTAGTACATGTACTTGATTAATTGATAGGTTGATTGACTTTGTTGATTACAATTTGTGTAACTAATTGTTATACTCAAACATCTAAAATGCTTGTTAGGTCAAATACAATATATTTGCTGATTACAGCTATAAAATGAAAACATTAACTTTTCTGTGTCACATCATTAACTTGACTTGTGATGGGGATCTTCCATTATTTTTGACATTCAATAGTGTATTAATCAATTAAAAAATATATTGAAAATGACAGATAGTTACAACTCTATCTATATAAATTTTTTTCAATATACATATCAATATGCTTTGTGTAAGAATCTTCCTAAAAACAAAAGGTCCAAAATAGCTTTTTTGATAGACATGCCCATCTATCTAGTCATTTTAAGCAAGTGACACGATTGATAGTCTACTATCAAATACAGTGTTAGCAGTGATATCATCGGATAAATACAAGTGGTTTATTGATTTATCAATGCATCCCTAAATGTGTTTCATACAAAGAAACACTGCTTAAACAACTTAACATAGAATTCCAGAGTATGTGTAATCTCACAATGACAGACAGAAAACAAACAGAACTATCTGAGAAATCTCTCACCTACACCATTGTCTGCTGACTTTGTCTTTAAACATACACACAAACATACATCATCATCAACCAACCTCCAGTGGATCAATCTGGTTCTCTATCTGCTGGATGCTGTTTTTAGAGGCCATCAGCTGAGCCTCCTTGGTGGCCACGGTCTCTCTAATCTGCTGGGCTTTCTCCTTGTTCTGCTTCAGGTAGCGCAGCTCCACCTGACACTCTTTGACTATGTGACTCTGTTTGAGACGCAGCTGACGCATCGTCTCCAGAGCTTTGATATACCTGGGAGAAAAGAGACAATAATACAGTGTCCCTTCAAATGGCAATATCTGAATGTCATACGCAGGTTAATATTTTTACTTAGGTACATGTTTGTTTTGGATTCATTTCAGGTAATGTGATGCTTTAGCATAAAAAAATGTAAAACTGTAAATGAGTTGGCTTTACTTGGTTGCAGCGAAGATGGAGTCAAACTTGTCTTTGAGTGCTTTGCCCTCACTCAGTGGCCAGTTAGACTCTTCTTGGTGACAAAAGATGACATGATTCAGCACAGGCTTCGACACACCCAGAGAAGAAATCATCTCCCGATCCAGTTCACCACACTTTGACGACAAGCTCACCCTCTCACCGTCTCTGGATGAATGATGATGGAGGTCACATGTAAAGAAAGGGGTCATGTAACATAAATATCAGTTCAGAAAAACAGATTTTTTTCAGTATTAAACAAAAGATTTGTAAAGAAAATTGAGACTGTGGCTTACTTCATTCTGGTAATGACTTGCTCCAAGCTTTTGAAGGAGTAGTTCTTTGCCTTCTGAGTGCAGGACATGGAGCGATGGATGGTCACTTTTTCTCCGTTGACGTCAGTGAATAAGAGTCGAATCTGTGCTCGTACGTCCGTCTCATGGGCGTCCTGGAATTCACACAGCATGAATTTACTTTAACAAAGACAGCCTCAGTACTCATCATCTGACAGGGAAAATGCTCTGGTTCCACACATATCTTAAACAAGAACAGAAAAAGATTATGAGATTTTTGTGAAAATATAGAGGTTAAGTATGACTACAAATTAACTTAATTAATCTTAATTGGATAAATCTCATAACAGGATTTGTAGTATATGAATTTCTCACATACTGATAAAGTATAAAGCACAGGTATAGAGGAGTAAGTCTCATTGTTAACTGAATTAAATTTGCTTTTTGATGCACATTGCACCTCTGACAATAACTGCTTTAATTTTTTTTTCTTTTATTAGGTCAGGATTAAAATAGTAAGGTCTATATAAACATACAAATAAGCTTGTTGTAATGGTAAAGTCGTCACAAATTGGTGCAGATCCATCCAATAAGTCGTAATCTGTTAAGTCAATCATTGCTTATTTTAGGTAAGTAATCTGTCTCTGGCATGAGGACTATCACTGAAATAGTGACATTCATAGACTAATCACATCAAATTTAAGAATTTATAATCTGAAATGTTAGGATAGCTGGGTAGATTCAAACAATTTAATTAATAAAATATTTGTTCTTTTTATTATATCATTTTCAGTGTTACTTTAACACATGAGACTGCACACTAGTGTGGGAAACTTGCACATTCAAGTAATGGGACATTTTCAAAGCATGAACAGAGTAATGTGGACTGGTGGAAATTGTAACATCCCTGCATAACTAGCAGTAAAGTATTGAGGATACTGACATCCCAAAGAAAAAATCAATTATAAAGCCAGCTATGGTAAGAGGGAGCTCACCTTTGGATCATGAACAAAAGCACCTCCTTTAGATCCAGGGGGAAGTTCTCCTGATGTTGCATACTTAAGGCACTCAATAATAGTCTGGAAACAAAAACAGAAAAGTATCATGATGTAAAAGAATTAAAACATTAGAGTTGCACTTATCATTTTGAAATATTTTATCCAACTTTTGCTGTGGCTACTTGCAAAAAAAAAAAAACAAATCATCAGAACAAATCATAAGACCAGCCAGCCTAATCCCAATGCATACGTGTCATCTCAGAGGCATACTGTCAACTTTCTTGTTCATTCTCTACAGGTCATGCTTCACAGTCAACCTTTGCTCTCGTCAAAACATGTTCTTATACCGTTTTCCCTGCTCCATTGGGTCCCACCAGCACAGTCAGGGGAGTGAAGAAAGAGATGACTTGTTTGTCTTTATCCTCAATCCCAAAGCTCCTCACCCCAAGGATGCTCATCTTGTCTATCTTTGACATTTTTGCTTTCTGACAGAGAGAGAGAGAGAGAGAGAGAGAGAGAGAGAGAAGGAGAACACGACTTAAATCAACAGCAGTGATGAAAACAGGACAGGCCGTGCCACAGCATTTCACTGTGAGATCAACTGAAGAACATATCGCAACAGTGGACGAATACTGACTTCTAATTTGCAATGCCACCTTAAAATCCAGCTGCAGCTACACTGACGAATAGGTTTATCGTGGTGTCAGTTGATCTGCTGGCTGCTGCATATGGGTTTAAAGCTGCTGTCAGTTTGCACTTTGCAGCTACTAATTCACATTGACAAGAATTATAGCAAAATTGGCCATAACAATATATCATAGCATATATCAAAAGGTACTGTGCTGAAAAAGTGAACAAAACGTTTAGCTGTAGTGTCATCAAAAAGACATTTTTGAGCTGCTGTATTTGCAGTCATGGAATAGTAAACTATGGGGACATTTTTTTTTAACCTCACAATGAGAAACATAGCATTTGTATGTAAGAGCCCCACGATGACCAAATTCAGTGGTTCCATTAAATTATTTAATGATTTATTTATCATAAAATCACCTCTACTCCATGTATGATCTTGGGTTTGTCATGATGATCATTAATTCTTTCTCGATGTGAAGAAAATGCAAGTTGACGTTCATATAAAGTTAATTACCTAGTTGTGCAGATACTGGTCTTAACAAACAGTAACTTACTGACGTTATTTTCTGAACTTCACTGTAAGTTAAAGAATATATGTAGAGTTTTAGAGACTGGTTTATTATGTTTAACAAGCTAATAACTTTTAACATCCTGATGTTAAGGAGGAGTAACATTACACACAACGCTAGCTAGCTAGTTAGGTTACCTGTCAACTCAGGCTAGCTAACAACGTAAGTTTGGCTATATGCTACGTTGCCCTGTTAAACAGTTAGCGACTCGCTATCCAACAGAGTACTCCTCCGTGCAGCAAAATAAGAATGTTTTTCGTTAGTAGCGGTAGTCTCAAGCCGTATGTATGCTATGAATTTAACTCACCTCAGTGTGTTGTTTTGGTTCAAACGTGAAAGCACAGTTTTCGCGCTGTGGAAATGTGACGTGTAGAGCGGCTACTTCTGACTTCCGGGAGTAAGCACATGAACATAGAATAAGAACGTATAGAACGGAAATTCCCACACGACGAATATCCTCTTTTTTTGTCACTGTGCTGTCCACACATGAAATGAATGTTCATGTTAACGAATTCATCAACTATTTAATGGAAGTAAGTGTAACTGCTTTAAAGAAATGAATTGCCAATATACAATGGCAAGAACTTCTATTCATTCCATGGCTATGACCAAGAGTCGGCTCAGCTCATTCTTCTTCTGTGGTGACTAGCAAACTCTAACCAGTGAGTTATTTTAAGTGATGAGCTTTACTGTGTCTCTGTCAGTCTTCATGTTTCATGTTTTGTTAAGGCTTTTTATTTCCCTTTGGTCTCTGCTCTGTACATACTAATCTCCATCTGAATAGTGCCTGCATTTGAGGCTTTTTTGGAAGCTTTTCTGCTACTTTATCCCCTTGTAATACTTGTATGCTATCCCTACAACCCCATTATTATCCCACCCCTTATATTCTGACTGACATTTCAAAGATAATATCCTTTCAGCTGCTGCAGTGGAAGAATTATGAAGCTGTATTAAGAAATTGTACAAATGAAACCCCTAAAAACAATCGCCTTGCATCATTAAAATAAAGAGCAAAGCTAGTGTTATTCATTTGTGGGGTTTTTTCTTATTGTCAACAAAGCCCACGAAAAGACCAAAACCAACAATGCATAGTCCTTCTCTCAGTACTTTACGGCTTCCATACACAGTGTGACACAGTTATAATATAAATATTATATAAGTAATTTCCTAAAACAGCTGGGCACTATAGTTTTAGGAGATGATAATAAAACATGAGCATATAGTGCATTTTGGTGGGGACTATTTTCAGCAGTGGATTAATTCACATTTGGTGCTCTAGTGAGTATTTACAGCAATAGGGCGGTGTATGTGGGATGGACTAACAATAAACTACAGTGCCCATTTTCATCATAATGAAAGGACATGTCATCCAGTGCAACAGTGTGGCTTATATGTGTTTGTAATAGTTTTTGAACAAGCTATATCAGGCTTTGGCCACACATGTATTGTTGGTTTTGGTCTTTTAATGGGATTTGTTGACAATATGAAAAATAATCGTCAGCCTTATTCTTTAAGAAATACAAAACTTTTCTTGTCTTGGGATGCTTGGTCCTTGATTGTATTGAACATGTTTGTAAGTCACCATCACCCTGTTTGTAGTTTGTGTTGTGCTTGTTCTTGAATTATATCTAGGTTTGTCTGTTTTTGTCCCCCTAGCTAAATAAAAAGGTTTACCACAAGAGGACAGTGTTTCCCTGTGGAAAAGCCATTGCTGCCAAATCTCACAGGTCACACCTAATCTTTCTCCTCTCCTCTACTCATATTGGTAGGCTGTAGGCTGTTGGCCATTGCAGTATCTCAGTTATTAGAAGCCAGTTAGATGCAGATGAGATGCCTTACTTCAGCAGTAAACAGAATATGTTTAAAACACACATTTCCATAATTCCCATTATAAATTACAATATATTGCAAGCCCAAATGTAAAAACTGCACAATACTAGTATAATTTGGTAGAGAAGAAGAACAATCAATTTTCTTTAAAGACCTAAATTTACAAAGAAAAGGAATATTCCCTTTTTAAACAAATATCTTTCCTGAGCTCTTCTTCTACATTCCAGTACTTCAAAACAGAATAACAAACAGATGGTATGAGTAAGAACATAAAACTTGCAAGACAGCAGGGCAACTGTGTGTGTGTGTGTGTGTGTGTGAGAGAGAGAGAGAGAGAGAGAGAAAGGGAGGGAGAGAATAAAACTAATTGGGATAAAGGGACATGAGTTATTTTGAGCCTGTGTTTGGGGTTGAAGAACAGTTTGCGGATGTCCACAGGGACCTGCAGGACTGGTGTTCACCCCCTGCAGCTAACCCCCTAGAAACCCGAGAACATCATCTCTCTGACTTCCTCTCTGTTCACTCCCCCTTGAAATACACACACGCACACACACGCTCCCACAAACCGCCTTCTGCTTTCAGCCCACTGATTCAGTCTGTCTGTGTTATCAGCCCACTGACTCATTGTGCCTCAGTCTGTCCAGCTCATGGCCCTCTTTCTATTTTCATCCTGTCCCGACATGAAAATGCCATGACCTTGTGTCTTGTGTTGGACCACTGGAGGTATGTGTATGTGTGTGTTATTATGTGTATGTGTTTGAGTGTGAAAGCCTAATCCCACATGCCCACGGTCACCCTCCCTGTCTAAATGGTTAATGGAATTGGTTTACTTGGCGTTTTTGATAATCACACGGACGAACCATGAACCAGCTGGCTCTCTCCTGCTTATCATCAATATATGGTGGGAGAGCAAGTAAGGATAAAGGAGATAAAAGATGTGAAGAAGAAAGGGGGCTCGAAGGAGCAAGGGGAAGAAGTTAGAAGGGACACAATCTAGATAACGTAACATAAAATAACAGCAGAGAAAGTGGTTATTTGAAAAAGCTATATTTTTCTTCTAAATAAATAAATGAGATGTTCTGGACTGACAGTTAACAGCAGTCATCAGTCGTAGACACAGAAGCAGACCTGACAGACTTACCTTTCACTGAACTGTCTGTTTTTTGACATTTTATAAACTCCTTTCACAAAAATTGCAGCGCCAATATTTCATTAAATCCTGAGGGACTGTTTTGATGGCAAATCGGCCTTGTGGTGCCCACTCGCTGGAAAACATCTTGAGAGAGAGAGTTGATATGAAAGAAGAGGAAAAGCTCATTGATGTGATGGTGCATCAGAGCAGAGTGCTCTCTGGGTCTGACTGCTGTGTGATGGATTGAAATGATACATTTTGAGGCAAATTATACATTTCACGGCAAAGTAACCAACAATAATCCTTCAAAACAATCTTTTCTTATTCAGTGAATTGCTGGACTTAGTTTCTACCCCACTGAGTGCTCTGAGGAGGGCCCATTTTGGCCAGTGGCCTTAAGATGGTTCTGAGCCAAAAATAGAGACGGATTGAGTTCTGAAAAGCCACATTTCCCCCTCATCTCCCCAGCATCCGATGAATAGTGACTTGTCCTCTTCTTGCCACCCTTAGCTCTGCTTTCTCTGCTGTTTCTTTTTACATCCATCTTCTAAGTTATAAAGTAGGGCAATAAGGCTGAAATACTTTAAACTACACAAGAATCACAGCATTTCCATTGAACCTCTCTTGTGCAATGCCTGTCAAATAAGTACACATACATCTGTGTATGAATCATCTCCCAGCAAGCCATCTACAGTACGTTCTAGTGCTTTCATGAGGAGTTCTTTTTTGGTGTGGCTTTGTGATTTTGCTCTGTCAGAGTGACATTTTCATCTGTTTGACTTCACATCTATGACGTGCACAGGGCTTTAAGGTACAAGCACTGGAATGTCTTAAAGTATTTTTCCCTTCTTTTGGATTTTAAAGTCCCGCTGCTTCTGCATATCTGGCGCAGCACCTCCCACGCAGTCAGGATTTGTCAAAATGAGTTTGACTTTCGGTGGAGGAGCCTGTCTCCACCAAAAAGCACTTTTTAGTTCAGGGGGGGATAAGAAATTAAAATAGAACATGAACAAATAGCTTTTTGTTTTTCTTGGGTTAGGACTAGGGCACATATACAGATTAAAAAGTACTAATAATCAAATTACCTCTCACATTCTTCATTAATAGCACCTTTTTAAAGGGACCAAATGAATTTATTTGATGATAAAACAAAAATAATACTCTTTTCACTAAGATGTTTAATGTAAGACACTCCAATATAGGTTTCTGTTGCATCTTTTCGTCCTTTGTACATTTTTTTGTCCTCACTTTACTCCCATCAGCTAATATGAACAGAAATATTCCCTTGGCCTATACAGGCAGGTTTTTTAGCCACTTTCAGTGTGCACTTCAATAAAGACCCTGCTCTTTGTCTTCACGCGTGGCTACACATTTATTCACCCAGTTTGGGTCAGGCAGCCAAGGACATGACTGATGACAGTATTAAATGTTATGTAAGATAAAGACAGTCCAGGCTAGATAGACAAAGTCTAGACCGTCCTTAGCTGAATATTCCTTCATCAACAAAGACAGTGGATGACACTGAATGTGATAATAATAATTTAATGTAATGTAAATCTGAAACTACCCCCACAACTTTTCAAATTCTGTAACTTTCCAAAAACCATGGCCGTTCGGAAGAGCTAACACTTTCCCCCTTAAACGTGGTCGGACATTTATTTATACCAAGTATCAAATGATTTCAAATGATGTAATATATGCCAATTTCTACCCACTTAACATATCCACATGCTTTAATTTCATCTGTGTACTTCAAAGATGTCCTTTGCATCCAAATAAAGTCAAATCCATAATTCAACAATGAATAGCTCTTGTTGGAGCATTTATTTTGCTCTGAATAGCAATTACACACTTCGTATTAAACAACTGCTTAACAGAGAGAAAAGCTAGCATGCTTGCTTCTATGCCCTTGGGTGTGTTTCCACTCCTGGTGACTTTCTAATCAGGAAGACAAGTGGATGTTATTGATTTTGAAGCAGGCAATCATGAGAAGGTGGAGAGAAAGAGAGTTTGGTGGATGTAAGCAAGTGAAATGGGTAAAGAAGTGGAGGGAAATAATGAATACGCAGGTCCTGGTTGTGAATGGCAGTAATGAGGTCATTGAAGTGTCCTCTCCGTTTGTGTCTGTGTATGTCCAATTGCCAGTCTGTCTTTACTTCACTCTCTGTGTAAATTACTGTGTGCTACATAACATTAATAACAATGTAATCTAAAATCCACATAAACTGTATAATGGGCAGCTGCAACCAATAAAATTAATAATGGGTGTGTTTGATTTAAGTGAGCCAATTATCAACATTTGCTTGACAATACAATTGACTATTGTCAATGCTTGCATATTGGCACACCTGAATAACATAGACCCATTATTTATCTTATTAGCTGCAGCTGTGCTTATCCCACTATGACACTTCTGTGAAAAGGGTTTGTCTATAAGCCATTCTGTGGCCGTACAGTAGGTTTTGAATATGACCCTGGTGCCAAAGCAATTGGCCGCATTACTGTCACTCTTGTTTACTTTGCATGCACAAACTCTCCTGGTTATTCCAACTTCATAACATTAGCTATCTGTAGGGTCATAATTTCTATTGTGCGGGCTTGTGTCAACAGCTGTGACACTATTGTTGTTCTTAGAAACTTCTTAAGCCATGAGCCAGTTTTAGTTTATAAAAAAAGTTTGACATTTTGGGAAATAGGCTTATTCGTCTTGTTGCCGTAGGTTAGATGAGAAGCTGCAGTAGCAGTACAGCTCAGTGGATAATCTTATTTTGACTCGAGTGTACATGATCAGTCCGTCAGCTGCCTGTAAACCAGACCTGTAGTACCAAACAAATGGTATTCTGAGACAATAAACTTCAATACCTCTTTGAGAGGGAAAGACAACAGTCACAAACAGAGATAGAAACAGAGCAGGGGGGTTACAGATACCTTCCTCCACTTCTCTTCTAATAACAACAGAAAAGGTGAAGGTGACAGGAGTGACTGCTGGGTAGAAGGAAAGGAAATTATATTGAATGACAGCCTTACCACACTATCACCAAGCACAAGTGTAGGTGTTTCCTCTCTTAGCACAGGTGTAACATTAGCAGAGGCTTTGTTTCAGGATCCAAGTGAGTGTCCAGCATGCACAATAGGCCTTTTTTACAAAAGCACAGGTGTTACCAATAACATTAACGATGTCTCTGTTCTCTACAAGTGTCCCAGTTTGAGTGAGCCAGCAACACTGAAATACAGAATTCAGCCATAATTTATTTTATCATTTACACCTGTGTTTTTCCTACCATGTCAAAATGTCTTCTGTGGGAAAAGTCCTGGAAGTGGCACAGCCAAATGGAATGCAGCCATTATTAATGTTATTAGTTACACAGAAAGGCCTATTGGAGGGATTTTGGAGGCACACAAATTTATAGTATGTGGTAAACTGCCCAAATATTAAAGGCCAGCATAATTATGATAATATACACGTTACTTGTTGAATAAGAAAAACAGGTGGGATAACAGATACATGCATATTACACAGGCAAACACACGCATTGCTCTCTCAGCCTTTATGGCACCAAATACTCATGCAGAGAGGGACCACTGCAGACAGAGATAGAGCGGGTGAGGCAGACACAAGCACACAAAGCCGGTGAGAGATGGGGGACATGTGCTGGACCTGGTAATGGGAGATAAATTAGCCTCCCTCTGCTGAGGCGTAGTGGTGTCAGGAGATACACAGCATCAATGGCACAGCAGTGAGCAACTGGACCACCGCAACAAAGAAAAGGAGGGAGAGAGGGAGAGGGAAAAGGAGGGAGGAAGACAGAGGGAGGGAGAAAGAGGAAGACAGCAAAGAAATATGAATCCGCTTTGAATTGATCCGCTCTGGAATATTAATGGAGGTTTTACATTTTGTGACATGTCACAGCATCAGTACAAAGACAAGTATTGGACAAAGTATCTTATGGTTTTAATATTTTTGATATTCCCTACCTTTCAGGCCGCTGCTGGCCTCCATTAATTTCAGTGCATTGTGAAAACGGACTTGCAAAGACTTGGAATGTGCTTGAGTAAAGTAATCTTGATCAAAACCTGTGAGCCTTGTACCAAGCATGCATTTGGCTACACTGAACTACTAAATATATTGTTCTGCTGCTATTAATCATACATGTGGCAAATGATCACTTAACTTAGATCACAGGGGTTTGTTTGAGACCTACTGTACATCACTGACAACTCATGTATTTGTAGACATGATTGACAGTTTTTGTACTTTTGAAAAACATCTTTTCTATCACGACATGAAACAGAATGACAGCTGAGCTCACACTGCCTAGGTTTCTTTGAATATTGTTTTGAATTCCAACTCCTGCTTATGAAAAAATGCTGCAAGCATAGTTTGGTGAGCAGAAATATGGATGTATTGAGCAGATGCTTCAGGGCCCAGTGTTGGAATCTCTCACGTATTGTTTGTTCCCTCTATCTTATCTCAGCTGCGAGCTCGATGTCCCACTTTGATGGAACTTGTATGATGGAAAATGAGCTGGTGCGTGAAATCAGCAGAGGTAAAGTTGCCAAGTGAGTTCACCCAAGACAGCCAGCTAGAAAGGGAGCAATTATTATGAACAAGAGAGGTGACTATGCTGTCTGGCTCTTACTGTTGCTTATCTAAGGCACTCAGCTGGTCTTTTTCATTCATTGTATGAAATTATATGTTTGTGTATTTATTAGTTATTCATTCTTTATCTGTACCAAGAAGAACATTGATAACACTGTATATGCTTTATGTTTGTTTGTTAGTGCATGGGTGCAGAATCCATTAACAATGAATATTACGGCACATGTAATTTTACTTAACCCATGTGTTTTGTTGACATTGTTGACCAATCCTGTCTCCTAGAAATTACGTTTAACTTTTCAGGAGACAGGGAAGGATTTGGGAGGATAGTTCTGCATAAAACTACTGCACTGTCAACACAAATACAGATACAGAGCGTAAAAACATCTGTTGTATTTAACCCCGAACAGAAGCAATGCATCATTTTCTGTAGCAGACATCTGAAACATGGCATCATTTCAAAATTGTTTATGAGCAATTCTCATAAAGAAATCTAAAATATCAAGGTGATAAAACAAAGTTAACTATGTTAATTAAATTTGCCCCTAAAAATAGATTTTATGTCTGAACCGGAAAAATAATTTAAGACCACAGTGTGCGAGTAAAGTTGGCAACCAACTTTACGCATCAGCGTGTCATTTTCTGTCACTTACTGGTGAGTGCAAGATGTGTAACTCTGAAAAAAAGAACTAAATATTTATGTGTAGTATTACTGTTAACAAAATGTTAAATGAACACAACCAAACTCTACATGTTAACACATCATTTTCTGCCGCGTTAATGTCATTTTTTGCCACCTACTGGCGAGGGCAAGATGTGTAACTCTGAAACAAAGAACTAAATATTTAAATAAATAACTAAATAAAAGATCTAGATTTAGCCAGTGCCATTGTGCCAATATGTGCTCCTTCTAGCCATCCTCCTCCTAAGAGCAACACATCCCCCTTGTTCAATTTTACATCCATTTCACTAAAGTTATTGTTATAAATATTGTTCAATAACCTTGTTTACATAAAGTGTGGTGTATGGTGTATCCGTCCCTGGTTCAAAAACTACAAGTCCCACATTCCACAAGACGCAATGTGCCAATCATAGAGTTTTCTGTGATGAGTGTTTTCACTCTTTCACTAGACACTAGGGTCTTCCACTTCCATAGTCCTTCACTGGTTTTCATATCATAAGTGCACACAAGGAGAAGGAGAATGCACAAACGCACATGCAGTATAAATATTTATGTAATACACTGTTAATAAACTCTGTATTACTTAAACATGTTTCACTGTTCCTAAATTTCTTTGTGCTCCTAATTTTTTCATTTAGGAGCACATGTACTCCTTGGGAAAAAAAAGGTGCCATAGAGCCCTGCATGTATTTATTATTTTATGGTGAGGAAATACATTTCTCTCACGTTTCAAGCACTGAGCATGTTATTTCTGTCAAGGTTTGCCATTTAGGCAGCAGGGAGAGGACTCAAAATGCAGACAGGCGAGGAGGCTGAATAAGTCCAAGGATTTATTTATGGTAAACAAAACTCACACGAACTCAGGAACAGACACGCAGGGAATCACCATCCACAACACACAAGGAATCAAACGCAGGGAAACACAACCACAGAATTGCAAGGAATTACAATGACCCAACAGAGAACAAAAGGAAGAGGACCGGTATATATAGGGGAGGAGACAACGAGGGAAACAGAAACAGGTGAGTAACGAGACACAGGTGAACCTAATCAAAACTGGAGGGAAACAGAACAATGACAGGAAGTAAATAAGGCACACAAAGAAACAGGGATTTCAAAATAAAACAGGAAACCAAACAAAACACAAAGTCCAAGCAAGAGTCCTTTGTGGACCATGACAATTTTTATATTCAAGTGATTACAATGATTATTGGAATTTGTGAAACCAGGCTGTCAGCTGCTGCCAACACCTAACACAATTCATCATGGTATGATGTTGCTCTTTGTATCGAGCATCCCACATACATTTCAAATTATTTACATTTTTCCAGTGATTTTTCCAACATATTTGTTTGATATTCATATCACTCTCACTGAGCATACATGTGTTGACAGTTTGTCTGAAGCTTTATTAAAGACAACACTCCAGGACATACTGTGATGGCGGGTATCTGAGTGACAACAGCATTGATGAAAGTCTGGCTTTCACAGCAGTGGATGAAAAACGCTGTATTGATGTCTTTCTGAGTGATGTTTTGATCTTCACAGCCCAGCCAGGTTCACTCCCTTCCCTTGAGTCAATTCAGACCAGTCGAGAAACAATACTATTACTGAGACTGTGATGGATGAATGCATAGGAATGACAAGCTCACTTAAATATTATTAGGTCTCAACAGCTGCTAAATCAAATAAAACTGGATGAAATGATTGCTGAATGAATATATTCTCAATAAAGTTTATCTCATGTTATTAAACACTGTAGAATCATAAAGTCCAAGTAGTTGTGAGAACTCTGTGTTTATTACATTAAACATTACTTGACCAAATGTTGGCTATCACCTAAATTTGAATGTGAGATCAAAGCTTTGCTCATGTACTTTTTTAACATGCAGGATCAATGAGTGGAAAGCTGTACAACTTATTTTGAAGTGTGTGTGTGTGTTGGTGTCGGTCTCTCTGTGCTGTTTCTGAATCTGTCTAACTGCGTCTGTCTGTTTGTGTTTGACGTGTGTAATGACAGCATACCGATGTGTGCTGATGTGGTCCTGCAGCCGTAGACCACAGCTTGTTTCTAAAGCTGATTTGCTCATCCAGCTACCAGCCCAGACTCTCAAATGGAGCAATTATTCTCTCTCTGATTTACTTCCAGCGCCTAACGGCACAAGTCACTTCTATTTTGTTCTTGTAATAAACTATCATGCTGGATAATAATCTTTGGAAAAGTAGCTGAGAGGCACAGATTTCATACATTTTGGCTGGTATAACCAGAGGCCACACTGTGAGATCCTTATTAGAAAGAAACATAAGCTTGTCAAGAAGGTTTCAACAGAACAGGGTGTTAAGATGCTTCTTTCATCATCGTTTTCTGTGTAATTCCTTGTTTCACGCCACTGCACGGCTGCCTCCTTCATCACTGCTGCTATAACCAACAACACATAGACACACACGCCACCTAAAGCAGAACATGCCTAGCTTGGAGTTGCGTGAGGTTAAACTTTTTGTGTTCATTCTACAGCAGATATAAGCTGCACTGGCTTGGATTTACAGCTGCACGCACTTGCAAAAGCTGAGTTGCAAAGCCTTCATGATAAAAAGGATGCAATGCTTTGTGAAGTGTCTGGTCAGGTGGGAGGCAATCCTACTGTATGCTGCATGTGTGGATGTGAGAGAAAGAGCAAGAGAAGCAGTGATAGACAGCTAAAATGTGGCAAATCAATTCCCTTTCGCAATTACAATTCATAAAGAAGGCCATGAAATTTTCAAACAATCTCAGAACAGGTGGCGGTGTCCTGCCAGGCTGTCACAGCAAGATCAAGACGAAAAAGCTCAGCCTTACAGTAGTTGTCCGAGCCTTTGGTGAATAGCATATGTTGTGCCTCAGGACATCTCTGAGACAAACTGACTGAAGAGTTATTAAAGACACAAAACATATCGGGTTAAACTAAAATACAGACACTGTCACATTTTACTGTCAAAGTATGTTCCAATCAAATCACACAATTTCGGTCAAAGTGAAAACAAATTTGTAGACAATCATGTGAAAGTACATAAGAAACTTACTGTCAAAGAATAATGTACACTAAATCACATTGCAGTGAATAATCTCACTGCAATGCTGCGAACGTATGTGTGAAACCTGCCACTGCATGAAGAGAGGCGAAAACAGATGAGCTTGTGGATATGACAAGATAAACTCCATAGGTGATTGATTTTTATGGTTACTATTGAAAATAAAACAAATCACACAGTCTGCCATACTGAATCAGAATCAGAATCAGATTTATTGCCAAGTAGGTTTTCACATAAAAGGAATTTGCTTTGGTGTATAGGTCCATAAATAAGCATAAATATATACAGATATTTAAATAAAGCCACTAAAAGCAAGTACTGTAAAAAAGCAAGAATACAAATATAAAATAGAGAAATTATCAATAAAAAATGTGGAGAAATATAAAATAAAATAGAATAAGATAAAATTAGAATAAACTGTACAATAATATGAAAAACAAGAGCTGTACATTTTGTGCAGAATGTGCAAAATATTAACTGAAGGATGTGCAAAAGTTCACAGTATGGAGTGTACATATGTTAATGTAACGCAGGAGGCTTACGTTAATATAATGTGTAGTGACCATTGGGGGGGGGGGTCTTGTTGATGAGGCCAGTTGCAGACGGGAAGAAACTGTTCTTATGGCATGAGTTTGTGACTGGGATGCACACCTCAGGGTCCTGGCAGGGTACTGGCCTATTTGAATACAAAATTTACTGTTGCACTGTGACGACATTTTTTAATTTGAGCTAAAATTTGGTTGGATAACTCAATAAAACCAAATATGCTTTTTTTTTATAATTCTGTCAGAAGGTGATATACAGTCTTGGCCAGCTGTCTACTTTATTGTAGTGTTTACAGTTGGTTATGCAATCTCTAGATAGAGAGATAGATAGATAGATAGATAGATAGATAGATAGATAGATAGATAGATAGATAGATAGATAGATAGATAGATAGATAGATAGATAGATAGTGTGTGCGTGTGTGTGTGCACGCAATATATTTAGAGATAAACCTTTTGCATGACTGGTGCCCCCACTCTTACTTTACCTACTTTAGCAAATGAAACTACCAACAGATGGTCCAAATGTCATCAACTGCACTAAATCCTTTATCCTCGGATGCAAAGGAAGAGACAAGGGAGAGTGAGAAGAAGAAAGGGAGATAAAGCCATAAGCGCTTGCCAGTGTATGTGTGTACGTGCATAACTGTAAAATTCCCTGCAATATGTGCACTGCAGAGATTAAACACGTCAGGTACCGCATAATGAATGGTTCAGCCAGACATTCTTAAAAGATGTAAAACTTTTCAATGTAATGTATGTTTCTAAATTTATATTTTATAAAGTAGACTTCTGAACTCCTGAGGGTCTGACCTGACTGAGCCTTTTTATTGCTGCAACTAATAATAAAAGGCCCTTTATCCTGGTCAATGCCTGTCATCTCATTACTTTTACACGCTTTCACTGTCGGCCCCCATTATCTTACGCAGTGTAAATAAATATCCTTTTAGCTACAAGGGAATTCAAGCAAAGCGCCAATTAAGGGCCTCAGTGAGATCAGTGAGAGGTCCTTTTGAAAGCAGCAATAAGCTTCTATCACGTAAAAAGCTGTCACTCACTGCAAAGAGCAGCAAATACATGTGATGACGCACACACGTGCACACAGATCATAGGTTTTGATTACATTGCCTCAGATTTCCACAATGAGGATAATTATGTTGTTATTGTTAAATGTTATGAAAGCTGTTGTGTGTGTATGTGTGTGTGTGTGTGTGTGTGTGTGTGTCAGTGGTGGGATTAGTGCACAACATTTCCTTCATGATGGGTGCCTGCTGGTGAGAGGCTCCACAACAACAACCTGGGACCTGATGGATGTCACACTGACAAAGAGGGTTTGGAAGTGAGAGAGAGAGAGAGAAAGTGAGTGTGTGTGTTTGTGTGTGTGGGACATCTTTGTTGCGGATTAGTCTCCTATTCATCCCTGGCCCTTTCTCTCTCTCTCTCTCTCCCTCTCTCTCTCTCTCTCTCTCTCTCTCTCTCTCACACACACACACACACACAGAAAAGCAGCTCCATGCCCTGTAACATGTCAGTAAAATATTTGTAAAGCATGACTCAGTAAATGTCTGACAGTTCTTGTTTTTTTTTGCTATTTTCATTTGGTCATTCCACAGAGCATAATCTAATGCTGTTGACAAGCTTGAAAAACGGCGTCATCTTGCAGCGATCACCTTGATCCTTAATAGAAGTCTCATCAATTTCCACTGATGTTTTATTATCACTGTTTACTGTAAATGAGATTTCTTGTACTACACAGAAAAACCAATATGCCTTTTAAAAGCAATCTCTCCTCGGGTGCCCTGGTAGCCTAAGGCGCATACCACGTAACATCCACGGTTCGAATCCCGGGGACCTTTGTTTCATGTTGTACTACTCTCTCTCCCCATGTTTCCTGTCTCTAATGGCTGTCAAATAAAGGCAAAATTGCCCCCAAAATAATCTAAAAGATAATAAATAAAGCAATCTCTCCTGACAGTAAACATCAAGTCGTTGTTGCCTTTTGACTTTAGTTATAGATGCCAGCCATCCTGATGATGCCATTTTACCCTAAAAATTTCAAACACTAAGTTACGTAAAAAACAATGTCATTGATACACCTGATTGGGTATTTACATTCACTTTAAACGTTTTCTGTGCCATTCCTGATACCACTTTAAGATTATACTTTGCATAAACAGTTGAATGGGTTTGAAGGAGGGCCACAGCATTTTTTACACACTTGTTTCACTTCACATCTGTATCACAGGAAGCTTCGTATTTGCTGTTGTTTGGAGGTAATTGACTCACTTATTGTAGAAGAAAATAACAAGGCTATAGCTAATGAGAAATGAATGCTGCATCTGGTAAATGTTACTGTAAGAAGCTATAATCTTAATTGGTTTCTACATTAACTGCTGTAAATTTACTGCTCCAGATTTTAATTTCAAATGAAGAAGGCCACCTAACATTTGGTAGATACACTCAGAAATGTCCCTTAAATATGTTTTTACGCAAAACCTGCTTTGTTTTTATTTTAGAAACTCGCTTTAGAGCATGAATATCAATTTTCATATACATTCATCTGTGCGCTGCTTTATGATGCAGCTTGGCTTCACATATTCCTTCTGGCAGCGGTTATCCATTATGATAGCATTAATATAAATGTATGTGTGTAGCTCATTGCTGTCTGAACCTTATTCAATATTCAAGTGAATGATGAAACTTGTTCAGAAAATGCATCTGTGAGCTGTCCCCTGCAGATTTTGGCACCCTGACAGCCTTAAATCTTTGGCATTTCCATATCGGCTTGAATGACTGAATCTCTGCTTGTGGTAATATTTTTTAAATTGGACTGGGTTTAGGCTGAATCCTTGAAAATTTAAGGATGGCACTTTCCCCCCCACAGAGATCAACATGTACCACACAGGCACAGTGAGAAACCTTTCCGGAAAGTTTTGAGGTTATCTCCTCCAATTCGTTGCCTGTAGGAATAACTGAGGGTCACCAGAATGGCAAATAGAGTCACTTACTTGATTAACTTCCTGTCAGGAGGCGAGCTGCCATGCTGTCTGGGCATCACGAAAAGTTACACAAAGTCTTGTGACACCGCTTCATTAGCAAACTTACTGCATTAATTTCAATTAAACCAGCAGACATGTGGCAGCTCACTTCAAATGCATCTCAAAACAAAGGACACTCAATTAATCATAGAGACTTGATTTTGATTTACAAAGCCTGATGACTAAAGAGTATGCTTTTGTTTTTATTATTTTTTATGTAGTCTGCTGCATAGGAAAGCACAGAGAAAGCAAAAGGAATAGTGACAAAAGTATAAAGCCATGTTTAGAAAGACTGAAGCACAAATTAAACATCTGACCCATATATGTAATGTATGTATATATGTAGGCGAAAAGTCATCCCAAAAAGATATTTCTCTCTATTCTATTCTTTTCTATTTTGTTTGCTTTTTGGAGCAGACATAAATTACCCTGCATGGCTGGTTGTATGTGCGTGCGTCAGTGAGTGAGCAAGTCTGTGTGTGTGTGTGTGTGTGTGACGTGTGTGACGTGGTCTGGGTTTGAACTTTGTCGGCTGCACACACACCCTGGCTCTGTGCTACAGGGAAATGTGGGCGTTGTGTCTGCCAGGCCTCTTACACTTGGCTTGTCTACATGCATTACTCACACACACACACACACACACACACATACAAGTACATGTGTACACATCTGCAAACACACACACGTACTTACCACAAATACACACACAAACATGCACAGTCATAGATGCACACATGCATAACAAGAATCACACACACACACACACACACACACACACACACAGGGGAACTGAGTCAATTGAGGATTTCATCTCGCTAAATAGTTAATGTGCAAACTGACCAGGCCTGCCAGGCAGCTAGCGGCATGATAACATTAGCTTCTGTAATTCACATCTACTACCCCCACAACACACACACCTCCCACAGACAGACACACACACACGCACACACACACACACACACACATCTCAACACTCGGTGTCTCTCTTACTTCATGGGTCTTCCTGCTGCAGCATGGCTCATGGGACTCTAATCTAATTCAGAGTTGTTCAGTCATGTTTATTGAGCTGACGTTAATGCAACAGCGCTGCAGCCCACTCTCTCAGCTCCCACTCTCAACACAATCTCCTACAATCTTGCATCCAGTAGATGGCCTCATTGTGCCTCTGTGTGCATGCCTGCTGGCTAAAAGTTCACCTCAGGACATCAAGGAACCTTCATTTTTATTTCCTTTTTTTTTTCTTTTTCTGACTTTACAGCACGGATATTATTCAAGTTTGTGTCAGTGTAGGTCAAGTCTGAAATAAAGTGCAAGCAGATAAAGGGAATACCACCATTGTTAGAGTGAATAATTCAACTGTGAGTTTATAATGTAGCCTATGATATTGGTAAATGAGAAAGTTTCAGATAGAAATTTATACATCTGAGAAACAGAAAAAAATCTCCTTCCCTCTTTATAGATTGTCCCATAAATAAACCTTTCACAAGTTCAACACTTTGTCATAAATGTAGGTCGTAAAGGTCATAATCCATGTTGGTAAACCGTATAAGCTAACAAAAGGTGTGCTGTATAATGTGAATTTGGGCGGCTTTACCCGTCACAGCCTCCCTGGATAGATGGAGCAGTTGTGGCAAAAGACCGTGGCGCACAGCAGCAGGCGGCAGCTGAGCGGAGAGAGAGCAGCGCGCATGAAAACGGTCTTGGAGAGAGAGTCATTCCCATCACTCTCCGCCGGCAGGTCAGACCGCAGCCACATCACAGGGTAACGGAATGTTGTACAATCAAGGATGACCCTAAAAAGAAAAACATAAAGACTGATAAAACACCTGAGGACCGTCGCAACAGGGGAGCGTGACTGATTTCACATGGAGGAGAGCGCAGACAGGGTGAGCTCCTTCTCCGTCACTTGCTACGAAGATACAAGTTGGATGTATGCCGAAGACATGTGGATTTCGGGGGACTGAATATTTTTAGTAGCCCGTTCAATTAGCGGAGTTGATTTTGGATTCAATTATTTTCAAGCCAACCCACGACGTCGCTGCGGGTCCTGAGCTGTCCACATCCACAGAGCGGAGCGCACGCTGTCTAAACATTTAGAAAATAAGAAAATAAACTGCGCCTCTGTTTCAAAGACGTCAACCCAGGGAGTGCACTGCCAGAGATGATTTAGGTGGGTGGCCAAAATAACTTGAATGTTTTTGAAAGCTGAGCGGCCGTTTTTGCTGTGTCCACACAAACGGGCACGCAAACTAAACCAAAAGAGAAAAAAATGACCTCGCATCTGGATTATAGCGAGCATAACAAGAGCTGTGATATTGATGTGCTTTCCTACATGTGATGAATTAAGTTGTATCTCTCTGATATCACAATGGACTGCTGAGACTTGTGAATGCTGTTTCCAGCTTAATTTTGTTTTTTGGCTCTCCACTCAGGTGGAAATGTTGGCTGGAGACTGTGTCATGTCTACTAACAGGGAGCTGCATTCAAAGAAATAAAAAATAAATAAATAAAACGCAACACCTAGCAGCCGGGGTGGATCAGCGTCCATACAGGCACCAATATAATCACACGGACACGCCTCGAGGATCATTAAACAAATCAGATAAACGCAGCGCGAAAACCATCAATAGAAGTTATTGATGAGGTGGTATATAAGGCTAATGATTGGCCAAGCCTCTGTTTACTCAACAGCTCCGCAACAATATGGTGTGAAACTTTCACTGAGGACTTGACAGCTGAGGCATACAGTGAGAGGAGAAAAAGGAACAAGGACAATACTTTTCATGTAATTTTGGCTGCTGCTTTATTCCATATTTCATGACTGCAGTGCTGATTGGAAGAATACTTGCAAACAACAGCTGGAATATTCCTCCTCCTCTTCAAACTAGAATGTCTGCTGCCTGTACTGCTGCTGCAGGAATTTATGAACGAGGCATTTTTGGGAGGCAAATTTCCGAAGAGATCTTTTTGAAATATTTATAGCAGCTCTTGTGCAAGGATGGTGGTGGTGACAAGGAGCCTATGGATGATCCAGTCTGTGGGAGAGCTGGTGCCGAGACAATTGACCTCTCCACCAGCTACGCCGTCCGTCTAAAACTCCTCCCCAGAGAGGCACAGCTGCTGCAGGCTGGGGATGTGATGGGGTGACTGTTGACACCCCCCCCCACCCACCCCCTCTCTCACTTTATTAGCAGTGTAATATAAACAATGGATCAGAATTTCTCAACGGTTCGAGATGGCAAGCAGCTGCTACCAGAGAGAGACTCGTCCAAACGTGTGCTGACAGGGTGCTTCCTCTTCCTGCTCATCTTCACCACGCTGCTAGGCAACACGCTTGTGTGTGCTGCCGTCACCAAGTTCCGACACCTGAGGTCAAAGGTCACCAACTTCTTTGTCATCTCCCTGGCCATCTCTGACCTTCTGGTAGCTATAATGGTAATGCCGTGGAAGGCAGCGACTGAGATCGTGGGGTTTTGGCCGTTTGGTGCGTTCTGCAACGTATGGGTGGCGTTTGACATCATGTGCTCCACTGCCTCCATCTTGAACCTGTGTGTGATTAGTGTCGACCGGTACTGGGCCATCTCAAGCCCATTCCGCTATGAACGCAAGATGACCCCTAAAGTGGCATGTCTGATGATCAGTGTGGCGTGGACCCTGTCTGTCCTCATCTCCTTCATTCCTGTTCAGCTCAACTGGCACAAAGCTCAGACCATCAGCTACGCAGAGCTAAATGGAACATACCTTGGCGATCTGCCCCCTGACAACTGCGATTCTAGCCTTAACAGGACCTACGCCATCTCCTCCTCCCTGATCAGCTTCTACATCCCTGTAGCTATTATGATCGTCACCTACACCCGGATCTACCGCATTGCCCAGAAACAGATACGGAGGATATCTGCCTTGGAGCGGGCAGCAGAGAGTGCCAAAAACCGTCACAGCAGCATGGGGAATAGTTCGAACATGGAGAGCGAGAGCTCATTCAAAATGTCGTTCAAACGAGAAACCAAAGTCTTAAAGACGCTCTCAGTCATCATGGGAGTGTTCGTGTGCTGCTGGTTGCCCTTCTTCATCCTTAACTGCATGGTTCCGTTCTGTGAGGCGAACTTGCCAGACGGTGCCACGGACTTCCCCTGCATCAGCTCCACCACCTTTGATGTGTTCGTGTGGTTTGGCTGGGCAAACTCCTCGCTCAACCCCATCATCTATGCCTTCAATGCCGACTTCCGCAAGGCCTTCTCCATCCTCCTGGGCTGCCACCGGCTCTGCCCGGGGAGTAACGCCATCGAGATCGTCAGTATTAACAACAACATGGGCGCCCCTACCTCGAACCCCAACAGTCAGTATCAGCCCAAGAGTCACATCCCAAAGGAGGGCAACCATGCAGCCAGCTATGTGATCCCCCACAGCATCCTGTGTCAGGAGGAGGAGTTACAGAAGAAGGATGGATGCGGAGGGGAGATCGAGGTGGGGATGGTAAACAACGCCCTGGAGAAACTCTCCCCAGCCATCTCTGGGAATTTAGACAGCGACACTGAGGTCACACTGGAAAAGATCAATCCCATAACACAGAACGGACAGCATAAAGCTGTGTCATGTTGAGACAAGGCAAAGATGGATCGGATGTACACTGAGGTATGCACAAAGGGAAGAAAAGCTTACACAGGAGGACGGCAAAAGAAGCAAAAGAGACGGACATCTTGAAGGACATGCCTGACAGGGAAACAGTGAGTGGGATATACAGGACCTTAAGACTGTCAACAAAAATCTACACGGAAAAACCGACAGAATGTTTAAAAGTTAAGGCACTTTATCCTGGATATAACTATCTGCAAAATACATTCAGCATTTATTGATGAAATTGACACATTTGATGATAAATGTTGATAATGTGAATATTAAAGCAGAACACTAGCTATGTGCACATGTATACATTTTTTAAGATTTACAAAGATGTATACATCTGCATGTGTATACTGTACAGTACTGACACAATCCTGCAAGGACTTTAACACAGTATATACAGTGGAGGAAGATGTAGTAACTATTAGCAAAATGTCTTGTAGGTAGGTGCTTTGTATGTGTTTCAAGGGAGAGAGAACAATGTGGGTAAATTGGTTTTGGTACAGTATAATTAGTTTATTGCAGTTATTTCTCTTCAGTACAGATTTAATGACAGTTTTATTGCAAAATCAAAACAACTGTATTGCAGTGGTAATTTATTTTAAGTTAAAACTGCTTCAAACACCAAAGTAACAATATTCTGATTCAAACTAAACAGGCAGGGGGAAGATAATGGAGTTCAATACTGTAAGCCAAGTGGTCATTAATTTATAAATATTTAATTTTTACACCCCCTTACCCATGTTGTCTTGCAGTATTTCCAGATTCTTATAAAACCTCATATGTTCAGAGGTCCAACTGATGTGTGTGTGTGTGTGTGAGAGAGAGAGAGAGAGAGAGAGAGAAAGAGAGGGGGGATAGAAAAAGTCATGGTCTACTTTCCTTCCCTTGCATCCTATTCTGATCCATCCTCAGTCATGCCCACCTGGGACCGATCAGACTGGCTCACCTGAAGTTTCCTCCATTTCTTCTCCTCACTCCCTGTTTTCATTAGCTTTG
This sequence comes from Macquaria ambigua, assembly GCA_008360985.2. Classification (NCBI taxonomy): domain Eukaryota; kingdom Metazoa; phylum Chordata; class Actinopteri; order Centrarchiformes; family Percichthyidae; genus Macquaria; species Macquaria ambigua. The sequence continues at coordinate 641,465 of VMKM01000062.1, read as the reverse complement.
TCTTCCCCTCTCTGCCACTCTTCAGCAAACCCTCTCTAGGGCCTTGCGGTCTCCTCTCCTTTCCATTTTCCTGCTCTCCTTCCCTCAGTCAGCAAAGTCCCTTCCTCCCTCGTGCTGCCCCTATTTCTTCAGCGTTATCAACCTCTTCCCTCCTCTCTCCTCCACATCGTGCCCTCAGTCAGCATGGTCCTTTACACCTGCACTGTTACACCTGCAACATCTTTTTATGTTTTTCTTCTTCTGTCGCCTCCTCCTCACCGTCTCCTTTGGCAGCCCTCCATTTTAAGTCCTTACTCTGCCCACTTAAAGTGGCACAAATGATTCTATTTTTGGCAAATGCTGTGAGTCCATAATTAAAAAAGAATGTAAATCTGTAAACTAAAACACTTGGACAGAAGAGGCAGAGAAGCAGCAGCAGCAGAGTTCACTCAGCTGTAATGCAAGTGACACTTTGTGACCTTTTGCAAACTTGCAGATATCTGATTTTGTAAATTGCTCATGCTGGGCGCCATGCTGTTCTGTAGTGGCCATGTGGCGCATGCAGTGTGACAGTCGCTCTGTTTGCAGGGGTGGAGTCCAAGACAAACCACAATGATGAGGATTACCTTCAAGATATCAGACATATTTTTATTGCCTCTCCACTCCCAGTAATTTGTTTTTGCAATGTAGTATTTCAAAAAAATAAAGACACTGCAAAAATTGCAATTTAAGTTTTGAGGTCAGTCAGAATAACATCTTTTACAAAAGGCTTCAGAATTAGTCAGTCCTTATTATGAAATGCTCCTGATTTTATACACAGATTTAATTTAAAACTACATTTTAAAAATATATTTTTCAATAGGCCTTTTCAAATTGTCGTGTCTGTGTTTAGCTTCACTCCTTGCACTGATTGCATTGAGATTTTACAGTTAGTTTACAAAAGATAATGGTTTACAATAGAGAGTTTCACATCCAAGGTTGAGTTTGAGTTTGAAGTGAGATGATGTAACATTTGCTTATCATTGGCCAGCGTGGCCACAATTGCCAATTACTGTGTGTGATAATGGTAAATGCTAAAACATAGTGTAGCAATAGTCGATAGAGTAGAGTCATCAAGTCAGGTAACTGACTGTAAACCGCTGAATCGATTTAAAGTTTGCTAACATTAGCCACCATAAGCTATTGGTCATACCAGACCAAGTAAGGCTGTAGCAGCAAAACTCCTGATTCCCTGTATTTAATTGAGCAATGGTGTATTTTATTGCTTATGAATTCGACTTTTCAAAAAGTTATTTCTTCTTTTAAAAGTTACTTATTCTAAGATTGAGCTTTATGTATTTGTACCCGTTAAAATCAAACATAAGGACAAAGAACACAGGGAGTGGGGAAAAAAGCCCCAAAATGGCCTATTCATTATCTCTACCTAAATAATTAAGAACAGAATTCATAATGTCAAAGATATATCTAGTTCACTCTCCTTTTCTGTAGGTTGAATTAAATTAAATTGTAATTTTTTTCAGAGTTTAAATAAGCCTAAAAGCGTGGCACACATAATTATCAGAGCCAGACATAATTAGCTCTCTAGTCGAAGCTTATACAGCTGGGGAAAGAATTCTCAACAGCATGCTTTCTGACATTGTGTGCTGAGCGTCCACCGTGTGCTGTGTGTGTCCATGAAGGCGTGAAACTGTTGCACATCAGGGAAAAGAAGAGCTGCTGAGCCAATAGAAAGCAATTGGTCTTGAACGAAGCATTTGATTTTCCTGCTCTGGAAAATCCAATGATATCTAGATGGCAACAAAGGAGGGGGGAAAGCTTTTAGCTCAATATGTGGCTTGGCTTGTGACACAAAAGCAACTCATTATCCTCTCTGCCTCCGTGTCCTCGGCTCCTGCTAGTTGCTGCTCCATCAGTATAGACATTTATTAACTGGAATTTGGATTTGCTATCTTTTATTGTATTAATTAAAATTTTCCAAGTGCTCAAATTCTACTCCGAGTGCCACAATATGCTATCACATCCCCCTTTACTCTAAGTCCTATGCCTTTTTGAAATTCTCAACCATATCAGCTCATCGACCCCCCCTTTTCTCTCTTCATCAGTTCCTCTTAATTTGCTCCCTAATTATTTCCAAACACAAGCCAACTCAAACATGCGATAAAACGTGAACTGCACGTAATCTGTCAGGATTGGACGTGGAAGGGAACTGCCTTGGGGAAGATTTGGCCCTCCCCTCCACCCCCACTCTCTACCCTCCTTTTTCTCTATCTCTTTTTCTTTTCTCTTGGCTGCCTCTGTCGACTTGATGAGTGTTCCCGATGTTAACACAGATTGAATTTATTATTAAACAGACAGGGCCTACTGTTTCCCTTCTGTAGTTTGAATCAAAACGCTGAATCAAAGCCCCACCTGGTCATTTTATTATTATTATTATTATATTATTATTATTATTGCTGTTGCCAAAATTAAAATTTTTGGCTGAATGTGGCTGTACTGTAGCTTATGCTGTGATTTAACCAGTGTTTTATAAGCTGAAACTTGGGGGGTAGGGGTACTCTTAATGATATAGAGATTAATCTGCCATTTGTTGTGACATCATTGGCATTTACAGGTTTACCAGATGTTTTTTCGTATATGCTGTATGTACACATTTATAGAAACATACCTCCAGCTGAGAGCTGAAGTGCTGTATTGTGGCTCCATGTAAAACGCCCCTGAGCCCTCACCTTGTCAACTCGGTGAGTCATCTTTCCAGATGCCGCTGCTTTGATTTTGGAGAAGGGCGATGTCAGGCAACAGTCCCGCAAGCGAAGTGTTTTGTTTGATCCTGAGCATTTCCTCTAGGCTGCCCTACAAGTTGCTTTGGGGAGGTATAGTGACAGTACACGGTCTGTCAATCAGTGTAGTTACATGACGTATGACAACTTTAGCAAATCTGACAGTGCAGAATCTCCTCTGATGGCGGGCCAAGGGACGCAGCAGATGTTGGGCTGAACTACACTCCCATGCCCTGGGAATGTGGAGGCATTTTAATGATGATGTTTCCGCTTACTTAAACTGTCTAGGATGATGACGGAGTCCCTACCTCGACATCGATTCAGTGACAAGGCTTCATGTAAAAAATTAAATTGCAGTATTTAGGGTTGGGGAATGCAGGGATATAGTATTGTACAATGATGTTCAAAATGTAGTCGTGATGAACACAAGTGCTTTTTATCTTCAAAAATCCTTAATGTGTGTAGCAAACTTACATGCTGTATTTTTTCTCCAGTGTGGGATTATAATTTACAGTAAGATGCAACAGTCACTGACTATTTATACATTTATTTATTTACATGTTTCTGTAAATGTTCATTCATGAAAGTGATGTCAAAGATTATAACCCTCAGAATAATTACAGTATTTAGTTTACAGTTTGTACAAAAAAATGTGCCCTTCTTGTAAAATAAACATGTATGTATTTCTTTTTTCATCTGGGCTCACTGCAGTTGTGTTTATTTGAGAGGGGTGTGTGGATGTGAGTGGTGCTGTACCTTTGACACTGAGTGGGTATTGGAAGATCATGTCGCTGCAGAGGATCGATGGAGATTGATTTTGAACAGTGCCGCATATTTTTTTCCAGCTCCCTGAGCGTGGTGTCCTCGCTGTGTTCCTGCCTCCGCCCTGCATTTACATAACCTGACAGCCACTTGACAGTTAACACGTCCTCTTCCTCTACTCTCTCACCCACCTCGTTTGTTAACTTAAACGTGGGCACAAGCACATACAGACTCAAATGCACACACAGTAACATTTCAAGAGCTAAAACCCACTACAATAAAGGAAAACAAATACCCATTTTGCAGTGTTTTGGGAAGTAGCCTGCACTTCATCCTTTTAGACGTGCAATGCCTTAAGCAGTTGTAATTTGTAATGTATTTAAGTGTCTGAATTGGATTCAGCCCACAGCTATGAGGTCCCCACCTTTTATTTTGCCTCTATAGAGACAGGACTGATGATCAATAATCTCTTTCCAGCTCACTTGCTTGGAGCTTGTTTCATCAGCTTTTTACCTGAAGGCCAAAAATAAATCTAAATCAGTATGACCACTCAGAAGGACTTGTCAGAACCCATGACCTCCAAGTTAAACAGCCTGATCGTGCTTTGAGTTATACTTCAAAGCATTGCTTTACATATCCCTTGTGAATTAAGCAAGGTAAGAATCAGCGGCGAGCAGATTAGTCCAGTGCTTAATCTCATTTCACACGTCCATGCATTTGCTATGTATACGTCAAGTAAGGGTCAATATATTGAAATTGGGAAATGTACCTTAAGATTAATCTCACCTAAATTGTTTTTTCTATTTTAAGTTTTGGCAGTCTATGGCGTGGTTCGATAAAGTCAGGAGAAAAAATAAAGAAGCAGGACTGCAGCGTCCTTTTGGCCTACTGCTCTGCAGCTGACAGTGCTGCTTTAACTAACATCTGTTTAATTTTGTGTCACACACACTCATTCTCACACACAAACTTTTTGGAGTAATTTCAAAATGAAATTGGATCCAGACAGTAGAGCTTGTACAAGTCAGGACTGAAATCAGTTGCTGTTAGTTATCTGAAGAGAAAAAGAAACAATTTTAACTTCTACAGATTGTATATATAATACAGCCATGCACAGTGGTTACAGGAGCAATGACAGCTGAAAGTACACTTCAAATGATCTTCAAAATAGCAGCCAAAAAGAAAAGCTGGACAGTGATTTACACAGGCTCAAACTGAAGATTTGTTGCACTTTCACGCAAGTTCTTTCAGTCACTTTCCTGTTTCCTGTTTAGTACCAAATTCAGTTGTTCAATTATTGTATAAGAACACTTTCACTACTTAACTCTTATTAACTCTTGTGAGCCTTTTACAGCAGTTAGTCCTGTCAGTCACTGAATTAATGAATAGCGATCATTTAAATCGGTAGAACATGTAGAGACATGCCTGACTATCCTGAGATCTTTCTATTTGAAAAGAAGATTTTTCCTGGTGTTTGAAGGTTTCCCATTGAAGTGTGTTTAAGCCCAGTGAGAGGCTGCAGCAGAGTTGTACGTTTATGAAAAGTAAAGCTATCAGTGAGGTGATGCAATTCACAAATGATTTGAAACAACATATTAATAAAATCTGGATTGAAAAAACAAAAAACCAAAGAAAAAACAATGAGTCTACAAGTCTATCCTGTACATCCCAGTTTTTCTGACATACTGGCACATCCCATATTAGCCCTATGTATCGATATTTAACCTATATCCTGATCCAGCCTGAGAGAGAGGGAGGCAGGAGTGGGGTCACAGTGGAAATACAGTCAAGGTTAATGATAGACTGCAGGCAGCAAAATGCATCATAGTGTTGTTCTCGTGTGTATGTGCGTGCGTGTATGTGTGCGTGCTTGCATGCACACCACTGTAATGTGCTTATGTAACTACACCAGCACTCATTCTGCTCCTTTGCTCAACCCCAAACTTAACCGAAGCAGGAGGCAGTATCCTTTTAGAAATTCGGAGCCTTCCACATTTGCTGATAAATCTGATGGAGATGGACCAAATGGCCAGAGTATAAACTGAGATAATATATATATATTTTTTTTTAATTGTAGGTAATTTCCCTGTTAGACGTTGGTCTAAACAGATCCCAGCAAGTATCAGGGTTTAAATATCTAATAATCTGTGTGCACAAATGAATTCTTCCTACCCTCAAATTAATCATTCTGATCCTCAAATTGCAAGATGAATTGCCTCAAATTAATACAGTCAAGTTCTTTTATTAGTGGGAGCTGAAGTTACAGGCTGTTGTTGCTTTGGTCAGTTAGGGAGGAGCACCCAGAGCATTAGCAGCAGCAGTCATTTCTATTTGTCCTTTTCCCCTCAACACTCTTTTTCTCACATAATCCTGATGCTACTTTGGATGTTATTTCCGCCCTCCTTTATTACTCTTTGCTGGTCTGGTTTTACTGCACACATGCTTCTGCATGCGGTGCAAATTAAATAGTGAAGGTCATCAGGTCCCGGACGATCGATGGGCCATTTGGGTTTAATACAGTTTGGTATGGGACTTAGATATGTGGACATAGCCCTGATACCTGCTGGGCTCCACTGGTTTCTGATTAGATATGAACATTTGGCTTTAGCAATGTAAACCACAAAAACTTTACGTAATTTCAGCCATGTGGCTGTGGTGGTGGAGTAATGGTAATCCGCACTGATCTGAAATCCTCTCCCACGTTCTTAAAATTTGCCATATTTGTTTAACAGACGGTGAGATGCATTTCCTCTACGATCCCTCAGAGACACCCGAGACCTCTCTGTGATGTGATGTAACAGCCTTGTCTACCAGCCGTTGCCCACGGGACCAGGGTTTGATTTTATGCATCTTATTGCACCTTTTCATTTAATTCAATGTAGTCGAGCATCCATTTAAAGGTACATGTCCTTGAGCTGCGTCTTTACCTCTGTCTCTGCCAGGAAATTCTTCGAGGTCTTTTTGACAGCTACTTCCAACATTACTCAGGGGCCTCTGCTCAACACTGAGGGGCTGGGGCTTTTGATCACTTTTGTAGTATCTGCTTGACTCTTCAGTGCCTGTGTGTGTGTTCCCTTGAGGAACAAAAAAAGCAGGAAGAGCTATAGCCTTGCTATGGTTAGATGACACCACAATGCTGTAAAAGTTGTAACATTGAAATATCATATATATCAAATATCAACATATCAGATATCTCTGACCTTATTTTGAGGAACCACAATCAGTTGGTTACCTGAACTAATTCAATATTATTGATACAGGTATTAGCAGTGTCTGTTTTGAAGCTGTGAACAAAGGACTCCCTCCCTCTGACAGCACCCTATCTGTCACTGTTAACAGTTTGGCTGTGACGAGCTGTTTTGAAGCCATTAGTTCAGGGGTATCTTGCATGAAGACCTCCATCTGTCCCCTGCATATTGTTTCTGCAGAGTTTTTTTTTTATAAGCTGTTGAAATTGCGCACTGCAAGCATTTTACCTACAAACACCTGTCGTGTTACCATTTCTTTTCTGGGTTACATTCAAACTCTTCTTCATTCAAACTTTTAAGAAGTTGACTGTAATTTGATTCTACAGAGCTGGTAGGAAAGGTTCACTTTTTGTTGGAATCTGGTTTTGCTCACATTTGAACATATTGTTTTTAAAAATCACATACTATACATATCATTAACCTTGTTATGCCAAGCCCAAACTGTCAAGGAAACCAAACAAGTCTGTCTGTAAAAATAGCTCACTAACTATAACAGCCATACACCCACTCAACTCTAAGATGTTAAAGAAAATTGTCTTTATTCTTGTTGGAAGTTTTTCAGACACAGACTTTGAAAAATGTGTCCGTGCCATCACATTTATAGGCTAAATTACATTTTATGGCATCCTGCTGATGCTAACTCAACCTCTCCTCACATCTCAAACATACCCTTGACTTCCTTTCCCATCCTCTTCATCCTTCTTCTCCAACTCCCCTCCTCTCCTCTCCTCTCCTCTCCTCTCCTCTCCTCTCCTCTCCTCTCCTCTCCTCTCCCCAAGCAGTGGACTGACTCACGCTCCCTTTGGTGTGAAGTGCTTTATCTCATCAAGAAATGGATCAAGCCGGGCATTTTTATTACCTCAATAAGACTATTTGACTCAAGCAATAAAATAGTAAAACATTAAGTAGCCTATTCCTTGAAAAGGAAGTTAATAAAAAAAGACACTCTTTCAAAATAAAAGGCTTATTTATGTCATTCAGCTACACTGAATAACTATAAAATGTGCCATATTACCAAAAGAAATTCTAGACTGGGGATTGTGAGAGGTGTTTCTGTTGCATTTTGGACGAGCTGCAGAAGATGACTGGCAGTGTCACATAAAGAAAGTTACAGTAGTCATAACAGGATGTGTTATGTAGAATGTAAATAATGTCTTATTTCCCTAAAGAAGAAAATAAAAAAGTTTTATGGTTTGAATGGCAGCTGCCCAGTGGCTGTTTCTTTATTTTCACAGTAGTAAAACCAATCGAGTCCCTTGAAAAGACAAGGACAAAACAAAGATGTTCAACTCTTTCCAGGTCCTGGAAAGCTGAGGGCAGAAGGAAGCAGTCTGTAAACTCAGGTTTTAAGGAGCAAAGTTTTACTCTCTTGTTATGATACTATGTTTTATTCATGCACACACTCTGCTGCCTTTCTCTGCCATGTCTAGGTTGTACCCATGCTCTGAACCTGGTGAGCCCAGGTGCCTTTCCATTCCTCATTATCATACCGTCACAATGCTAATGTATGGTCTTTCAAGTCACATCAGCTCGCTATTCCTCCTCTTAGTTCCTACCAACCTTTGTTTTGGTGGAATATTTTATTGCATTGTCACTGAAAAATACCATTTGGTCCCAGCTTTTGCAATGTTTGTAAGCGAGAGAGTGTGTGTATTTTCCCTCAGTGGTTTATTTACTTCTGCACTGCATAACTATAAAACTTTACCTAATTCGAAAACATTGCTCAAGCACAAACATTAGCATTAGAAGTTTTTAGTTTAACATTTCACTTGCAAACAGGTTTTACGGCACTGATACATCAAGTGACTGGCACAATAAAATAAAGCAATTAATAAAGCCACAAATATTTATGTATACTATAAATTTTGCATAAACTAATCTTATATAAATATATATTTAAACTTCGATACTTGTGGAAAGCAAATAGCATACATTGCATAAACTATTCAGTATATACTGCTAATTCATGGTCCTGATCACCACCTGTCTTATTCAGTGGATCTGACTCTGCACAATCATTCTGCTGATATCAATTTCAATGCAGTTTCTCTCTGCTATCAATCAATTTTGCGATCGTTAGCACGGACTGGTGCACTTGAAGAGTAAAGACAGACAGTGAGTCATAACCTCAGACCTCAGAAAATCAAAGAAAGGAAGCAAAAATGGAAGACTTTGTAGATAAAGCAGGAAGTATTTGCTACTGTAATTTGCCAGCATGGAAACTGTAGGTCTGCAACTTGAGACTTTTGCCCCATTTCTATATTAACAACGGTTTTCTGGCCCAAAATTCACCGCTCTCATAGTGTCGATTTTGACCGCAGCTCTAAAAACTGACTGTACACTACCTGCTGAGCACCAAACAGCAGGCAGACAAAGTTAACAACTAGCTGGTGAACATAGTGGAGCATTTAGCAGCAGATATTTCCATCAGGAGATAGTGGAGACCAGAACAGAGCTAAAAAGAATATTGGACTTAGGCTGGAATTATGCTTCGCCAAAGATACGCTTAAATGTCTTTGCTAATCTTTGCATAATAGTGTATTATGGGTAACTGTAGGCTGCACCTCCCAAATCTCGACTACTGATTCAAATCCTGTTCGGAGACGAAAGTGAATGTAAACGTACTACATACAAGTATAAAAGAAACAGCCATGTGAACGTGCCCAAGCGACCCCTGTGCACTTTCGGCTACATGCATAATTCCAGCTTTTCATCAGAAGGCCAGAAACATGACTACAAATGAATGCTAACGTTCTTCTGTACCTGCTGGATGTGTAAATAGGCGACTGTTTGCTAACAAGTTAGCCATATAAACTTAAAAGGTGATGATATGTCATTGTTGTGCCAGATTTTGAGAATGTGAACTGAGAGCATCGGTATCTACAGGGTATAAGAAGTTTACTGAAGTTCAGTGAGACTGAGACAAGTTAATTCACGCCTCATTCGTCTAATCACTGTTCGGATCTTCTATTGCACGTCTTCCCATTCATGAACTCTTTTCTAAATGCACTTTTCCTCATTCACTGAGCGTCGTCTCTCAGGCACCCACTGCCACCCCAACTCCACCCTCCACCAGAGTTCTCAGGACTCCTTGCCGGGGCAGGCTCAGATGGCCTCCTGCAGAGCGCTCTGTCAGGATCTCACAATCTCATATTCATGTGTGGTGAAGTCTCTTTTGATTGAATTAAAGATGAGGCCAGTCTTACTCTGAATTAATTGATGTGGCTCTACTTATCTGGAATCCAAAAACTGTCCTTGCAGAGGTATCCTGTATGGCTGGCTGTCATGAACATAAACTTCATCATTCTGAAAATACCTGTGAATCTGGGAATGCTGGAAATGTCTTTAGCATCTGAAGGTGACTTGCATATTGTGTTATGGTTTCGTTGTTTTTTGGTTTCCACTACTTTTAAGGGAAAATGGTGGGTCAGTGCTGCTCGTCAGCTAGCCCTGTCAATCTGGTATGGTGACATCCACACTCCTACCTCTTGTCAAACACCCCCTACACTGCTTTCCATTACTGCACCACCTTAGCTCAGTAGATCAGGTTTGGGCATGTAACAATGGATTATAATGGGATGATAGTGTGATCACATGTACATGTGAGTCTATTATCAGTACAGAGTGTATCTGCGTGCAGCTGCTGCCATTTATCTGCTCCTGACCAGTGCTGTGTGTGCTATGTTCTGTGCTGCACTGAGCACCTGTCTCCTCTGTGCTTCCTTTAATTTGTAACGTAATGATTTATGCTCATACCTCCTGAGGCATAGCCGGTGTGCCCTACTTTAGACTACACAAAGATGTTAGGAGGAATCAAATAATAATTCATAGCATTTATTACTCCCTCAAATAAATTGCTCTATTGACCAGCCTTTCCCCTTGACAATACCTTATACATTATATTACATGCATACATTGTTTCTCTCTGAGATAGTCAAAACGTCCCACTGAGATGTTTCACCCAGTTTTGTAATGAATCATTCAGACTATCCATTAGTTTTAATGTCCAGTACATGTGCGTAAAAGCCTGTGGTATGTAACCATATGTTAACAGACTAAACATGGATCTGAGCTTTTGTTTTAACCTGAACATAACATTGTCCCATTGCAAGTTCACTTAAGTTTAATCCATTTCGTTAATTTGTATTTGGACGAAGCCAGAAATATAAAGTAAAAATGGCAGATTCTGAACAAGTTATTTTTCAGATATCTGTAGCCATCAGCAGCAGGAATATCTGAAGTCTCCTGGGTTTTTTTTGATGCATTTCCTACAATTTTACGCACTGCTTGCACAGCAGGTACCTTTATTATTAATTTAAATTTTATAACACATGGGGATCTAATGATCTCCAAACCCCATGTCCTCTGCATAATCTAAATAAATTCTGTAGCAGAATTATTACGGATACTTATAACAATTTCTTTAGACGTGGCCACCAGTTTCAGTCTCCCCTTAAATGTAAATTCAACACCATCCTCCCTTGAAACCATATTTGGAACGCTGTATATTAATATGTGATATTCAGTACATTTTTGCCTCCCAGACATGTTTCCTCCAGAAGGGGCCTGGACTCTCGGCACATTAAACCATTAAACTTGCTGCTGCTTTTAAAGGGTTAAAGAGGATGAGAGGAGCAATATTTGTATCATTTTAAAGAAAAATTCTTTGTTTCTTCTTTTTGGTGGGGGCCACAATGTAAGGCTGGAAATTAGAAACAATGAAAACGACAAATTACAACACTATTATCTCCTTGACTAACATGAACATCACACAGGAAACATGGATGGCATTTATCCTTATGTTCCGCTCAGCTTGTTGTTGTTGATGCCTTTAGGCAAGGTCGCCAAACACCCTCAGCTCATTCGCCGCCTTGAATTTTTCAACACATTCCTATCATAGTTTTCATCAGTAAATCCAAAGAAAATTGCTTTTTTTTTATGAATAAGGACTTCAAATTCCACTTTCTTACTTCTGAACCTATCACCACTGCTTGCTTACCTTGCATGATGCGTTGCCTGTATTTGATTAAATCAGTGACAGAAAGCGCAGGTGTTTTCTTATTATAATTCTGGTATTTATAGCAGGGATGCACTGTAAAGGCAGCATAGTGTGTTAGGTCAACACAGGTAGATGAAGAAAAGGCAGAAATGTATAAAAATAATGTTGATGGATGGAAAAAGATGACCTCATGAATGTAACTTCCGGGAAGATCTAATCAGGATAAGTCATCTTAACCAACTGGGACTTGTTCATAATCTTATCATAATCATATTGATTTTGCTTACTAACTAACTGTTGGCCCACAGGGTCAACTGGCCAACAGGGAAAACTCCTGCTGTACCAGATGGCCAGTCCGACCCTGCTGATGGGGTAATTGTATTTTGATATTCCGCCAGTCATGACAAATTGGCTGGCTAATTCATCAATTAAGAAATGTAATCCATAGAATTCAATAAATCACAAAAAGGAAGGTACCCACTGTCTTTTTATCATGTATATTTCATTAAGAGTAGGAATAATATAATACAATTTTGAGAAATAACACTGTGCTGAAAGCGGTGGATGGTAAATAAAGCATTCTATAGTTTTAATTGGTTTCTTTAGATGATGTCATCCATGAACAGTCATTGGATTTGAAGGGTTTGCTGTCTTCACAGCCTCATTTTTGCTGTGTTGTTGTGACAAATGGTTCCCATCATTTAAAAATCTTGGCAGAGACACATAAGAGCCTGCTTCCCTCAAGCGCAGCACTCAGCAGACAGCAAGTAAAACAAGGCTCATGTTCAACAATTCCACAGCTACTGAAGTTTTTGTTCTTTGAAATGCAGGTTGTTTCTACCTTACATCAAAAGATATGTAGTATTTTTTCCTCACCTCATTTTCCATTGTAAATAGTTTTAGATAAACACTGTCTAACTATTTCATTGGAGTCTCATTAAAGAAAAGGGTGCAAACCTTAAGCTGTGACTTTCTAAAATCAGTTGGTGAAAGAGTCTTGTGTTGGTTTGTTTATTGGCTTGAAAGGTTGTGGCTGACAATTGGCTGGTCCTATGTGCAGAATATGAGAGCTTTTTTTATTTTGTTTTAGAGAGGAAAGGGTTAAGATTAGGGTTTTATATCTTTATATGTCATACCAGCTGGAGACCCAATTTCCTATCAACCATGTTTGTTCCTGTCAAAATGTTTGCATCTTTGGTCAAACGCTTAAATTGAATGGTCGTTTATTAATTTTAAATACTACATGTAACACCTTCAGTATTAGCCTGAGAGGCTAACATGGATGAAAGCAGAAACACTGTGTGGGGATGTTGCTTTAAATCCACAATGATTCAGGAGGGCTTCTTCATTGTTGAAACATTGTGACCTTGTGATATTGTATCTATGATATACAGTATGTGACCTGCGAACGTCGTGCAGACCTATAGTGTGAAAGACAAAAAGCATAACAGAGAGTGGTCCTTGGTCCTTTTGCATGCATGTACTGTATGCATGTGTGTATGGGCACTTACTGCACACTTCTTCACAAGGTGATGAACATGACTCTCATATGAATAATTGAAGATGTTTGAAGTGCCTTTGCTCTTTGTAAAACACACTTGACCTTTACTCTCCTGCTCTGAAGTATGAGCAAAAGGTTCTTTGAAAATAATTAAGCAAACATAGAGTAAACGCAAACTGAGTACATCCATGTGACTTGTTAAAATAAGTTCCTTTTACCAGAGTATATATAGAGAGATAGAGAGAGGAGCAGCTGGTACAGCAGCTCAGAGCGGAGCATGTGGAGGGTGGAGACGGTGTTGATGTTAAAACTGAGCTAAATGCAGCACAAATCGTAATGAACGCAAAACGATAACTCATCATCCTAAACATTTGATGTTACAGTATTCAGATACTGTATTCATTAACAATAATTGCTCCATTTTACTTTCTACGAATCAGTTTTTATTTACACATAGGTCTTTTAATTCATGCTCTTTTCCCTCTGCAGCCATCTTTCACAAAAGCCTTAGTAAATCTGACATCAGCTTTCAGAAAGAGATGTTGCTGTGGCCACACAAAATACAACTTAACCGAGGACTCTGTTTTGCACTTAGATGCACAGACAAGAGTGCTCTTCACATTGCTGTCAGAGCGCCTTTTCTTTTCTTGATGATTTATTATCTCAGAGGCATATATTCTCTGCAGAAGGAATGGCCTAGCTCTGCAAGCTTCCAGTCTCATATCGCTAATGTGGCTTCCCAAAGCCATGCTTCCACTGTGTGAGACTTTTGCCCTGCATTTGCATAGCAGGTACTTTGTTACCTTATTACCTTTTGGTGGCCATAGTTGTAGCTATCTTAATGAACAAACATCTGTGCCAAGTGCAACTTAATGATGTGGAAATGATAGGCCAATATACTTACAGATCAGAATCAGACTCAGATTTTATCAGCCACATTGCAGTAGGAGAATTAAAAGAAATAGCTTGACTAAATTGGTTGAGCAAGCTGATAACCCCCCCAAGCTTTGTCAGACCAGTTAACTCTGATTGCCATTTTTTTTTTTTTTTTTGTGAAGCCAGATATAGCAAGACTATGCTGAAATTCATAAGATGGGCTCCCAGTGTGCATCAGATGAATGAGGATGTCCAAGTACAGCTGTGTCTCTTTCACTCTGTCTGCTAATTTATCTTGTAAACAAATGATGCTCTCCAGGTGGTTATTTAGCTCAAACTTGATTCAAACTGTGTTTAAAATCTTCCTTCTCAATATCATTATAAACAAACAGCAAACAGGAAGCACTACAAAGTTAGGAACACAGACTGCAACCTTATCAGCAGAGAAGAATATTGATATTGGACAATTCTGCAAAACCCTGCATTATGTTCAATAACAAGGTTTTTTAATGTCCAGTGCCAGTGTTTTTCAAATTCTTGCTGGTTAAGGTATGATTAGGCAACTCAAGTGCTTTCTTAAGATTGGAGAAAGATTGTGGTTATGGTTAATAAAAAGGTGAATGGCAATTATAAGTCTGTGACATGACACACACAACACCCCAACCTCCACATCCTTACTTTTGGCCTTGCTACATAGGACACACTACTTCCCAAACTGGCACTGAATGTTGGACATCAGTTGTGAGGTGCAGAATTGTCCATTATAAAGGAATTCATTGGACTGGGTTGAAAATAGCCAAGACATATATCATATAATAATGATATTCACTATGTGCACACAATATGTAAGGTCTGGTACAGTAGAGTGCTCTATTGCCCAAAAAGGCTATGAGAACATGTTGTATAGTCTGGGCGTTTCCTTGTCTTTTAATATATATTGCATAGTGTACTTTTATATTTGTAATATTTTTGCTGTAAACAAGAAGAAATTGTTGTGGTTTTCCCTCCTAGCTAATGTTAAACTTATATACAACGGAGCTGTCCAAGCCTTTGTTGATTTGTAGCTTTGGTCAGTCAGGTGAGCCAACACATCAACCCTATCATGGGATTTCCTTTCTGGCTCTAGTGTCGGCTGATATTGACAGTGCCGACGGATGGCTCAATGGAAAGCAATACACACATAGAATGGCAATCATTATAAAGCAACAGAGGATTCCTTATAGTGGTCTAGGATGCTAACTCTGTGGACAATAGCTGTGGGAGATGTCTGGGTTAGTGGAGTCAGGTGATCAGCAATGTCATTATCCATGGTGAGTGACTAAGTGATGTCTTTTCAACAGGTAATAAGGATTAGTGGTGTACATCTTAAATAATACATAATACATGTGGAATTGAGGTGAATATATCAACAGACAAGGCTAAACTCTAAGAGTTGTAATTTAGTAATGGGGAACTGGCCCGGGAAAGTGTGACAGATGACAAAGATGTACCGGCCAAGAATCCAGTCAGGACACTCTCTCCTGTGCCTACCCCATATCAATCTCAATAAAAAAATAAATAATACTTGACAAGTGCAGATTGCCCATTTTCCACAAAGGAAAAAAAACATAAAGAGCGGGTTTAGAATGTTAATCACAGCAAGACTCAACTCTTAAAAAGGGCATGGAAGCCCACAAGGACATATGCGAATGACTAAGACCATGTTTGTCATCTGTCATCGGCCTCTCTCCTTTCTGTTTCGACTCTTTTATGTTTAAATGTGTGTGTGTGTGTGTGTGTGTGTGTGTGTGTGTGCGCGTGTGTTTGTGTGTGTGTGCATATGAGCTTGAAAGACTAATTTAACATGCAGACGTGGTCGAGGAGTGGCCACAGTCATCGGGGAGACGTGAATCACTCAGAAGCTGGCCACTGCGCAGAGAAGAAAAGGAGGGGTGGAAGAAGAAGACAGGGAAGCAATTAAAAGGGGGAAGAATATAAGGGATTGAAGGAATAAAGAAACCAAGCACATAGGTAGACTAAGAAAGGTGCTGATTAAAGGAAGAGAAACAGGGTTGAAAGGATGCACGAAAGAGAGAGGAAATTAATGACAGAAGAGAGAACTAAAGACGAATTAAAGGCAATTCATTGCCTTTTTATTTTCTGAAATGCTTATTTTGCATGCTGTGTTTAAAAACCCTACTGTCTCCCTCCATCACATGCGTGCACACACACCCAGCATTGCTCATTCATGCTGAGATCTCTCACGCTTTCGCTTTACGCAGTGCAAAACAGTCAAAAGTTCACTGTCTCTTGAGGTCATGGTATACTGCTTCAGAAGTTTAAGAAGCACTTATTGGTTGTACAGAGATGATTGCAGGCATCTGGGCAGAGACTAAAAGCACATCATCTCAGTTTTTTGTTCTGCAGTGAATAGACTGACTGAATGACCAAAAAAAAACAAAAAAACATTACCTTGAGCACCACATTGAAGGAAAAATTCAATGTGCCGAGCTGTTTCTAGGTTCAGTAATCACACACACAAGTAACACAAAGTTGCATGATATTTGATGATGTCCCCAAGGAGGTTATTTTATTTTACTTGACTCTCCATAAAAACTTATTGTGGCACGGTATTGGCTATAGTAATCACATTTTGGAGACTTTAATGGAGGCTATGGCACAGAAACGGTTTAATGCTGCGTGCCGTGATGATGTGTATTATACACTGCAAAACAGCTCAGCTTCCATGTCTACAGCAGAACTTTACTCAATCAAGCTTAATTCATCCTGTCCTTTGACTCACTTTCCTCTGTATCTTTTAATCTTCATATTAATTTACTAAGAGCGAGATACATACAGAAGTGTGTGTGTCTCACACACATCAAAGGTTATATTTTGTGAGTCCAGTTCTAAGAGCGCAGACGGGGTTATTTCATGGGTTCAGGCTTGCCCACTAACCTTTGCAGAGCATTGCATGTACATTTGCATATACTAGTTTAGCCATTCAGGTCAGAGCAACAAGAATCTCCTCCTGGTATGAATGGCTGTTACAGCATACAGCAACTTCACTCCCTAAGCTGATTTCACTTTCAAGACTTTAAAACTGCCACACAAAGTCTAATACAAAGCAGTTTTACTCCTTTAAATGCTTCACAACAATGCCATCATGGATGTTCCAGAGATATATTGTAGCCAGCCAGTAGAGGTATATTAATCAGTTTTACAGCTACGTGTAGTTAAAAGACTTCCTGAAGTCGATTGGCCACATGATTGGACACTTTTTGTACGTACAAACGAGTGCAACACTATGAATGTCTTCCATGAGAGACTGTCTGAAAATGTGCGCCGTTATCTCCATATTTACATGATTATCACGTCTAGTTTCACTCAACGATAGCCAGCTTTTCACCACGCCCCGGAGTGTGCAACAACTAGAAACACTCTTCTGAAGTTTTCGGGTGACAGTTCCTAGCATAACCCGGTCCTTATACAGCCTACACTTGGAGGAGCAAGCAAGCCTATCATTTTTTTTTTGTTGGTGTTGGTAACTTTGTTTTCTTGCTGCCCTAGACAACCTAAATATCATTTTTTAAAAGGCAATACAATCTCATATTCTCATACAGAGTAACATAAACTGAGAGAGAGACGTCCAGAGAGTAAAAGACAGAATGGATAAGAAGAGAAACAGGGGACAGGTAGATTAATGTAAACCTGTCAGGGTGACAGGTGTGACATGAGTTACAGTTGAATGACAGGTGGATAAAAATGGATGGAATTGGCCCAGCGAATGACAGACTGCATTTATTAAAACCTGAGCTGTATTGACATGATGCCAGGACCTCTCGAGGGTAGTCCCGTGGTGCCTTCACTGTAACCATCCATCTCCCCTGTTGAAACATCAACCTCTAACCCATCACCCTAGACTAGGTTGTTGCTTTCTCAATATGATTTTGTTGCCTAAATTAACCATACACGATACTGTGTGGTGTAGCTTAACCACAAAGTGTTGCTTCCACCATCATTGTTACACCAACAGGACAGGACTCTGTGGTTTGCAGCCAACTGAAAGACTGGAAAGTGTGTCACCAAGGCACCATCTATCCATCATATTATGCTAATGGTAAGTTCAGGGTTTACTTCCAATAAAAACATTCTGTCCACAGTCATATTTTGCTCAGTTAATACCACACACACACAATTGTTTGCACTGTGCTTACAGCAATACATAATTTTCCCCCCTCAAATGTTGGTTCAGTCATCGATTGCTCTTCATGAGTCTTAAAGTGGCTAAACTCTGTATATGTAAATAGTGCAAATAAACAAGTTTACATTTACATAAGATACAGTACATTATCATGATTTGTCTTTGCGTGTATGTCTTTAATTTCGTCCCAAAGCTCCCTACTTCTATCTGTCCTTATCCCTACTTATTAAGACTGTATTAGCCTAATAAGCTAACTGTCAGTAATGAGAGAACTGAAGACTTGCTGAAGGGGAAAATCCTCAATGATTGGGGGGAAAGCTTCTTAACTGTGAGATTACGACCCATGACCATACCTTCACATAATCCTGGATTACAATTGTTTGAACTGTCAAGTTCAACATGGGAAAAAAGTCACCAGCCATGTTCATTTGGCTATTATCAGGAAAAGGAAAAGCTGAGCATTATATCGACTAACGTGTAAGGCAGATGGTTTGTTATACGATACTTTTGTGTGATGCTGGTAGTTTACCACTTATGTATTGTGCTCTTGTTATTGAGTTTATTGAGTTTTTGTTTATTTGTTTGTTTGTTAATGAGAAATCATTTCTTTGCCTAAAGAAACTAACATGTCCTCCTCATTAAAGAAGGAATGACACCAGATTGGATATTTTTGTCTCAGTTTCATGCCTGTTAAGACCCCTAATCCACCTTCAATCACTTTATGGATTTCCTGCACTAGCCTGACCAATCCCAGACATAGATAACAGATCAAACTTGCAACTAAGCCCTACAGATATCAACCAAACAGGAAAAAATCACTAAGTATCCCGCCATCAATGCAATTTCTTTTACTCCCTGCTTTAAAGAGGTACCAAGCATGGTGAAAAAGGAGAGCCTTATTTAAGTGGAAGTGATTAAGCCTGATTGATGAGACTGTGAGGAGTATGGGGGAGGAAGGGAGAGGCTGAGCTAGGCAGTGGTGCCCTTGCTGTGCTTGATTCAATTCCTACAGCGCACGAGCTGTGAGAGATTATCCAGCAGTAAAGAATCAGCTGAATTCCCTTTCCTTCCACTGCTGCCTTATCAAATGAGCTCAAATAGTTATATTGACACTGGCAGTGGTGACCCCTGAAGCCCGGGACACATCACCTACCTGAGCAGTGCGTTTGCATGGCGGAACCTCTTGCTTTTCATTTCAGCTCATGTGCAGGCGCGGCTGCAGTGCCGCTCATCTAGAGATTCGGCATGTCGCCTATTTTTTCCGTGTGACGTGCGCAGTTCTCAGCAAAAATAGACAGTGAAAATGATCTGTTGATAGTCATATTGACATCAAACCAGCAACATTACACCTAACTACAGTTTCAATGTCTATATCTGTAGCATATGTAACAGATATGAAAAAAAACATGGCCCAGGTGTAAGAGGGGAGAGGGGTTGCGTATCCCAAAGTGGGTTTTTACAATTTTAGGTCACGGCTGGCCCAGAGAAAATATGTAGTAAGATGGGCAAGATGGAAGGGACATTTCTGAAAACAGGTTTTCTCATGTAAAGTTGATTAAATGACAAAATAATAATTTTTAATGTTGATAAAGGTCTGAAGGTCATTGCTAAAATCTTTTTATGTGTATCTAGTTTGGTCCCTGAGTGGTATTTTTCTGGGTAATATACCCCTAATTTAGGTTTTTCTCTAACTGATTATCTTGGCATTTGCGAAGCACTAAACATTAAAAAAATC
Source organism: Macquaria ambigua (assembly GCA_008360985.2). Lineage (NCBI taxonomy): Eukaryota > Metazoa > Chordata > Actinopteri > Centrarchiformes > Percichthyidae > Macquaria > Macquaria ambigua. The sequence goes on along the minus strand of VMKM01000062.1, from coordinate 621,408 downwards.
TGCTTCCAAATCCATCATTATCCCCGTTTATGTTAATTGTCTTGTTCACTGTGTGACTTACAAGAGTCAGAGCTGTAAAACTCAACAAAGAAGGCAGAGTGAGACTGTGAAGCTTCTTCCCTGTCAATCACTACAATCTACAGATCAGTCTCACTCAGAACTTCACATAATTACCATATCAAGCTTGTTGTTGTCAATCTTCTTACCCACAAAATGTTAGTTTGACATTAAGTTTCCTTGTTAAGATATTATAAGAATATCTACAAATTGTTGACAAAAGGATGAAGATATTTTTCAGTCAAGTGCTGTAGATTGAGATGTGCACCATTACCTCTTGTCTGCTCTGTCTCCTCCTGTTCCTTTCCTCTGTGTGTGTGTGTGTGTGTGTACGTGTTGTTTTCTGCCTTCAGTGTGTCTCTTTATGTGTGGTTAGCAAATAGAGCTACACTGCTGTTGTTACAATTACCTACGGTATTTTCAATGGTTTTAGGTAAAACAATCAGCAAAAGGCTGACAGACATTGCAGGTTGGTGATTGATTTTTCAAGTTAACATTTACATTACCAATTTGTGACGCAAAGATCACCTCACCACACTGATTGTAAAGGCCCCATAGGGATCTTTTTAGACCTAACTCTGGTGCAGACAAAACAACCGTAAAAGGGGACTCTGGTGCAGTTTGTTTGTGGCGGGAAAGCAAAATGGACCAACTACAGGAAATTTATGACAGCAAATATGTGATTTTAGCATGAATTCAAAATCAAATTATTTTTAAACCCACAGCCAAAACAGAGGTGTGTTGGGAGTTCCTCATTAAAAAGTGAGTGAAGCGTCGCTGCTTATTCACACTCCGTAATATTACAGTACAAGACTTCTCTTTTTCATCTGTTTCTACCTGGTCGTTATTATTCATGAAATAAGGTTTAGTTGAAGTGCAGCATGACTTGCTGTCAGTAACCAGAATTTGATTTCCCCATGAGGGTGCATGTAGCGCTGATGATGTCACCAGAACTGTCCAATTAAGAGTTACCTGTCAGTCCATATAACTTCATGTTTACAGGTCTTGGTTTGTTTGTAAAAAAGTCAGTGTGAACACGAACTGGACCAGAACTAAAAGGCAAAGATTTATCTTATTTGAACCAAACCAAACATTTTTTGAATGAACCGAGCTACATTTGTGAAACCTTAGTGTCATTACAGTATTCACCTGCTGCATACTTGAAACTGGGCTGTTAAAAGCTGCAGCGACTAGTCAGCTTAAAATCATCGCAGTCACAATGTTCTAAAACACTCCTTCAGCATTATCTGTCCACACTGTCCATCAGTTTGCTCTGTATGTTCCAGTTATATTGAATATAAAAATAGAGGTGTGACTGATTGCAAGTGCTGTGAGAGAGTCTTTGTCATAGAGACGAACAGACAGAGCAGATGCTGCGTCTGTGGTTGGAGCATCTCGTTGCTGGACATAGTTTCCAAGGTTTTATTACAATGTTGAACCACTAGACTGCTTTGAAGTTAGGGAGACACTGTATTTTTACGATTTCACTTGTATTCTCTGTCATGAATTGTACCAAATTTTTGCAGGACCATCTCTTTAAAAATGACTACAATAACCTAAAAGATATTGATACTTAAAGGTTGGGTAGGCAGTTTTCTTTTGGCGTCATTGGGCAACAATGCCATATTAACCGTGCAGCATATTGTAATTCAAGTGGCCTAAGAGCAAACCTCTACTTCAGCCTCCCCCTCTTGCCTCTGTTTTCAGGCTTCAGAAAATCTAGCCCGTGACGGTAGACTTTAGCCAATCACATGTTATTTCAGAGAGAGCATTCGTATTGGCTAAGATACAAGAGCTGATGCACGTGCACGTCCCTTCAGGCGGTGAAAGCCTGATTCAGTGGCGGAAAATCCTGCCAAAAATCCTGAAATTTGTGATAAATTTCCAACACCTCCTTTGCCTACAGCGGCATATAGTACATAACAGCATGTCCCAGCTCCACACGGAGCTTCAGGCTCATTATGTTCGATGCCATGGTGCACGTAACAACAAGTGGCAAAGAGGCATGATGACAAACAGCGGGGAATAACTTTTGACGGGGCACAGTGGGTGTACTAGCCTCTCTTTCTGCTGCTGGACGGCGTTGCAGCTGCCTCTGAAGCCTGGGGTGCTCTGCTCTGCGGCCGCGAAGCGCTGGAGGGGCGTCTTTGAGAAGACAAGTAGCGGCGGGAGGGACCGCGGTCTCGGTGAGGCTCATGCTGTGGAGAGCGAGCCCTACAAGGGATACGGTTTCGCAGGGGAACTGGCTCCTTCTGCTGCTGGTCGAAGTTGTGGGTTTGGTGGGAGGGGCTTAGCGGAGTGATACGAGGCAGCAGAGAGAGAGGCGGAAGGTTTTGCCTAGGTGTCACAGATTTTGCCTACCCCAGCTTTAAATGTTCATGTAACGTGTAAGCAGTCCATGTCCCATGGCTGGAACAGTGGGTGGTAAAAGTTTAAAACAAAATAACCAACAATAATAAAGTAACATTCTTTAATTGAGTTTAATTAAACTTTGACAGCAAAACAAGCAGAACATGAGCCAGCAGATCAAAATAATAACTTTTTAAAATTTTATTCAGGTCAGTCATTTTTTGAGTTATTCGCTCTTGTGAACAGGCGTGCAAATCAGTAAGCAAAGTGAGTCCTGTTCTACGAGGAAGACAGGGCAGATCAGAAGTTTATTTCTAACGTCAACTAGCATCTGTGCGCTCTGTATGACGCCTCAGGCTTTTAACCCCCCCCTCCTTCCACCTTCCACGCTGTCCTTCATTTTCTCTCTTATCTGCTCTCTGTCTATCCACACACACACACACGCACACAAATCATTATAACCTTTCACCACCCTCTGTGTCTCCTATTACTCTAGGTGTAATGGTATAGACTGCTGTTGTGAAACATTAATGTCTTATCCCAGTGAGGCACTTGAAAATAACACACACACACACCTTTTCTGAGGACAAGGGGTAGAGAGGCTGATAGAAATAACTTACATGCATAATAAATGAAATTTTACAGGCCTCCCATTGAGGTTATTGCAAATGTATTTCAATACATGTATTTTTCATGTGGCAATATGTGTTGAGTGCATACCAGGCTTAACCTACTTGGTTACATATTGTGAATGCACTGCTCATGAATATTATCGAGCTCTCACCACACGGCGTCAACACTCAATGACACAGATTTATTTATGTTCATGTTGTGAATATGTTCAGTAACCATTTACTACAATAACCTCTTTTCTAATCACATATGGGCACAAATTGGATTGGATGAACCAGATCTTATAGTGAGGTTTCTTCTGACTTATTGATTTGTGAGCAGTACAGTCACGACCTGCTCGGTGTCATATGTCATATGTCATATATACACACACATATACACATATATATGACATTTTTCAGCATACGGTGTTGCTTTGTTTATAAAGAATATAAACGTGTGTTGAACTCATTTGCAGTGCAGACACTAGAACCTAGCAACAAGAACGCTTCTTGTCAGAAGAAAGGAGACTCTTAATCAACCAACCAATAAAATAAAATAAACATGTTGTCCTCTCTTGTGATCTGGAATAACCACTTTTATCATCAGTCCATGTATATCTGCTGAAATATTAGTCATTCTCCTCCTGAGCCTGACCTTAGAGGAAAGCATAACTGCAGCATGTCATATCAGTGGGCTCCCGTGACCTATTTCTCACTGAAAGATGGTGTTCCACGTTTATACATGTTGAAATTGGTTGGCCTTTTGCTACATTTGAAATATATTTCAGTAATTGAAGAGTATAAGGACTATTACAGGACTTTATTGATACAAGATATACAGTAAATTTAAACTGCTAAATAAATTGTGGAACATTAACTAAGATACATCAGTGTTCTGTGAGGTTTAAGCAGCAAAAGCAGATACAATGAGTGTCATCTGATTTAGATACTGGGGGGATTTAAACAAAGTCTAATACATTTGCTGGTCATTGCACATCCTTTTAACTATAAATATCTCCCTACAGCAAAAATGCTCATTGAAGGGCAGGTCATTTTCAGCTGCCCCAGTGAATCTCATAATCTCACGGGGTGGCTTCTCTGTTTTTGGAGCGCGGTTAAATTTAGAAAACAACAAAACTGTGGTGAAAGTGTCGGAGTCAGGGTTGAGACGTTTTCACCTTGCTAAATGTAGGCATGTGATACAAGAACATCTGATGGAAAGTGGAAAAGGATTTTGAAATGCTGAACAGACAAAAAAACTTTCATAAAATTTCCATTTGGCAGGGTCAGAGAACCCTTTCAGATGTTTCATATGCTATGAGTCTCATATCAGCGTTTGACATACACAGAAACATTTAACATTACTGTCTTCCATTTTGGTCTTTTGACATAAATCTAGACTGTGATCAGATACTAATTTTAATATTTACTATTGCTACGTCCAAGCTTGGCAGCTCTGTTGACAATATGAAATACATTTAACTTTTTTTCTCTAAAATCCTTCACATTAAAATCAACAGCATGCTATGAATCAAACCACAGGTCTCAAACTGTCAGGTGTTTACAGGAAACATAAAAAAAATGTCAAAACCACAAACAAAAACTGACTTTTTATGAATGGTGAATTTGCATGTCAACAGTCCTTTAAAAGTGTCCTTGGAAAACCGTTTCCATGGATTGGCATTTCTCTCCGATTTCCATTTTAAATTATGCTGCCACTAATGTTCATTTAGAAGCTCAATGCTCGTCATTCATCTGCGGTTTGGAAAGAAGCCAAGATCAGCACAAGTTGGCGAGAGTCTGGTGGTGTAATGGATCAGGTTAATAAATAACACCACTCACACAGTAACTGATTACTTTCAGCAACATGTTAGACAAGTTATTAATATCAATCATCAACCGCTGTTTTGACACCACATAAACAACAAATGTGAAAACACATTAGTTCTTCACTGAGCATCGTCTCTGTGGACTCTGTAAGCCATGTGTCATATTCCCTGAATACAGATATTGAACACGATTGAATGTGTTTAGTAATGATGATACAATCTCAGGAATGTGGATGAGGATGTCTTGGATCGCACACATGAGGTGACTCATGGGTTTCCTTTTGGATCTACTAATGATGTCCCCCTCATGATGTCTTCATGCTGCATTTGCACTACATGCAACATGAGACTATGATTACGTGCAGGAAAGACAGATCACGCTTCTTTTTCTATACCTCTCTGCCACTACTTTTCATAATGACACACTGCTTTAACGACTTTACCAATTCCAGATGACAAGTGCAAATCAAACATAAAGCAAGAATGAATTTGTTTCATTCCCAACTTCAACAAACCAATTGTGTGGTTGATGCTGATCAGCCAGACAATTTGTTTTGGAGGTTATATGATCATATCTCAAATCTGTCATTCAGAACAGCTTCTTGACTGCAAAGGGGGATCCTGTCCTTAATTCGAAAGGTCTGCATCTATTGATGATGTTAAGCTTCAGTAGTGGAATTTAAATGACAAATGTCATAATTCATTCAGTCATTTGAAATGCATATTTTTCATTTGAATATTGTCTTTGTTAATTGAACCAAACTAAGAGCCTACCATGCTAACAGCTCTTTAATACTTGTGCACAGCGTTGCTTTGAGCTAAATGCTCATGTCTGCATGCTCACAGTGACAATGTTGATATTAAGCCGGTATATATGTGTATAATGTTTACCATGTTTACCAAAGTGATTACAATTGATCCTGCCATCCTGGATCTGAATGTCTGTACCAAATTTCATGGCAATCCATCCAAAAGTTGTCCAACATTTTCGTCAAAACCACAAATGTCAACCTCATGGTGGCGCTAGAGGGAAGGTCAGAGGATATCCGTAGTCATTAGAATGCATCCTCTGGGGACCGTGAATGTTTGTATAAAACTTGGTGCTAATCCATCCAATAGTTGTTGAGATATTTCAGCCTGGACCAAAGTGGTGGACCGACAGACCAACATTTCCATCCATACAGCCATACTGCTAGCATGGCTAAAAATATGTTGTATAGCTCTCAGAGGGTTTGAATAGATTTGAACTTGACTTATGTTATTTCACCTGTTGATTATGTTTAGATTAGTTCAGTCTAGTCCTAGCAACTTGAGGAAAAATAATTGGTTTGGGAGTGGTGCAGGATTGTAACAAGAGCGAACATGTCTGGAACCAGGCATGACTGAAAACAGTTTGTCATGGTGTTGTGCGTAATAACATATTTAAACAGCTCCTTTTTAAGGCTTTAAAAGCCTTCCTGGATCAATCTTTAAATTGTTCTTGGCCTGAACTTTTTTCGCGAGTTGAAGGTGAAAAGCTCAGACACGGCTAATCAAGATGGCATTAGTGCTACTAAGTAGTGCTGTAAAGATTGAATTCAGTGACCTCCCAGAGAACTTAATCCTATCAGAATCATCATTCTGTTGAAAGCTCTTTGTGTTTGCCAAGTTTTCAATCACTGATAGAACCGACATAGAATTTAATTCACTTAGCTTTATGACGCTGTCTAAAGACACAAAAATAAAACTGCACTTCTGAGGAAAAGGAACAGTGCTTTGACACACATATGGTGATCGCTGCTTTTATAAAACTTTTAGTTTTGTAACTCAGCAATTCATCCTGACTTTTTTTTTTTTTTTTTTAATATAAACGAAGACAACAATGGCATCTGCTCAAAACCCTTTCATTAATCCTGCCAACCAGGCATTAAAAATAAAGACAGATCACAGTAAGCAGTAGTTCTATTTTGGGGGGTAATTTATATGTTCTGTGTTTGCTGCTCAGGCAATCTATCCAGTTTATTGAAGCGCTGAAGAAAACTAATTGTTGGTCTGCCCTTTCAGACTCTCTGTGTGGACTGCCTCTTACATTTTATGAATAGAGTCGAACTCTAGATGTGAGGTGGACCCTTTGCACACAGTTCAGAGCATTGTTAATTAAGACAAGCTTGTATACTGATCCGACTCCTTTCTTTACAGCCTTTTGTGAGGTGAAGTACAGCTTGGAGGCTTATTCAATCTATAGTCAATCTATATTTATCACCCAGCTTCAGACTCTTGACAAAATGTTTTAATTTAAAACATATAGCCTAAGAGGGACAAATCCACATCTTAACACATATGGATATAATTCTATACAGTTCTACACAATCGGACCCAGTGGCAGCATCTAACATGGTTCCCCCCCCCCCCCTCCCCCCTCATCACATAGGGTCTGACCTGTCAGAGGTCATCTGAGACTGTGGGTATTGGTTGAGCCTTAATTGGCCTGCTTATCACGTGGGGTTTCCATTTAGTTTCATTTGGTCAGACTGAGTTTTCTTCAGCCAGGACTGGTGTACTGGGGACCACAAGATCCCAGCAGGGCCCCATGGGAAATTAAAGCTCTGCTTAGATGTTCTTAGACTGACTATTGCTATCTTTCTGTGGTCTTGCTCTCCCAGCCCCCCAGTCTAACTTGCTGACTTTCTCCCTCTCTTGACTCTTTGAGCTGAGGTACACCAGAACATCTACTCTAGTGAAATGGATGACATTTTACAGAACCATGTTTCCATTCCTTTCCTGACATAAGAGACCTTAGTGATGGCAACTTCAGCATATTATCTTAGGACAATCTGGTAAATCTTATATTTGTTACAAACAGCCAGTATCACTAAAAAATATGTTCATTTCATCAGAAAACATACCTTATGAACTGGGAACATTTTGGTACAGTGATAACTGACAACAGTTTTAACAATACATTCTGGCTTTTAGAGGGTTTTGTATTATGAAGGATGGTAAGGTAGCAATATCAGAAAAAACATCTTACATTATTTCTGCAGCAGCCAATTTAAAACAAGGGCTTCTAAAGTTTGCTTTGGTGGAGAGAGTGGAAATTTGAATTAGTTACTTATTATCTAAGTATAGTAAGAAAATGGCCACTTTGTGACCCCACCCTAGCCCACCAAAAAGATGCATCATGGACCCTAACCCAAACAGTCCACAACCAGGCTAGCAGCTCTGTGAGGCTGAAATGCTCATTGTAAAGAAAATCAAACTGATAAGATAGATAAGCCAAAGTGTTGGACACACTGACATTATGATAGCACCTTATGATAGCAGGGGATCACCAATGACCACAAATGTCTGCACCAAATTGTATCGCAATTCACCAACAGTTGTCGAGATATTTCACTCTGAACCATAAATGTCAACTTGTTGATGGCGCTGGAGGAAAAGTCGGGGGATCGCCAAAGTCAGCAGGCCCTATCCTGTGGAAACAATGAATGTACACAAATCCATGGCAACCTATCAGATAGTTGAGATATTTCACTCTGGACCAAAGTGGTGGACTGACCGGTCAACACCACCATCCCTAGAGCCATGCTGCCAGTATGGCTGAAAACAAAAGTGGATTACATTTTTCAAATAAGTTAAAACGTTTTGAGTCAGTACCTGTTCAAACCCGTTGCAGTCAAACTTCCATTAGGGTACGAAAGCTCCTTTGAATGTCTTAAAGACTCTACAACTTCTTTGGCACTCGCCTTTGGAATTAACTGAGTGAAGATTAATTTAAATGAAACATGCAGTCAGCCTTTTTCACAGCAGACATTTTGACTTGTCATAGTAGGAAAAGCACAGGTGTTACTAATAACATTAACAATGGCTCCGTTCTATGAAAGTGTCCCAGTAAGCCATGACAGTGTGACAGTGAGCCAGCATGCACAATACCAGGACCCTGAAACCGAAGCATCTAAATGGAATTCAGCCATAATTGATAAGAATCAGTTACACCTGTGCTTTTCCCCACTGTGACATATCAAAATGTCACAGTGTCTAAATATAGGCGATCTAAAGCAATCGCCTCTGTGAAGCATGGTGATGCAACATTATACAAGTTTTTTTTTTCCAGCAGCAGGGGATGAGGGATTTAATATATTAGGACAGAGGGAATGATGCAAACATTTATGCTATGTCAGAACAATGACCCCAAGCATACAGTACAGCTCAATAAAAACTAAAATAGCTTTGGAACAACAACAAAGTCCTTGAATGGTCAGGCTGGAGTTCAGACATCCCTTTGACAATCATTAGAATGATGGCTGTTCACAGATATTACTCATCGAGTTTGACTGAGCTTCAGCAAATCCACAAAGAATGGGGAACTCCAAATGTGCCAAGATGAGAGGCATATCCAAGGAAACTGCATTTGGCAGACAAGTGTGCTTTATTGCAAATCTGAGCCCTGGTTTAATTCGATATGGGTTCTGAATACATCCTGAAGGCAGTGAAGCTACAGTTACATTCCACATCAGCTAATGGGAAGACACTGCCAGAAAGGTTTTCCTCCTCTTTCTTGTCCAGGCATCAACCATTTGCATATAGTTAAAGATCTTCCCGTTAGGAAACATGACCTTCTCATTCTCTCACTTGTTTTATTTAAAGTGTAGACCTTCCTTCTTTTACAGAAAGATTCATTAAGTCCCTTCATCTCTTTCTTGTCTCCCTTTCTTTCCTCTCTGCTCCTCTCTTTTCAGTCCATCCGCACATAGCTGACTAACTTACTATCAATTAGAATTTCAAGAGTGACATTTATGTGTAGGAAAGATAGCACCATACTCATCAAGAAAGTATTGGAAGTCGGCTTATTCCTGTGGTGTCCACAGGAGGGTGGCAGCGTAGGCAGCTGCTCCTGCCCTTTCTGTCTTGAGTGCCAAAGTGCCCTTTTCAAATGGCAAATTTTTTTCTCCACGTTTCTTGTACATCTGACAGAAAATTACACTAAATTATCCTTATTTTGCCAAAGAGTCTTTATGGATGTTTCTGACATATGTTTGCCGTTTGTGCCCTCCCTGCTAGCACCATGTCTACTTTGAGCCCCCAATGCCCTGTCTATCATAGGGCATGTGCCTCTTTGATGCAGACAGCATTACAATTAGATATTTAATTGTTTTAGCCCTACCCCTGAAAGTATACGTGCACACCAGTGACCTAACTTAAAAACGACGAATGAAGAAGGTTACTTCAACCCAATACAAATGCCAAAGGCAGAATTTTTTGTTTGTGTCTGGTTTAGATCTGCTTTATAATATTGACAGGAAAAGTTTTTTGCTGGAATGTCACAGTATGCAGAGACTAAAGAATTCGGGTTGTCCCTGGGGCTTCATAACAACTTAATGATACAAAACAAAGAAGAAGAAACAGAAAAGTGACTGGTTGCCAAACACTCTTGCTCTCTGGAAAATATCCTCCTCTCTTCTCCTGTGTGTATGTGAAGCTATTTTATGTCCATGCTATACCCTAATGGTGATGCTGTTTCTGTTGGTAAAAAACACTTGATCTTTGCAGGCAATTAACTCAATACGCAATAACTATCAGATTCATTCATCCAGGCAAAAAATATTTTCTCATAAAACCAATAGCTAATAGTGTGTTGTAAATTAGTCTCCCTATTTCCTAGCAAAACCACATCAATGACATTCTCCATTTCAACTGCTCATTCTCTGTCCAAGAACAAGTCTGAGGAACTCATTCCAGCAGCCATCCAGGATATTTTCACACCAATCTCATGCTGCTGCCCGGTCACCCAGGCCTGATTAATATGCAGCAAACTGGATGGCTATTTGGCGAGCGCTGCAGCATGTTACTGGCCTGTATCATGGACAACAGATGGGAGAAACATGAGAGGTCCAGTGAGTCCCAGCGGAATGAATCCCACAAGCTTATTACTTATCCATTCAACTCCATTTTAAGCAAAACTACATGCAATCAATTTGTCATGTGTCACCTTCAACCACCTGGTGTATAACCTCTCATTATGCCAGTGAGGTCCTCGTTGGAAGAGAGTGCCCAGAAGCAAGAAGTAGTAGTAGTCAAGGGAAGGATGGGACGACATGTTTGGGTGGATTTGCACATTGCCATTAACCTATGAAGTCAACCTGTGTTCACATTGAACATTGTTAACATAATGCATTTTCTCAATATATATAAGCCTTATTATTTACTATCTATCAGGAACAGCCATCGAGGCAGATCTGCCACGATAAGCCATATAGAGACAGCAGGGAGAGGACCCAAAATGCAGACAGGCAGCAGGCTGAGTGATGCAGATGAGGATTTATTGAACTCACAGAAAGACTTGCAGAAACGCAGGGAAACTCTTGACATGGGAAGACGATCACAACACAGCATAATCACACACAATGACACCACAGAGAACAAAGGAAGAGGACCGGTATATATAGGGGAGGAGACAACGAGGGAAACAGACACAGGTGAGTAACAAGACACAGGTGCAATCAATCAAAACTGGCGGGAACAAAGACAGGAAATAAATAACACACAATGAAACAAGAACAGTAATTTCAAAGTAAAACAGGAAACACAAAACCAAAAACTACACTAGTCCACACTAGAGTCCTTGGGATCATGACAACTATCCATTTGGAAGAGAGAATGTCTACAGGCAAAGAAAGTTATAGGAAGCTGATCTGCCACCACATTTTCTAGCTGTTCCACTAGCCTTGGCCCAATTTCTTCATACTGTAATTTGTCAGTTCCTCTTAAAAGCCTATTTTTGGTCAATATTATGTAAGGGACACCTCTCACTATCAAACAAGATAAAACAATAATTATTTTGTAAGCATTCAACACCAGCTTTCACTGTGAGGCTGTATCTATGTGTGCTTTTTGGCCTCAGATGATGTTTGTTTGTTGTCAGACAGAAAACTATGTGCTGGTAAGACCTGGCATGGTTCCAGACAATTGACATGATTGACATCTGGGCTGATCCAGGTGTTTGAACTCTGGGAAGCAACCATCATGGAAACCCTCAACATCTCATTCGCAAAGTGACAGGTTAAAAAGATAGGAAACTGTTCTGTTTGTTGAGCCACCACCATGTGGGGCGTGGTGGTGGCTTGGCCAGCTGGTTGGAGGTGGACAGGGGACTATGTTCACTCTTGCACTCTTGTGCCAGCTGCAGCACCTGTTCCGAGGCAGGTAAATTGTCTCTGAACATGTTAAAGCATGCCCAATTACAAACACAGAGGGGGGAGAGAGGGAGAGCTGTGGTTTGACATAACAGCACATGACGTCTCTCTCAAACCATTTCGGTCAGTGTGTTTTTAGGGAATTAGTGTTTTTAAGTTCATAAAGTGCAAGTGTTGAAGAAGATTGTTTGCACTTAGTAAAACCTCTTTAAGTGTAGGCTACTAAGGAAGAGATAGACTCTGTACTTTGTTCTGTGAAGCAACATTGCTAACCACTGTGCCACCACTGACCTCACTGGTCGTGCATGGGTGTCCGCCGTGTTGCTCCAGTTTCCTCCCACTCTCCAAAGATGTGCAGTTTATTGGTGACTCTTAATTGCCCATAGATGTGTGACTATGAGTGTATCCTGCCTTTCACCCATGTGAGCTGGGGTAGGCTCCAGCCTCCTGCGCCCCAGCACAGGATAAGATGGTGTGGGTAATGGATGGATGGCTGAAGAGACTATGTACTGTAACGTCAACTGTATGTGAGTTGAGGCCAAAGAGCCCTCATATAAGTGACATAGGGGGCTCTATAGTAAGGTCATCCACCAAAATAGCCATGCACAATGTCAGATTGGATAGGTATCCCTCATCAAGCCTTGCATGGTCTTATAGATGCTCAACACCTGAGTCTTACGGGCCGTTCACACATATTGTTTTTTTTACCACTAGTGGAGTGGGGATCGCTTCCAGCGCAGATACAGGACCACAATATTGATCAGTCTTGCCAGCTCGGGCGTCATTGTTTAACCAAAACAGCTTCAACAACGCGCACCGTGTTAAAAAAAGACAAACAAACAAAGCTATTCTGTAAAAAACAGGAGCACAACTGTAAATTACATGCTCAGCGCAACACGCACAGAGCTACAGCTTCATGAGAGGCCAGAGACTGCCTTATACTTTGTATCTTTATGTGTGAGCACAGCGTTAGGAGAGGCAGGTAATGAAGGATCTGCCTTGTGATATAATTTGCATCTCAAAATTAAAGTGGCTGAAGAAGGGCAATAGATCGTGTTGGTGATGGATTCTCATCCTGGATTTCACTCGTGGTATTTCACTTTTCATTTTTCAGTTTTCAGCATAATGCCCCCCAAAATTCTATGCTCGCATGGAGTGCATGAGTGTTTATCTGAATGACTTCGCTGCGCTGAGAAACTGAAACAGGCCAACAGTGGGGGGTGGATCAGCGTGACTTTAAGTGATTTTGGTATGTAGGTCTCAGTGTAGCGATTCCATGCCTGTGAGATGAGTAATAGAGGGAATGGAGAAAGGGGATAAATTGGATGAGGAGAGGAGAGAGGATGGGCGAGAGCGAACGGTGCAAAATGAACTGTAGGCTCAGTCTTATCGCTGAACCAGAATTAACTTCCTGTTCAAAGTAAGACATGCAGTCGCAAATTTTAATGTTGTGTAAGAGAAGGCAAAGACAATTAAAATCTGTCTATTGACTGAAGTGCTAACTTAAAAAAATATGGTGAAGACACAGTGTGAGGGATGTGAATTTGCTGTAGGATGTTTTATGGCAATTAGTAGTAATCTGCTGTGAGACTGTGGACTGCTACATGTATGGCTTCTGAGGGCTCTCTGTATCTTGGAGGTGCAACCTCTGACAACATCTCTTGTCCCTGAGGTATAGCCCAGGTTAGCTTCATTAGCTGAACAGGTAACAGGGATGATGAATGAGCTGTATTTGCTCTGCTCCACATAGACAAGACACACACGTACACATACAGTGCACACATACACACACTCAGGCCAGCCACAGTCAAGAAGATAAAGAGAGCCTCTCTGAAATACATGCAGGAGTTAGAAATAAAATTAAACTTGCCAGATAGGCAAAAGCCAGTTAAGACATTTGTTTTTTCTTGTGTGTTAGGTTTTTCTATGTAGAGAGTAGGAAAGGTGAAGATGGCAGATCCACATTTGGGAGTATACATTGAATTGTCTTACTGTAATCCTAGGCATTTGTGTGTGTGTGTTGATGTGAATGGGGACCCATTTAGAACAACAAACCAGCTGACTGGGAATATCTACAGTGACTGAGAGAGCTGCTTGAGGAGCAGTGGACAAAACAAGAAAAACCTGCAAAAATGTCAGCAATGTGTGTTTTCTGTCTTCGGTGCATTTCTATGTCATGTATGTGTTGTCAGTGTGGTAAATGTGTTTCTTAATTTGCATGTGTTTTATTTTTTTCCTGCCTTTTTTCTAAATGCAATGTATGAGATGTAAGACGTAAGTTGTGACCATGTTTTCTTCGTTTGCTTTTGAGCTGAAACTGGTGCCCTCAATGAGGTTTTACTACTTTTTACTTTTACTACTTTACTACTTCAGCAGGAATGGTTAGTATCAGCAATAACATTAATCTACTTTCACCATTAAAGCTAAGGTAAGCATCCATTTAATTAATGCAAATTAAGATGTCTTCAAAAGAATGCTAACCAGCGTGTGTGTGTGGGTGTGTGTGTGTGTGTGTGTGTGTGTGTGTGTGTGTGTGTGTGTGTGTGTGTGCATTTGTAGGCATGAAAATCCAGTGGAGCATGTTGTATGTATGTGAGTGTACATATTGAATCTCGCTATATGGTGCACATAGTCATGAATGTCAGCAATTCTATATGTCGGTGGGCTGACTTCAGGCTACACGGGGCGGTGTAAAAAGACTTATGGGCTGTCACCCTCATTTATGATTGTTTTTTACTCTTTAGTTTGTGCGTATCTTGGTGTGTGTGGGTGTGCGCGTGTGTGAGAGGTGAAATATACTGTCATATGTTTCATGTAGCCACTGGCATCAGCTGTCAGATCAAAACTGTGGAGAAGCACCACTGGCCCTTTTGGACCTATGGTCTCTTTGAAAAAAAAAACACATTATAAAGAGCACTACATAAAGATAAAAGCATATTGTGTAAGGTCCATAAAGAGCAAATTATAATACATTTTAATGCAGTAGCCACTATTCAAAATGACTGCTCCTTTTTGCTCTAATTATGCAAGACCCTTAAATTCCCTTATAAAAATGTATATTTATTGGCAGTGTTATAGTTCAAACTGTATAATTATTGTGCTGATGCTATTCATGTGAAAGCAAAACAATACTGTTTAGTGCTCACAGACTCGTGAGCCTCGTGACCCCACTTAGCATCCACCAAGTCAGTCACTTGTGAATCAGTGGGTTTACAAGGTTAGATTTTGTTGCCTCCTGTAATTGTACAAGTAGGGCTGCAATACATAACCCTGTTTTATTTCACACAGGCCTCTTCCTCTATCAGGCTCTGCAGGCTTAAGGAAGTAAAGTTTGACACTGTAGAGGAATGAATGGGTATGGTCACATAGAAGAAGCCATTCAAGCATCCCACAGTAAAGGTGACTGGAAAGCAGAATCAACTACAAACACAAAGCCTAGCTAATTTCCCCAATTAAGGTTAAAATTAATTTCAGAAAAGACATCTTTTTAAGAGAGTATTGTTTAAAACTCTATAATTAGCTAACTAACTTTTTTTGTATGTACTGTATACTGGTACATACAGCAACATAGGAAAATCACTGAAGATTTTTCAGTGTTTCAGGAAGTGAAAATAATGGGACTTTGACTAAGTTAATACAGTGTTTCTCATACTATAATGTCACATGCAAAAGCAACTTACAATGAGAGAAAGTCATTTTTCATTACAGTGTGACTTGCGTACGTGTACATGGTGATACACTAATCTGAAGTTACAAAATATAAACAAAACACAGATAGATACATTTTCTTACATAGGTTCATTAGGGTGCAGCTGACAAACACTTTATCTTGATAATGAGTCCACTCGCTTTCTATTTGTCCAAGCAGCCACCCCAGGAGGTACATAAACACAATTAGTGTAATGTATGAAGGAGGTGGCACGCACTACATAGAGTTTCCAGGACAGTCTCTCTGCAAGACAGTCAGAGTACTCCAACAGTAATGGACTCCAAAATATGAAACGTGTGCAGGAGATGAGGGCCGTCAGAATCAGCAGAGATGCTGTGGATGTGGGTCAAGAGGAGCATCTTACAGACCAGCCACGGTCTGTGGATAAAAGCCATGGCTGATCAAATGCAGCAGGGTTGCCTGGACGAAGCATGAGGCCTGAAAGCAGCAGAGACCCCAGAGTGCATCAATGAAATCCTCAGTAATTCAAGGAATGCAGTCTAGTTCACATAACCAAATACCACTTTGATACTGTTTAATTTTTGTAATATTGTGTTGTATTAATAGTTGTCTACAGTCTACGGTTTTATTTCTTTGGGCCTTTAAAAAGTATTCAAATGAAATGAAAAGTTGAACTGAAAAATCTAACTGCTCACAGCTCGTAGGAAGGCAGTCTGGGATACAGGGGCGCAAGCAGAAATTGCTTTGTATTAAAGGGACCACACGCAAAAAAGGTTGAGAAACACTGGTGTCTGATTTTGTTAAGAAACACTCATAAAACATTTATAAAACAATGCTTTTGTGAAACGCATGCACTGTGGTCACATTTATGTGAAGGACCACACTGAGGTTCCTTTCTCGACTTTAATTCCTACACACAGTTGGTCATGTTATATCTAGATAAGTAAGTTGCTTTTCTAAGAGTATTACATTTCACCAGAGCAGAGTGAAGCGCCTGGCTGCACATCACTCATCTATTAAGTGCTTCCTAAGCCAATGATTGTATAGATTCTGAATACTAATCAGGCAACCACGCTACAAAGTGGGAATGACCTGCGAGCTAGTCCTAATGAGCCGTGATATGAACAGAGTTATGAATCATAGAACGAGGGGGACCAGACACAGCATGCCAGTGGGCTTTGTGACTGAAATCATTGTTATGGACAAAGTGACTCAAACAGAGTAATCTATTAAGATTTCCCTGGGTTGCATGCACAGTGCATGGTCGTCTTCTTGAGGGAGGTTAGATGATTAAGCATAGTTTCTACTGGACTATCTTTGAACTAGGACTCCATGGCAACACATAAACTTTCTCATGCAGTGTATGAATACTTATTTCCATGGCAACATCAAGCCGCTGCATCTTTAAGTTTTCTTTTTCATTACTTTCCAGTAGTATATGCTGAGGAAGTGTTCACACAATATAAAAACAGTATAATGATTTGTTTTTCATTGCTTTTGCCCAAATGTATTTTTCCCATTGATGCCTATTAATGGGTATACTGCATGTAGGGCCAAAGACTGCTGTGCAGGATTTCTATGGTTTTGGAGAAAGCACACTAATCGTACAGTATGTGTTACAATTCAGGAGTGGTGTGGAGTGAAGAAGTAACAAATTACATTTATGCACATACTTTTGTATTATATTCAAGAATATAGAGAGAGCTTCACATGCATCATATAGAAAGTGATGATTTATTTTAAACCTAAATTGTTTGCATCAAGAATGTATGAAACAAATATTAGCATATTTCTGTTAGAAAGGTGAGAAACTCTGGTCTACACTTCATCCGCTGTGTCTGAGCATATAGCACTGCACAATGAGGAGAGACCAACATGGGGAAAAGAGGTGAGACGATTGATCTCTACAGATGACTGTAGCTGAAAAGAAGAAGGTGAAGATAAGGTGTGAGTCCTGATGCTTAGCCAATGGAGAGATGCAGGTGGTGTTTGGAAGGAGGGGGAGTACTGCAGGCACAACACAAACATACAGTATAGTGAACATACACGCACACACACACACACACACACACACACACACACACACACACAACTAAACTAACAGCTTGGATATAGGGAACTATGGAAAGGGAGAGAGATGTGTTTAGTGCACTGTAAAAACTGTTACTTTGGGACATTTTCAAATATATATTTTTTTAAGTTTAGTTAACTTCTTGGTATTTTGAGTAGTAACTGTAAGACTGAAAATTGAGTAGAGCCTATGTGAAACATTTAAGAGAACTACTGTGAACATTTTTAAAATTTTAGCACATTAAATAATCAGTTAACATTAACAAACTTCACATTTTATCAAATAAAATATTGAAAGACAAACATAATGTTAACACTAAATTATTGATTTTGTGTTTAATAACCATAACATTCACTAACTTGTATTAGTATCACTAATGTCCTGTAAATAACCACTGGAAGAACACAGAATAAAGTGGATGAAAGGTCAGGGGGAAAAATATTACAGTATAGGTATTTTGTAATGTCCTAAGAAGACTCTGACTTCTAAAATGTGTAGTACATGATATCAGTGTTAAATAGGCAAAGTTGCAGCACCTTTGTGCAATTTCCTTCAGAGCCACTTCAGAGTTACTGTGTAGTGCAAAAAACATTACAGTATTTGTTTACACTCTTGAAATAAAAACTTGTGCAACACTGTACATCTCAACAACCCTCACAGGAGGCAGATTCTGCAATATTCCAGCTCCATATGGTGGATTTCACACTCTCCTTCGTCCTTGAAAACATTGGGGAGCTTACACTTTCTCATTTCCTCTCATCGTTTATCCTGGTATTCTACATACTTTTTAATTCATTTTGACCTTTTCGACTTATAATCATCTCTCTCACACCACTCTCTCTCTCCATCTGCCTCCTCTACATCTCTTCCAGGATCTTTGAGAGGAGAAATATGCTTTGCAAATTGGAGGGATGGTGCTCATGGTGTAGATGAGCTGTGGTCTTCTTTCATACATCATAAAGGCCTGCAAGGTGTCTTCCCCAGTCAGATTGGGCTTTTCATCATTTATCGTAGTTTCTGTAGTGCCATTCTCTTTTTCTGCGCCCCTCTTGTCCCCAAGGGGAGCTTGTTTTAAAATAGCACAGTGGAGCTTGTTTCATTGCTGACTATTTCAATGTTTTTAATTTACAGCAGAAATGTGTTATGTTGTGGTTATTTTGCTGCACATTCTATTACATTTGCATATTCATTAAGTGATATTGTTAAAGGGAATCTTGTGTATGTGGTTGGTTAATGTACTGTAGGACACAACACATTGGAATAAAACATTGTTATTTCTATGGAACATGTAACTGGTTGATTGTATTGTCTTATCAGGCATTTCTGGCATTTTACATGCCTTGCCCAAGGGCATAGAGTGGCTCTGGAGTGACATCTCAATTATCTGTGCATCCCAGTCTACCAGAGGGTTACAGGTGTGTCTCTTTCATTTGTTTCAGAGGGCACCATCCCAGTGTGGTGTTATTGCTTTATATTAGCAATCCCCTAGATGCCAGTTTTGCCTCATTGCCTCTGTTTCTTCCCCTCAGGACTGCCAGCAGTGAAGGTGAACCAGGGACTTTCCTGAAAAACACTTGTTTTGTTTTCCAAATCTGAAGCCTCCTCCATGCATTGATACTCAAGAATTACATTGAAAGGGCCCACAAAAATGTGCAGTAGATAGTGTAAATCTTGTGCAGGAGTGTGGTTAAAAAAATTAGCATGGAAAAATTTAAGGATGATTTTGCACAATGCTAAAGTGCTGTTACCAAGTCCCCGCTGGACTGTCAAGTGATTTTGGCGTAATGGCTGCGTGGGGTATTGTAACTTCCAGGTTCATCACGTGACGCACACTGGCCAAAAAATCACTTTTCCCTTACACAATCATTGGAAAAGGAATGGCTGTAAAATGCTGAATACATTTTTCTGAGCGTCACAACCCCCTCCAAAATGATTCTTTTTATAATCAGAATTTGATCCATTCAGTCCAATAATAGAAGAGCCATATGATTGAATTATTTTATCCCATTCATGAGTGTGGGAAGCCAATAGGAAGCCAGCCAGCTTGGCCAGACTTCTGCTGGCTGAGACTTCTCAATTGTTAGAACTCCCATTCTAACAACTGGGACTGCCTGCCAATCAAAAATGTGCTCACCCAACATAAATTAACTAAATACATATGTTTGGATAGTTAGTTAGTAACAGGCAACATCCATGGGTAGATGAGCTAGCACTAGCAAACTAATCTAGCTATTAGCATGTTTACTGCTAGCTGTTCGCTGTTAGTCTGTGCAAGCTATTACTACAATGTTATGTCATAGACCACACTGGCTGTGGATTTGACAATATTGTTTTCTGACTTTTTATTCTAACAGTAGATACATTTCAGAAGGAACTGATTATTGAAATTAACATTTGTTGTTTACAACAGTGGCATTGGGCTGTGCCCTCTTAATTATCTGATATTTCTCAAGTCAGACTTTCTGAACAGAGCATGTGGAAGTTTTTTGATGGGCAACAGACCCCCATATTAATTTTGGGGGAAATTCTGAGATAATACATGTTGTACAGAAATTGCAAAGTAACTTATATTGAAGAGATTCTTCAATGTGGTTTTTAAACTCTGATTAAGTAGAAGCTACGTTAGCATGAATATTCATGAAGGATGTCATTTTTTGGATGGAGGTTAGCTCGGTACAAGTTTGTTTGTTTTATCATCGCTTTCACACTTGAGAATAAAGAAATGAAGCAGGTTGCTTATCAAGCTTTACCCCATTTTCCCCTTTGCTGTAGAGAATTCTACTCATTTAAGAATTAAATTAGAATTAAAATTAAAAGTACAGTTGTGTTATGCACTTCTTTGCTGATTATCTTTTTATAGTGAAATGCTACCAAAAAGTAGCTGACTGACGCCTTTGCCTGTCATCATTCGCAGTTGTAGCCGTCCCTCAACAGTGTTCCCACCAACACACACAGCTACAGCCATTTCTATTTCTTCTGGCTACTACAGCTAGACAAAAAAACATGACACCAGGATAGATTGTAGGAATAATCAACTGGAACATTTTAGTTGAAAATTGAATTTTAGAAGTACATTCTTTTAAGAAAGGTTGGTTATTTGGTGGAGTTTACCTATGGGGTAAAATGTTAAACAACTTGAAAAAATGTTTTTTTTTGTCTGTTTCTGTCCTTTCTTGAGGGCCTCCCAGCATGCAGGGGCAGACAATCTGTCTCTCCATTCTGCCTCTGCTGAGAATCACATCCTAATAACATATCTCATGGTGAAAATGTCTCTTATTTTGAAAAAGGTAACAATTCACCACAACAAACATTTTGCCTTTCTATCTTCCTCCGTCATAGTTGTTGGTTCTTTTTCCATGTCGATTTCCTCAACCCGTCTTTTGAATTTTCTTCTGTCTTGTGTTGCCTTTCCACTGCTTTCACTGGTTGAATCTGTTTTCTCTCTGACCCTTCCTTGATTGCTTTTAAGATCCTCCATGGGAACAGGATGCTGCTTTGTGTGGTGTTTGTAGTCTCATGGGATGATATACTCCCTGTGAGAAAATTGCTCTTGAGCAAATATGTGTTTGATTAACTTAGACTAAATAGAATATGTATAGATGTAATTACATTGGAGTGAGCTGGGCTATTGGCTCTGTGCCATCAAAGATTCAGGGGAATTAACCTTTCCAAATGTATGATCACATCATCAACTTTGGGTATGTTTGTCTATGCATACAAGGGCCAGGTCTTCTTGCCCACAGGCTTACTATACCCCATTCTCCTTTCTGAAAATAAAGAAAATACGAATATTAAATAAAACACATGGGAATGATGTAGGGCAGCACAGTGTCCCAAGATGGTTTCAGGTTTGAATCTCCTTACAGTGTGAAGTTTGCATGGTTTTGGTTATAGTGTATTCATAGCATTCAGATGTATTTATAAAATACAACATATCACACCCTGTTAGGGATAGAACAATAGAGTCCAGCACTTATTTTCATCATTGTCCATGGGGTTTTCACAGTCCATCGACCTCTACCAAAATCAAGGAGGAGGAAAGAGAAAATTGAAGGTATCTTAGACATCACATCATTAAAATCAGAATGTTTGTTTTACCTGTGTAAATGTCAGTAGCGACACTTTTCACAGGCACCACTGAAAAGTAAAAGGTAACTCTGTTCCCACTCTGTTTCTCTCATGTCTGACTGGATATAAAATAAAGTAATTCAGTCAGACACTTACTTTAAAGAATTGACCATTTATAGCAAATGGTTATTTGGCGGAAAAGGAGAACTAATCCCTCTACCAAAAATGTAGCACATACAGTAGGGAGTATGGCGGTGGGGTTTCATTGAGTTGTATACATGCCTGTACATAACTCATTACTCTGTCTTCCCACTTGCTGATGTGTGGAAATCCCCGCAGACCTCTGTGACTAGAGAGCTGTGACCTCAGAGTCCTTCCAGACTCTGCAGTGACACTGCTACTGGTAGTACTGACATGGCATCAGGCTTCCTCCCTTAGGTGCTAACAGTGCCTACAGCTACCATATACTCTGCTGCTGCTCCATGAAAACAAATAGAAGACTCAAGTATCCTGGTGATCATGCTGCTTCTTGAACACGTGGAAATAATCGGACATTTTGGTCCAAGGACTTTCATCTGGGTGGCTACTGCTACAGCCACAGCTTTGAAATGCCCTCCAGTGAAGAAGAGTGCTGGCTAGATAGTGTCACTTTCCATTACCGCCATGCCTGCCTTCCTAAAATTAGAGAGGACGCCTCTGTAAACATTGTAGGGGACCTTGGAATGACTGCCAGCAGGAGCTTAAATATGACTATAAGGATTGCAGGTTAGTAGTTGGAAGAGGAAAGGATAAATCAAGTTAAGAGGAGACAATAAATGTTTGGTTGGTTGCTTCCTATTTATCTATCTGACCTCACATGGCCACAAAGAATCATTAGGTTCAGATTCTGGACAATAATGAGATTAGCTGATGCAGTTACCCTCCATCTTTACTTGTTAAGACACTGCCTTTGGAGAAGGGCAGCTAACTGAAAAAAGAAAAAACAAAAGCTCACTAGACCTCAATAACTTTTCAACCTTTTGTTCAAATTCACAGGTCCAAGCATGGCTTTTAAATACCTTATGACAGAGCTGTTGAAACGGCCTGATAGTGTACGACTTACTGACCAACCAATATTGTATTTGCCATGCCTGCGAGTAATGGAAAGTGCAACAAAGCGCATGGCCAGAGAGAGAAAGACAGTCAGAGAGAGACGGGGAAATAACTGTTAACTGTGCAGCCAATATCTCTGTCCCTGTCCTTTTTCTACTCAGCATTGTGCAGCGTTGTGTGCTAGCGGTAATCAATGTTTGGTTAGTTATTTGTGGAGTCACATCCTGAGTGCTGGCATAGGGAGGCTCCAAGGTCAACGCGCTGTGCACACAGGGTTACACCACAGCTGCTCATGCACACAAGCAGATGCACACACTATAACAGGATCACTCAGGTTGTAATCTGATTGGCTTATTGCCCCCTGAAGTGACGGGCCGTCATAGTCTCTCCGCTATCCATAACAGCACAGAGCGGAGATGCATTGTATCTAGATTTTTCTGTTCTGACAGAGATGTGTGTTGACATTTATTTGGTGGTAGTGAGGGAGTCAGTCACAATACACACTCCAGGCGTACGTGTCAAGCAAGAGTGTGGTGGCGATTGTGGTGAGGAATACACTGCAGTTTACGTCTATCTATCTGCTACCACAAAGGTGTTTGCAGATGTAGCTCACCTAAGGTTAAAAACAATTTCATGGTATTTCTCTTTTCTTTTTTTTTCACTTTTCCTACTGATTGTGAAGGGCTGCCAGTAATCTCTGGACCTCTAGTACACAGTTACTGTGCTAGTTTTATCTGAATGAAGATTTTGAATCAAATAGAATTGGATTTGTATCCCTTGTTAAATGCCTGGCTTTGCCCTTTAAGCAGGTGGAATAGAAATAAATAAGTCCAAGTGAGTTATTTTTAAGCCAGTGTTGCACTTGATGCATTGTTGGTTTCCACTCGGCCTCCCCTGTCACACATGAGCAGGAGCTTGTTAGGGTGGACAGCCCTGGCAGTCATCCGACAAAACACATCAAAACCATTCAAGGGAAACGGCCCACTGGGTTTACAACATGGTAGTCCAACTGAGAGATTTTTCTTCTTCTCTTCTTTGATGTATTCTTCTACACACGCAGACTTTTTATCTCCTGTAAGAGCTGTTTAGTTTTATTTATGTATGGAATTCATAGTCAGTATGTGTGCAAAGTATTTTTGATGTTCGATTCTTACACTTTTGCCTATTTAGCAGCCTGACAAATCTCATCTTTCCAAATCCAAAATTACAAATGTGGTAAGAGTCCAGGTCAATGCAACATCAAATACATTTCTCAGTTTGTATTCTTATGTAATTGATGTGTTTTTGACCCTATATGTGATGGCTACAGTATTTTAAAAAAAAACATACTTTTATGTGGAGGATCTGGAGGAAGAATGATTTACTTGCCATTTTAGCGACTGCAGGCGAAGCTGCACATACTCTGCTGTGAAATGTCTTCTCCCCAAGACACCTTGTAAAGATCGTTCTCTCTGAGAACCAGCTATCAAACTTGCATTTGATTTGATATGCAGTGTTGTACTTGATACTGTACTAATGATACAACACTGGTTAGCAGCATTTAAGGGTTACAAGAAATAGTTATCAACAGGTGGGAGTTTAAATGTTGACTGTATCATATTCCATCCCAACCCCACAATGCTGTCAGCCTAGTAGACGTGTTTGAACAGCAGAAATCCTGTTTATTTTATTATTGAAACCCCACATACTCATTCATACAGGGTAAAGACTTCATTTAGACAAGACATAGAAATCACATAGCAACAACTGCACAGAATTATCAGGGCTTTTTATTACACAAGATCTGAATAACCCATACACCCACATGTGTACCAAATCGCTGGATGTTTTATCTAATACATAAGCTTATAGTCAATATTAAGAGTCATGTGAAAAACCTTTTTAAATCCATGCAGAAAACAAACTTGCTTGCGTAGTCTACACTGAGTAGAGAGGATTACACATCTGCTAATGATCGTTCTCCACATCAGCTCTTTACTGTTTACAGTACAGTGCTATGTCTATGGTATGACACTTAAAGATCTTCAATGTTTACAGGTTTTTTAAGTGAAGAATTGATAATCACATAACCTTGTAATTATTCAAGTGTTTTGGCAACATAACAATATATTTAAATTTCACATTTTGAAAGATAACGTTTAAATGGTTTATACGTACAACTACAGGAAGATCCCACAGGATTTTGCCGTGTTTCTCCTCTTTGGCAGATTGGCAAAAACAGAACAGGATTACAACCTCATCAAGCCCCCTTAGGTTTAAGGATTATATATACAAAAAAACCCAAACATTTTTCCACATGTAAAAGTGCATGTGTGTGTGTGTTTGTGAGAAAGAACAATGGGCTTAGTGGCTTATGGGCTTTTTTAAAGGATGGAGGTGGAGAGTTGAGTGTGAACAACCATAATCTGTTATACTTTAAGTGCTGCAGGTGAGGCAGAGATCAGAACATGTTTGGAAATGTGCATCTGTATCAGATTTAGAGGCCATATGGGCAAGATGGCTCTGATACTTTAGCGCATTGTGAATCCTATATTTCAATACTTGTTGCAGGTTGCAATGTAAAAATGAGGACTTCGCTGCTGCATGTAGGATGCCACAATCAATACACAGATGGGAGAGACAAAAGTGCAAAGTGGCAATTATTTATAGTCCACAGGAGAAACAAAAGAGAGACAGAATAATTAGTGCAGATGTTGCACACCAACAGGAGTTGTATCTTTGTTACAGAGATCAGAAAGCATGTGCAACGAAGGGCTGAGAGTTATTTGTTCTGACTAAAATATGCAGCATGTGGTCTCATCGATTTACACAACTTCAGCCTGAGCAGAGGTATTAATCGGTGAAATTACCTGGTGATGTGTTTGGTTAACTATCCCCGGTCCATACTGTGAGTATTTGTTCTTGTTGGAGAGCATGCTGCCAGCATTTGTAAGACATGCAAAGTGATTTCGCTTGATATACTTTATTGATTAAACCATGAGTGCGTTATCGTTAGATATTCCTGATGCCGGACCAAAGACCCTCCTCCACCCTGCTGCCTGCAGCTCGTATCCTCCGAAAAAAAAACATGACTTCACCGACTGTCAATAAACAACACATAAAAATTGTGACAATCAAGAATATGCAGCAAAGAAGTGCAATGTAAAAATGAGGACTTCGCTGCTGCATGTAGGATGCCACAATCAATACACAGATGGGAGAGAGACAAAAGTGCAAAGTGGCAATTATTTATAGTCCACAGGAGAAACAAAAGAGAGACAGAATAATTAGTGCAGATGTTGCACACCAACAGGAGTTGTATCTTTGTTACAGAGATCAGAAAGCATGTGCAACGAAGGGCTGAGAGTTATTTGTTCTGACTAAAATCTGCAGCATGTGGTCTCATCGATTTACACAACTTTTACACTTTTATACAACAAAATACAGTTTTTTGTATTTGTCCAGAGAGCATTATCTGTGCAAATCCAAATAATGTATTCGTATTTGGTTACACCCTTAGATCTTGCATTAATGAAAACTTGTAGTTTGGAGAAAATGTACATTTAAAGTATATACAAAATGAAAAGTCTCAAAGGTGTTTGAAGACACCAACCTCAGCTTCCTCAACAACAATCTGTGATATAATCCATGGGGAAGTTACAGTTCGGCTATATGTGTGTGTGTTTGTGTTTGAATACACAAGTGCTTCATTACTGTCCACATTTTTAGCAAAATCACTGTGAGTCTGAGAGTCTCTACGTGTCCAGATGTGTGTGTTTAGGGGCAGTTTATGGAGCAGAGGGAAGAGGTCTCAGGACCAGTGAGAGCGTTCATGCAAGCTGAGAGGCCTTAGGCTCTGCCACAGCAGCACAGGCATCATCATCACAGATCAGAGGAGCTATATTTAGGATGAGTTTGATTTTCCCTCAAAGGTCTTGGCCTTTTGCAGCCACTTTCCAGTCCCGTTTTAAAATCCAGACCAAAGGAAAACATCTCCGTCTCACCATTAGAATACGTCTCCCCCTTTTCATAGTTTTTCTGTCTTTCCATGTTTATTTCTGCTTCTCTCCATCCAAACTGTCACAACAAATTTTCCTCACATCCTGTTGTACAACAATCTGTCTTTCTTGTCCAAACAATAGCAGCAGCAACAGGACCGCATGCTGAGACAAATTCAATTCATGCAAGTTCTTTATATTCCCCTTCCTGAGTATGTCGCGATATAGAGAATACTAACATTAGGGGATGCTGTGATGGGACGTTCTTAGATGGTCTTACCTTCACTGTGTTCTTTTGTAATGGCTGACAGAGGCTATTGAAGGTGCTGCTGACAGGTAATGGTGATGGACATATTTTTCAGGCACCGGCTCAGCAGCAAGTTCAGAACCCTGTGCAGGTACAACAAATCAAACGCCTCCCAAAAACAGGTACAATAATAACTGAGGTGAAAAAACATTATTTTTAGAGTGATTGACTAGATCAAAATATCTCATATCTCAAAGACTAAAGACATAACAAGTAGGAAAGATGTTACGCTCAGACTTAATTAAGCTTTGACATACTGTACTCTTACATTTGCTTTCTTTTTAAAGATGCTTTCTATTTAGAGAGACTGAAAACCACTCAATACATACTGTAAAATATAAAAAACCTAGACTCTGAGGCCATGCATCATTAATGATTTCTCATATACACAGTTCCTCTCAGAAAGATTCCTTATAGACTTTAATTCTTAACATAGACATTGAGTATCATACACTCAAGAGATTTAAAAACTCACACTTTGTGTCAGCTTGTCATGAATTTTACATGTAACTATTTCCTTTAGTGGTGGTAAATACTAAGGTGGCAATTTGGCCTCTGGTCAGCTTTTGCCTCTGCACTCTTCCAGTAGATGCATGGTGTGCCAGTTGGTCTCATCTCATCTCATCTTGTGCAGCTATTCCAGCGTACACGTAAGGATAATTGCAGTTATTTTCAGTGTTCAAACATTTGACAGTTATTGTAGAAAAAAACATGGCGTAAAGTCACAGTCAGCTCTAAAGAAAGCAAAAATAATTGCAATCATTCTTTAATTGTAAGCTTACAGCTATTCCTCATTCTGCTGCAATTTATTCAACTACATCCTCAATATAAGGGCAGTACACAAGTTAAAAACAGCATTGCAGATGTAAAAATGCAATAAGAACCTGCAGACTTATTAAGTTAAGATGTGGGAATAAGAAGAAGAAGAAGAAAGGGTAGAAATAGGGTTTGGAAAAGAATTTGTGGGGATGATAGGGAGACAAAGAATAAGAGAGCACAAGAAAAACAGGGAGATGAGTGAGAGAAAGCACATTCTTCACTACAGTATGTGTTTCTTGTGGATAAACAAAACAAGTCCATAGTGGCTCTGTGAGGCTGTACTTATGCATACTAGCGCTTTTGCTAAATGCTAACAATATGCTAACATTTGCTAAACACCAACTACAGCTGAGGATGATGGGGTGTCACCAGCTTAGCAGGTATTTGGTATTGTATTACTCATAAACCAAAGTATTAGACAAATTAAAATTTTGACCTGCTTGTGGCACTATTGAAAAGTCAGGGGATCATTAAAGTGATTACAATTCATCCTGAGGGGAACATGAATGTGTGTGCCAGATGTTACGGCAATCCATCCAATATTCAAAACCACAAATGTCAACCTCATGGTGCCACTACAGGAAAAGTCAGGGGATCTCCAAAGTCAATAAGATTCATCCTCTGGGGACCAAGAATGTCTGTACAAAATTTCCTCTAAAAAAGAGCCACTGAAATGATTTCACTTCAGTGCAAGGCTCTTGTTTTCACACAGGAGCTAGTATACTGTATTCCCACTATTTTCAAAAGAAGCTGTTTAATGTTCACACTGACACAAAGACAGTATTCAGCATTCATCTCCATGCATGTTTTCTCTGCATGAGCCCTGTTGTACATGCTGGTGAACAGCCTAAACTGCAGAGGCATCTTAAACCACAAACATTCTGAAAACAAACAAATCCATCAGAGATGCCGCGCTGGCTCCACAGTCTCCTCTTCTTCCTTATGTAACGTAGGTCCTGTCACAGGGAGTCAGCTTCAGGGGCTGAAGCTTCCACAGCAGCAACATGGGTCTTGTTAATACTGACCCAATTTAATGGGTAGGCCTGCTGGCTGACTGGCTACTACTGGATGGCTGAACATCTGGGTAAAAGAAAATTCGGTGTGACTGGTGGGCCAGCCGGCTGTTCAAAGAAAATGTATTTTAATTGTGCCTTGCTTTCATAATTCAATCCATTTCTGGTTGAAACGGGATGTTACAGCAGGAAACATGTGGAGGGACTGTTTAGAAATGCTTTATTGCATTATTCTTTGTTGTCACAGACCTCAAAATGGAGACATTGCTTGCTCATAATGAATAATGGAAACTGTGTTTTCAGGAAAATTCCATTGCCACTTATGTTACTTGTTTTTATTGAAAAGTTGCAGGTTTTATAAAAGACAACAATAATAGTATAATACAGTGATCATAATAATACTATTCATGTCACATTATGAGCTCAACAAAATGTTGCTTTTATTGTGTCCACCTATTTTAGGTATACATTGTGTTATAGAGGATTAACCAGCATGGAGGAAAAAGTAATGATTTTCTGGATGCACTATAATGGCACTGACTGATTGATTAAGAAAAATTGCTGTGCCACTGCTGGACTGAATGGCTTGCTGCCCAGCTTATACATAAATGGATGGCATCCTGCATTGTGTTGCATATTTCCTGTGTGATTTGTGAATGAGATTACCTACTTACTGGCTATGGTACCTATAGTTAAATAGGAGCTTAAATTGCTGGGTGGTTGGCAAATGTATGACTTGAAGAGTGCCTGGCTGTCCGGATAAAGGGTGAAATGCCATTTCTCATCATTTGTACCTAAACATGTATGATTGGCTGGTTTATTGATCGACGAATCAACTGCTTCTTTGGATGTCAGACTGGCTGCCTGACTGATTTGCAGGCTGGCGCTACAAACAAACGTCGCTCCTCATCAGCAGTGGTGTCAACACATGTAAGATTTATGACTTAGTCCACCTGGTAATTATGGAGAGTCACTTGTTTAGTGAAACGAGGTGACATGACAGCTGCCACAACACTGGTTGGTGGAGATGGAGAGGGAACAAGGGAAGGACTGCGGGTGGGAAATTAACAGAGTGGAAAGGACTTAAAGGGAGTAACACAGGGGTGAGAAGAAGAGGAGAGGGAAATGCTGGAGCAAAGAGGACAGCAGCAGAGTGAGAAGCAGCCTGGGAATAAGTGTGTGTGTGTGTGTGTGTGTGTTAGAGAGAGAAAGAGACAGAGAGATGTTGATGATGAGGCACTGAGGAAGTCCTCTCTCTCACCTTCTCTTAGCAAATCCATCAACAGATTGTCTTACTGCATCAAAATAGTGTTATTATACTGCTTCTGACATAACTGCCTTCTTGACATGTCCACCCACACACATACATGCACTCAATCGCACACATGTATACACACGGGAATAGTAGCAATTTAGCATTTGCACCTCACCCTAACTCTTCAATGATTCATGCATTTCACACAAACCATAAATAAACATAAGCAGTGCAAGTAGTGGGCTCAAAGCCCTAGACCCATGCAAACTGACCTTTAACCCTGCTGGGTCTAATTTGACCAAAGTCTTGTTATGTTCTGCGTCCCTAAAAGTGAGGAAACAAAGCCGAGGTGGGATGATGAACTTTAAAGGCTTTTTTTTATCATCTCTAAATTTGAGTTGGGGAACAGCAATTTCCTTTCCAGTCTGCAGTTGTAAGTGTTCTTGAACAATGTTCAGCTACTAAACTGTCTGAAGTAGGAGGCAGTACAGTGCAATTTGAGGTATGAAATTAATGTAAAGCATATTGCTACAAAAGAAAAAGAGCAGCAAATCCCAGCAGAATGGACTTACAGCTTATTCCAGAAGCCCAATGCTAATGCGTAGATTTAAACATGACTTTCAAATAATATTCACAGTGTTGTGGAAAATTGTCAATATTGTCTGGGTAACATTTAAAGGGGAACCGATTTTACACATCAAAGTCTGTTTACAGGTCTTGGGGAGTATGTGAAAGAAATAGTTTAAAGCCTTTTGTGGCTCCAGAGGGAACTGAGGAAAGTCTGATAAGTGATGTCACTTGAGTCAGCGTCAGTTGGGGCTGAAGACTACAAATTTGAAAAGGAAAAAAAACTGGAGGTGTGGAGAGAAAGAAGTAAGGTTATCAGACCTCTGTAGACCACTGCTTGAGGCTAGCAGCTCGAGGGTACATTAGCTGCTACTAGCATAACACATCCAAATTTCCGAATGAACTGCCGGCGGTGGAGTTGCATTGTGGGTAATGTAGGTGCTAAGTTTTGACAAGGAAGAAGAATGCTCGGAGTCAAAAGAACAATATCTCTGGTTCTGCTGTTTCTGTGCAATGCTAAATTGCTCCTTTCATGTTAGTGTTGGAGTCTGGACTAACAGTCACGCTCTAGTTCAGGGGCAGTGGCAGGGATTGCCATTTGGTAGCCCTATGTGAGCTTAAAGCTGTGTTCAGACCAAATTTTCTTGTGTAACTCGTACAAATACAGCCGCTGGAGTGTTTTTTGGACTATTTCGCAACCTGCGAATAATAGATACATATTTTCAGAACTTTCCATGTAGTCACCTTTCTCCAAGCCCTCTCCTTTTTTTGACAATAAATTTGTCCTCCATTACTGATTCTCTGTGACGTCAGGAGAATCTCAACGTGATAGGCTTTTGCAACACGTCATGTGAATTTTTCGCTCAAGTTGAAACATTTCAACTTATGCAGACGCGTATTCGCACCACCTGGCACAAATTCGCGTCCATTTGTGTATTTGCGTTGACTTTGTATGTAATCGGGCCGTGCGAAAAAAACACACCTTTAGGGTTACATTTTGTCACCTGATAGATATTGATAGTTGTTTCAGCACTAGCCTCCAAGTATAGACCATTATCCTCTGGACACCTACCCCACAATGACCCTATTTATTAAATGACTTCATTAAAAATTAAATGACAACATGGCCAAATGTGTTTTCTACTATTTATTACCTTATATACATCTGGGTCATGCTGTGATCAGCGTTAGACACACACATATGCAGTCTACACATGCACACACACTGTTGTGAAGCATGATTGTGCAGCACTTGGTCCGTCCCATGGAAATATCTGATTTGGTTTTGAGAGTGATGGTGCAGCCTGTTATAAATAGTTCTCCCTAAAAGCTAAAAAACACTATCTGCTATTGATTAGCTGTCAGCACATGTTAAAGCTCCCTGTCACTGGTCACACAGTCTGCCCTGGTAGGCTGAGACACACACACACACAAAGCAGAGAGAGAGAGAGGGAGAGAGAGAGAGAGAGAGTCATGCAAAATGCATGCACAAGCTCTATCCTCCTCTATGATTTCTCTGATGCTCTGTAACACACATATTGACAAACATACGTACAGTAGATATGTGCACACACACACATGGAAATGCCCATTCCATGCAGATACATAAAGAATCCACACAAATCACAGACAAACTCTCTCTCCCACACACACAACCACATGCGTGCGCATACACCGTAGCAATTCACCATTTGCTCTGCTTCCTCTGTCTTGAATGATTCATGCATTTGACACTTCCACTCTGAATGCCAATGTGAAATCATTGGTTTATTGAAGATGCAGTGACCACATGGCATTATGTTTTTAAAACACTACACAACTTTTGAAGTCTGCCACCTTTACTCAATATCTGACGAGAGCAGTGGCACAAAAGTCTGTAATCACAGTCAACTTGTATTATCCCAATTATTAGGATGGTCTTTTGACCAAGTTAGCATTGGCTTTTATTTCTGTGGTTACGTGACTTCAGCCTTTATTTGTGAATTCCCATGGCGCAAAACATTTTCTGTCTGGCTAACTTTTGCTCACATCTTGTGTAAACAAAGTAAGTTTCCCATGACGTCTTCTGGGGAGAAAGAGTCTGGAAGTCTGGAGTCTGGAAAATAGTTTCTTTCTTGTTTATTCTCCTAACCAAGCCTGGTATGTTTCAGACACTTTTTGAGACATCATTAAAAGCAACTTACCATATTTGGAGCTGCTTTACGTTCTAATGCCAGTTGCCTACAATTACTCAACATAATGCATGCGAGTATTACTATGCACACCAGATACAGATTGAATCATCTCTGGTTTCGTGGACAGAGTTTCAGATGGTGTTTGCCCTGATGTTTCTTTTGTGGTAATGGTCTTTGCAGCCACTTTAAGATATGAGAAATACAGTGACAACTGGAAACCGGACAGTAGCTTATGTAATAAAGTTTCTGCTCATACATGCTCAGCCCGGCTCTGCCAAATGCTCCCGTGGAGCTGCACAGTGCCGGTAAATGATAGTGATTATACTGGACAGCTTCCAGGTGTTCATGTGTGTGAAAGTGTGGACATGGAGCAGGGTGTTGCTCACTGTTACAGTGATAGTTGGGGTAGGAGGAGCATTACTGAATTGGTGGAATAAGCAGTGGCTTCTTTTCATGGTGCAAGGAAATTTAAAGCATGAAATACACTGGGGAACCCACAAATACACAAACAACAAATAAACAACAAATAGAGTAGATCAAAACATGAAATAAGATTAAAATACATCGGCTCATAAAATATTGTTATAGGAAAGTCATTATAAGCCTATAAGAATTAAATGTCGTAAGCATTATAGAGAACCCATAAATACTGTAGACAATAAAGAGCATCATAATATAAAGCACTGTAAAGACTCAATAGGGTATAAAATGAAATGTGCTATTCAACATGCAGTTCTTATCCATATCCATGTCAGTGTTAATATTCTGGGAAGGTTAGTGTAGCTCTCCACTAAACAAGATCTTTTTTCCCCTGAGGTGAGCTTCAAAGGCAGCTGTAGGAAACAGGGGGTATATGCTGCCTGAGAGGCTTGATAAAAGGCAGAAAAGTCATATGTACTGCAGCAGCCTCAAAACCATTCACATGTCTTTTCTTTTTTTATTTCTTAAACAAGTCTGAGGTGACAGTTGTATTTTATGCAGAAATATAACACATATAAAATGTATGTTTTTGGAAAAGTCCATGCACTGAATGGAGATTGTGTGATATTACATGCAGAGTCCCTTTAATTACATCCTAATACCTTCCTAAGGTTTGACCTTAGGTAATGATTAACAAGATTGATGGGTATAGTATATGCAAGAATCAATGCCAAAATCTCATATTCCAAGTGACTGTGTTAATGTTTGTCAAGGTCAAACACACTCAAGTCCAACACCCTTCAAGCTGTGTTAACAGCATGTACACAACATATTTAGTGGATCTCGTTTGTTATATATAGATAACAAAATTACACATTTGCAAAAAGAGGGTTAAGAGATTTATAGAGCGACATGCTTAAAAATGATAATAATAATCTAAATTTTGTTAGTTGTTTGTGCTGATGGATTTTGGAAAGGACTATTTTAGGATTACAGTGATTAATATGTGTAGCTAAAACAAACATAGTCTCTGTGTATAAATGTTCATTGCAGTGAACAGTGTCCATTATTTGTGTTATTTTAAACATATCTTCCAGGACATCTGGTGCCCCTCTAACTAGAATAGTTTCCACAGGACACAGGTGGCTCAAGAGCTGGGTGGATAGAGAGTGATCTGTCAG
This sequence comes from Macquaria ambigua, assembly GCA_008360985.2. Classification (NCBI taxonomy): domain Eukaryota; kingdom Metazoa; phylum Chordata; class Actinopteri; order Centrarchiformes; family Percichthyidae; genus Macquaria; species Macquaria ambigua. The sequence goes on along the minus strand of VMKM01000062.1, from coordinate 586,773 downwards.
GAGAATCAGGAGCAAATAACACACTTGTATTTTAAGCTGAAGGTCAAGCACACACTCACAGACATTTGAGATCACGCCTGGAGCAAAGAGTATTTGGAAATATATTCCATGGTTTTTTTCCACTCCACTTACAGACACCAGATGGTTGGTATTTGTCACATCGGAGACCAATGGGTATGGCCAAAAGCAGAATAAGTGAGCATCTAGATTTATCCTGAATGCATCATCAATGTGGGGTTTGTTGAAATGTTTTAATGACGTGTTTCTAAAACAAGCGCCATAAAGTGCTACACAAGTCAATAAAAAACAAAAGAGATGAAGCGGAAACATTTATTACACAGCAGAACAGCAGATAGGAATCAATAAAAGGCAACTCTGTAAAAACAGGTTTTCTGACTCTGTTTGAAACATTGCTGACCAATCAAGAATATTTTCTCTTTACACTTATTTTCAGAGTATCTCAGCATCTCATGCATCCGAGCTGGAAGGTGCTCTTGATTAGCATTTCTTCTGCTGAACCTTTTCAGTCAGTCAGGTTTAAGCTGACACATATATAGTAACCAGAAACATACTGTTTCCTCTCAGCAGGATTTGGTAGAACAGATGCTGTGTTATAGGTATGTCCCAGGATTGTGACTGGACCTCTTGACTGTTTTAATTAGATAAACAAATAAGCTACGTTTTACTTCCAATGCTAAAAGTCTGTACTGTATTGGAAAACAAAAATTAACCACAACAAACTGAAAAATATGTAGGACAGAAACAATAGCTACTTATGCCCTAACAACAACATTTTATGCATGCAACTTCAAAACAAGTCCAGAATTATTTTTATGTGTACCCATATTATACCCCGGTGAAGTCAAATATGCAAATATATTTGTTATATATAGTATGTTTTTCTCTTCTTGCATTTGACTGATGTGTTTTTGTCTCTCATAACTGCAAAGACTTTTTTAATAACTGTATGCAATCAGCAGTCCGTGTTTGCACCTTTCACACTGCAAAATAAAGTTTGAATTAGCATTACAAAATGACGAGTGAGGAGTGTATGGTAGAGGGCAAACACAAGTTGGCTTTCAACCCAATTGGGGTGAAGAAATAATGAAATGTTTATTTGTTTGTTTGGATCCTCATTATCGGGTCCTTTTTAGCAAACATTAACCAACAAGACATACTGAATATATTACATGAGACAACAACACAATGCAAAGACGTGACTCAGTGTTGTCGATAGAAAAATTAGAAGGCAAATTATGTGAGAACAGCTCTCAAAGGTTTGTGTAAATTTGTCTCAGTGTCTGTATATGCTGCTGCTCTGTACGCTAAATTTTACCGGTGGGGGAGTGTGAATGATATATAAAGTCAAGTATACTCACTTTCAAAACATGAAGCCTTGAGTCAACCATTTCCCAAAAAAGGTGTTTACATACTACTAATTTGCAACAGTAAATACATTTAGAGAGAAACATGATGTCACCTTTATCACATTTATCATTAAAATAAAGAGGAACATATGTGCCAAGTTGCAAAATGTTCATACTGAATGAATCCGCAAAACATTCACTGACAACGTCTTTCATTTGTTTTCCCTAAAATATCTGCTAGTAGCAATTAAACATGATATTCATTTTTCTGGTTATGTTAAGGCACTCACAACACTTGAATGAAAAACAGTGACTTGAAGCAGACAGGACGTGTTTGCTTTATTTAGATTCAACCCAAACAGCAATCATTCCCTAACCTTAACTAAAGTGATTTTGTTGCCTAAACCTAAGCACATGTAGGACACAGGATGCAAACTCTCCGGTGGACCAACCAGCAGACCAACATTGCCATTCATAGAGTGATGCAACAAACAAACACTGTATTCACTGTCGTGTATGTTTTAGTTTGTTCTCACAACAGCATGCACAGTATGAGTGCTGTGCATATATATATATATACAGTATATCTGCACCCTAGATGTATGATTATATGTGTGTGGACATCTGTGCTCAATAGTGGCTTTAAATAGAAGCCTAGACTCAGGTGAGTGTCAGGGAAAGTGTGCGGTTCATCATGCACCATCTGTTCATGTGAGGTTTTCTAGTATCCTGAAATAACAACATTTCACAGCTTTAATTGACACATATGACACAAACATAATAAAATCTGACATACAGTACAGTGCAACGAGACAGTGCAGTAAATCCAGTGCACAGTGGAATATACATATTATTTTTACAAATATACTTAAAGTGCATAAAGGAATGCATAAAACCAAATGAGTTAAAATGTTGCCCTAACACTGCTCACCTTTTAATGTTAAACAAGAATTAAGAGGAGAGAACAGGAGGAGACAGAAAGCTTTTTCAATGCTACGACAACCATATCACAGTCATGGACCTCTTCGTCTCTGACAGGTGATGTCATAATGCTGTCGTGCATGCTGAGGGTTTGTGACATCACAGTGATCCGCCCTCCAGGCCGACCCAGGACAGTGGCCTCTGAAAGGAGATCTGGGTGACATGTTTTTGCTCAGACTGTCTCATTGTGTCGTTACATCTGTACTTTGGTAAAACTGCGAAACTTCGGTGCATGTATATGTTGACAATAAACAACTACAAATGGCTGAATTAATGAATGAATGGAAAACAAAAGTCTGTGCATCATTTACAACATTAAATAGAGGCTTGGTAAAGTGTGATCCCATAATCGGTGAGTTAAGCAAACCAGACTCTTAACTCAATTTATCTACTAATTACAACTATGAGTGTGAGATAAATCCACATCAACATGACTCTGAAGTGTTATTTGTTGCCAGAGATATCATCATGCTGAAGTTATTTTACATTTAAAGGGAGCACACAGAATAGAGGAGTGAAATGTGGGTCTGACTTTGTCAAGATTGTATCGATCTCCAACTGCTTTCATATGTCCAAACTCAATGAAACATGACCTTGTGAACAGAGATATGCACGACACGATGCACTTGGAAAAATGTTTAATCACACACGACCAAAATAAATTATGGTACAATGCAACAAGCTAGATAAACATTTGCCACAAGATATTTTGTATTGCACATAACGTCTCATAGGAAAACAGTCCCCATCTGTATTGGTGTGGTCGCCCATACTTTGCAGTGAAGGCTCTATGTGCTAAGTGCTCTATGAGTTTGGGCCAGGAGAATAAGTGCAGATAAGCCCTGCATAGATTATACATCCTGACTCCGGACTATCTTGCAATATTAAGTGTGTAGACTACCTCTATAATAATTCTTGAACAAACAAAATTATTGTTTGCTAAAAATACCTTCCCAATTAGATAAGAAGATTAACAATTAATTATATTTCACCGTCCATATTTTAATGAGGTAATCCTGCAATCCAATCCAAAATTCTGTGATATAATGACTTTTCGTAAAGAAATGATCATATGTTTAATAAAGTGAAACCTGTGTGCTGGTTCAGGCAGACAACAGCGCTGGCACACTCACATCTACTGTGACATATTTCCAACGCACCCTTCAGCAAAAAGGCAGCCCATTTAAATTGCCAATGAACTGCCCACTCTTTTGCTCTCCTGTGGCACACTGCTTGTTTGCTAAACCTGTTGCATCTGTGCTGCAAAACTTGCCCTAGCTGACTGAGGCCCTGTTCTTCAAACGTGGATAACTGAATTATCATGTTGACATGTACACAATTCAGTTTTCATAATGAAGAGTTACCTCTACTCATACATAATAGAATATCAATCTCAAAGATTCTGACTGAGATTTTAGTAAGGTTTCATTTTCGTAGCAGGCTTATGATTATCACTCAAAAGTCTTGCACATCCATTGGAAAGAACCTCACCGATCATGCACACAACGTTACTTGTAGTCTGTCCACATTCACTGGTAATATCTAATTGTATAACAGTGATGGGAGTGTGGAAACCATGGAAACATTATGGGGCACAATGTAGAACAAAATGGCACCTGTAACAATGCAGGAACACAGAAAATGAGATTAAATCCATTAATCTATTGCCCCAGTGCATGTAGGGAGGCTTCCCAACACACCTGCTTCATTTAACTGCAATCACATGATCAGCACTCAGCCAATCATATAAATGCTAATCATGGTTTCAACTCTCTACTTGTTTTGCCTTTATTTCAAAATAAGAGCACGCTGTTATTCAAGATAACATCCAGGAAAATCAATCCTCAAACTGCACTCAAAGAACCAAATTAGCTGGATGAAAACAGACAGTATTATTTTAACCTGATAACAGCATGTCAGCCTGAATTAGTCGAATCACACATGAGGAACAGGGCCCTGTTGCTCATGTAGCATTTTATAAGCAAGCTAGCCTGACAGGGAGAAATAATTGTGTTTGTGGCATGCTTAGCAAATCCTTTCACATGTCAGCTGTTGGCCTCAAATGCCACATCAAACCAGAAGAGGTATTCTGTCCAGTTTTTGGCAGTTTGGTTTCTATTCCCAAAGGGATTACTCTCCACTGAGACACCAGAGATCACTGCTTCACTTCACCAGATCACTGTAAGTACCTGCTGCTTGTGCTAACATGTAGTTGATGTTTTTGGCTCTGATCAGTAGTTAGTGGTTAGTAGTTTGTGCTCTTTAAGCTATGAGACTGCAGCTTGATTGTTTGTGGGCAATGTTGGGTGTCTGCTGGCTGGGTGCTAATTTCTGCTTGTATGCTCCTTATTTACTTACTGTAGCTATGTGCTGTATTTGCAGTATAACTTATAAATGACCTTCTTGCTTTATACTATTGATTTACAAAGTTGTACAATATGAATACTCATGTTTGAGAATCATCAATGTTTGGGCTGCACTGAATTTGCACATATTTCTTTCTAGGTTTCCTGTTAGCAAACCTGTAGTAGAGGGAATATTGTATTGACTTGTAAATATGACTGTTGTCTTGCTCAAAGCTCATTCCCAAGTATTCACTTAAAAAAATATATGTGCAAGTTATTAATTATCCACTGGTGTGTCTCGGTGTGCTGTTGCATATCAGGTGGATTGCTTGGATCAGACGCATGTCGTTTTTCGGGTGTGGTTTATTATCATCACATCCTAATCTCTGCTGTGCCTAACTTGGTGCTTGCTCATTGGGAAATGATGAGGTTAGACTGGAGATGTCAAATATCAACTCTTTACATATTCTGTATTCACATATAAATTCTGTTCATGCAAGTTGAAGATAATTGACTACCTGTGATTGTATTTTGATAAATATCGATGCATGTAGATGACTGACTCAGTCCAATTCCACTTTGCCTGCAAAAGAGCAATGCTGTGAGACACACAGTTAAAGATACTCCAAGTAGATACTTAAGCATAAGAGCACTTCTTGTGGGTGATCCACTACCTTTGATTATTTCAGTTGTACAGCAAATAACAAAAACACAATAAAAAGAAGCTGAAGACCTACTTTTTGCAAATAAAACTGTGCTGAGCATCGCTGAAGCAAACATTAGAGGTCAGAGTGTGGTTTTATGCAATCAATCATACTGTATACAATAGATTTTTAAATTGAAATCACTTTCTATTTCATTTATCAGTTTAAACCAACAGTCAAGTTCAATTTTGTTTAGCATTCTTCAAAACCACAAGGTATGCTCTAATTCATGCCTCTAACTATGTTGAACGATTCTCCTTGTAACAGTTTTTGTTTATCATTTATCCTTTGAGTATTATGCTGAGAAAACAGCACAACAATACAAAGCAGTTTAGCAGGAAGTCTCTGAATTGTGAGAAATTCCTTTTTCAGGCCAAGATAAAGAAGCTAGGTCCAAGGGCTATTTGTAGAACAAATTTCAGCCCAGTCTGTTTGTAACAAGAAATGGCAAAAGGTAACAAACAAGCAATTGCACTCACACTGTTACGCTCACTGACACAGAACAGGCAAGAACCCACAAGCACAACTCGTTAACAATCAGGTAAATATCACCAAAGTCCAAAAAGGTTTAATCCGGTAAACAGGCAAGGGTCTAAACACCAAAAGATCAGTAAGAGAAGTGCAAACTGAACCAACAGGGATCAGGCAGAGAATCAGAGTCCAGGCAGAGGTTCAGATAGGCAGGATCAGGAATCAGGTAACGAATGCTGGAAAGCTTAGTGTAAGAACAATTGGATGACATCTCCTTTTTTATTGTGTCCACACACACAAGAACTCAAGGAATCTTGAGTGTGTAAAATGTTAGCTGTGTGAACAACAGCTCGTAATGGTAGCCTTAAAAAATGGAACAAAACACGGACAAATGGACTGACAGTTGGAGCTGTTGTTGTTGTGTGTCACGCAGAAGTGATGTTGCTGCCAACCACTGGCCGGCTTACGTCACTTCAGCGTTCCTATTGGCGGTGCAAATGCAAACAGAAAAAAGCCCTTGAAGGTAAGTTCTCAGGAGACCTCCCCAGTGGCCAGTTCCTCTCAAGGAGTCCCCCAGAACTGTTCGGTCCGAAAACGCCTATTAAGAACAGAATTATGCAGAACAAAATTATTTAAAATTTAGTACGTATTGAACATCTCTAGATTGGGTCATGCAAACTGTGGTATAACATACAGTATGTAGTGTTGAAGAAGCACATAAGGTAATATTCTGACCATGACAAAACAACTCAGGACATCATTCTGTATGTACATGTGTATACCAAGTGTTTGTGCATGTGTATGAGCGGTACACTGGGTTGGATGTGTACTGTGTGCTCTCAAACTTTTTCTCACAATCACGTTCGTTGGTTGTCATGTGCAATCAGAGCTACTGACATTGGTCCACAGGCGCTACAAGCCATGAGCTCACTGGCAGTCCAGTGCTGTGTGCCCGTGTCTGCTGTCTGTGCGGATCTGCCGTCAACATGTAACATGAGAGAAAATGTCAGATGTGAACAGCGCCAGCAAGGACATTGTGAGACATTTTTGTTTCTGTGGTCACAGTGAGCTGCAAATCCATGGATGTTGTTTAACGGAAAATTCCACCTCACACACTGTATACTGTAAATCAGAGTTTCACTGCATTTCAGGTGCTTTATTGTAATGAATGTTGCAGTTTACCTTTGCACCGTGCCCACTCTACTTTAACACACCATCTGTTTCTGTTTTCATTTGTAATTTCTTACTCCATATATACCTTTAGACATTACAGTGTTGCCTTGCTTTAGCTGCATCCAGTTTTCTTTTTTCTTCACAGAGAAGCAATAGTTGAGCAGTTAACAAAGTGACCAATTTGGCCTCATTCCCTTTTCTATTAGAAGTAATCAGTTGCTGTGCACTGCATGTTGAATTAGCTCAAGATCGGGACAGAGCTGGAGATAGAGTGATGATACGGTTTAGCTGATGTCAGTGAAATGCAAATGTGTGCATCAACTAACCAAATCTGGGAGAAACAAGCAAAGGCTAGTCACATTCAGTTATGATTCTAGATCATAACTAGTATGATCCATCCCTGGAGGCATTCATAAGAAATTCTGCATGTGTTTGGTTTGTAAACATTTGTAGAAATGTAACCTAAGCACATTGGATGAATAGAGTAGAAAAAGCTGATAGCAGAAAACTCCAGTGTCCTCATTGTTGCAGTGATAGAGTAGTAGTGGTACTGATACACTAGATACACAAAGCTACTAATTTGCTGAGGGATCTAATGATGCTTGTTGCTATGATATAATTCAGTTGATGCAGCTTGTGTCCAAGTGGGTTTCCAAGTTAAAATCATCCTGAATGTTGTCTTTGTCCAAATGCATGATTACCTTTCCTTCCCATTGCCAAGTCTACTTGTTGGGATAAGTGTTGTTATGCGAGCATGCCCTCAAATAAGCAAAGCTGTAGGTATTTTCAATTTAATACGGCAGCACTAATGCATTACTTTCCATTGTCAAGACTGAGGTGAAAGCTGACATTTTCAATAGTATCATCTTGCACATTTCCAATTTAAATTCAGTTTGGTATTTTAAGCTGCTATAGTTATTTTGGCTGACATTTTTGTTTGTTTTAAACAAGATTTTGCAGTCCAGCTGAGCATTTAATTCATTCGGCTCTCTGTTGTCAGTGCTGTTGAATTTGGACAATAAAACATGAGTCCCGCTCTTCAGCAGCTCAAACACAAACACAGGGCAAGAATTCAGTTCATTCAACTTCTTTAGAATTCATACATAACAGCAATTTTCAATAACAATCCTTAACATCATCAAGACTATTGATTTTCCACTTTAATATATTTAAATTCTGAACAAACGTTTTCTACACAATATGACAATATCACAAATATTCTGTATCTGCTTGTTCCAACCCAGCATGCCGTGCAATGCCATTACATCAAGTTGAAATACTGTAGGTGTCTCTGCATTATTTTATATCAATTTCTATGTAAAACAGCCTTTCAAGCACTACAGGTTTGAACATTTGGCTGCGCAACATGAGTTGTAAAGATGGACCCTCTGGTGGTGTCTGGCAGAGGTTAAGAGGTTAACAACCTGAGGTAGGAGACAGAGGGAAAAAGTTATTTATTTATTTATTTATTTATTTCATGGGTCTTAGGAAGGCCCCGAATGATGCACACAAACACAGATTTATAAAGGACTCCTGACAGATAACCTAAACTTAAACCTAGAGTATGCCCTCTTTCTCTCAGATAGCTCCTTTGGAAGTCCAAAGAAAGACCATTCACTGCTGCTTCTGGTCAGGAAAAGAGGAAAAGATTTATGTATTTAGAAGATGCTCTTCTCTAGAGGGACTTGTGCAATGGTAGAACAAGCTTGAATTCCTAGATCACAATAACACACACTGACACACACAAAACATCATGCATCAGGTCGAGAATGAATGCCCGTGACTGCCTGAATGCTCCAGGGTATTTCTATTGCAACATTTATCCTTTAACCTGGACGGACTGGCCATAGTATCACCATTGAGAGAGTGGGGCAGATCTACATGCCCTCGGGCTCTCTGAACCATACCATCACCTACCCAGTAGCACATGGATCTCATGTAGGCTAGCTATTAGAACAGGCACAGGAAGAGGGCAGAGGGACGACTACAACAACAACAACAAAAAAGAGGAAGGGACATATCTAAAGAGCACATGCTGTGTAGAAGAGCATCATTTAATGGAAAATATTGAGGATTACAATCGGTTTAGATCATTTTAAATATTTGAAATTGAGTAGAGTGGTTCAAATGAATTACCTGCAAATAAAATGCAAAAATAAGCCTATAGTTAAAGCTAATGACAACTGGGGCTATACTGTGTAATATAATATGGTCTAACATACTGTAGGGATGAGATTGTCAAATTAGTACTAGAGGTGTTCCGAGCCTATCTTAAGGTTCGCTGTCAGGCTGATCTGGGCATAATTTAATGGATTGGTATCGGCTAAAATAAAGGAAATCAAAATCCAATCCTTTCTTTACTGTACTCTACAGCTTGCTAGTGTGGCAGCGTGACTTATAATTACATGGCTATGCTCTGACACGACATCATTCTCCTCTTTGACATCAGGGGCAATGCCAAACCTGGGGGTGGGCGCTGTGGGTGTAGACATTTGTCACTAGGGAAGTAACATTACCATTGAGTCTATCTTTTGTGTCCGAGTTGTGCTTGCCTGACAAATATACAGTGTATTGTGCAATTTTCTCTTCCTGCTGTTGTTGGCATTGGTTCCCTTCAGTTTGTGATTGGGCACTGGACCAACCAACCCAGCACCACCAGTAGCTACAGCCACATGTCACACAGTTAGTTCAGAAAGAGCAGTCCATTCACCCAAGAAGAGTGGAGCTTTTATAGTGAAACACATGAACAAAATAGCAGAAATAATAAAGACTGCCAATGGAAATGAACAGTAGAATACACCAACTTCAGTCACGTTTGTCTGATTCTAGCAAACACAAGCTCATCCAGTATTTCGTAACCCTCACAATTCAGTGTTGGTGTGTTTCACGAGGGCTAACAGCAGTTGACAACTAAGTCACACTAAGTCAACTAAATTTGAAAATATATTCTTTCCTCTTCATTCTGGTCTCGTCCACAGTAAGCCAGTGTTTTTCACACCACACATATGCTCTCCAGTGGATAAATCTCAAAATGCTGGTTTCATGTTTAGAGTGAATGGGGGAAAACAAATCTTTAAAAAAAATGAGTAGTTAGTTACAAGACCAATTTTTTTCTGGCTTATTTATATTTCTAAAAATGTGTATTGAGGGATATAACTTTTAGTAAAAGTTGAGATCAGTGAATACCATTTATGGTCTTCTTCCTCTGTCTTCTTTTCTCATTATCTTCATCTCTTAATGGTCTAGTTTAATCAGACCCCATCATTGTCAGTGTTCCTGACAATGTTCAGGCATGGTACAAAATGTTTATCACAGCCACAATCCACCTACTAATTCAAACACCCACTTACCACTACAACCTTTCATTACAGCCGCACATCTCCCAAATGAGATTCAGTGGTGCTAGATGGGATGCAAACTAAGGTTTGATGCCTGCAGCAGGGTTGTGGGCTATTGTCTACAGTAGTTGACAAGTGAACCAAAGCACTGAAACAGAAATGTTTGACATGCATACATGATAGTCCACATGGGTGCACCTACGTCTCTCTTTTGTCACAGTTATGTGCGAATGACAACATTCAGACACACGGCTTTTAAGCCTAAATGGGTCATAACCACATTACTGAACAGTATGTGTCATAACATACACATGCATGCTTGCATATAATGTACATGGAGCGCAGCACTAAATCTTTGTCCATATGTCATCGCAAATAATTCAAAATGAGCCTCCAAGTGCAACATGATGTATTTGTTTGACCAGCAAATTTTAAGAGCTGGCCACATCAGCCCAGTGCTGTGTGTAAGCATGCGTTGGAGACTTTTGCATAATATCTCACTGCATAACACTGCATGACTGGCAGGCTGCACCGCCTCCATTGAGCTATGCTGAATTCAGCATTGTTACCTCCCTTGGTGTTTTTTAAACATGTCAAGTCCATTATGTATTTGTCCCAAGCTGCTAACAGCTCCCTCTCGTTAACTCAGCCTACCACAAAAACAGTGCCAGGCTGTATTTATTTGTCTTTCATGCCAACAAAGCATGCGTTAGCCATAATCATCTCAAGACTTTGTACAAAGACTGTACATTTTTGAATAAAAACACAGGCAGTTATGTAACTTCAACCTCCATCTAATTTTCCTGTTTCTTTTGGACTGCCCAGTGGACCTCTGCAGCACAACAAAGCCCAATACAACAAGTCAGTTATTTAGTTGATTTATTGATTGGGCTGTCATTGGAGCTGTAACACCACCATCTGGTATTATTTTGCTTTCTAGCTCCATTTCTGTTGTAAGTTTCCATTATGAGAAAATAGTATGGTGGCATTTTTATGTATAATTTATGTATGATATAATAATATGATATAAGGCCAGCTGTGGCTTAGCAGGCAGAGCGGGTTGTCCCATAATAGTAGGGTCGGTGGTTTGATCCTTGCCCAAGGACACCTTGACATGGTCAGGCACATGTCAAAGTGGGCAAGACACTGAGCTCCAAATTGTTCCCAATGGTAAGGGAAGCACCTTGCTTGATAGCCTGCTGTCATTGGTGTGTGTGTGTGTGTGTGTGTGTGTGTGTGTGTGAGTGTATAAAAGCTCCATATAAATGTAGTCCATTTACCAATTTCTTTCAATGTCCCCACATTACATTCTCAAAGCATGATCAGAATTGGTGTACCATGCTGTATTACCCTGTTTACTTAGATTTACTATCATGTTTCAAAGGGATTTTTTTTACTGGAAATGTAAGTACACTACAGTAAATTAGATTACCTCTAATGCTTAAAATTCATGGAACAAGGTCTCTTTTCATTATACACTCCACCCATGACATGTTTGAGGAAGTACAGCAGACCAGAAGTTCCCTCTTTCCTACTATACCACAGCATATTGGTAAGTCTAATAAAGCTCCCCAAGGAACACTATGTACGTTTAAGTGGGTTAATGCAGACTATGTCTGACCCAACTTGGGAATAGTGTGATTATCCTCATATTTAAAGTGTCAGGAGCTGAGGGAGCTGCATGTTTTGTCTGAACATTCTCTCTGCTTCTCCACTCCACTCTATTCCCTGTGATGTCTACTGTTGTTGAACCGACTGAAGATGAACAAAATAGACTTGCCAATATAAAAAAAAAAAGCACACAAAGAAACACTATAAAACCGATAGATGAAAGCAGAATCTTAAAGCCTACACCCCTTCTTTTGAGCTCTTCCCCAAAAAGAGGCATGAAATCATGATATGATCTTTGGGCCTGGAGGAGCATAACTGAAAAGGTGAAATTTCTGGATGCTGGATGTTTCCACTGAAGTGTAATTCAATACATCAAACAGAGAAAAGGGTAGCAATATGTACACTCGCTAAAAGTCAGTAGATGTGTAGCTTGTTCCACATTGCAGCCACAGATAAGACCCAAATTGTACAAACGTGTAACATTCAGTGAGTTCTTCTTTACCCAATGTGTCTAACTCATCTCAAGGACATGTTATTTAAGACAGCGAACAATGTCTCAACACAGCTGGCTAAAGTAAAAAAAAAAGCATCTTTTGATATCGAAGTTGAACAACAGTTGGTGTGTTGTATTGTTGTATGCATTCACAGTGTAGCTGGTGTAGTAGCAATTTTTAAAGTTAACAACGACCATGTCATATCTTTTAGGATTGACTTTATTAAAATCTGAAATAAAACATAGAGATCACTATTTCTTGTAAAATCGCATCAAATGGTCTTTAAGTATTAGTAAACGTCATCTGGTTATGTGTGTTACATTAAGTAACCAACACTCAACACGAGGCCAACAATTTAAAATTTTAGTCTACATTTTTTTTTTTTTCAATTCTCCCATAAAGTAAATAAAGCAATGCCATGGGGGGAATAAGGGTTTTCAGCTCACTACAAACCTCCCACTCTCAGGCTGAAATAGAAACACAGTAATCCCATGTTACCCAAAATGGGCTGCCTAAAAACACATTTAGCTTTTTTTTTTTTTGTAAACACTGGTAGATTCTAGAAAAACGTTTCTTCCCTCCATCCATCCATCATCCGCCCACCCGCTTATCCCATTCAGGGTTGCGGAAGGCTGGAGCCAATCTAAGCACTCATAGTCCTCCTTTCATTTTAAAATATTGTCATCGCTAGTCACTGAAGAAGCATCTAAATATTATGAAGTGCAAAGATGGATTTGAAACACATTTGTAGATTGAAAAGCAGGACTAAGGCAGTAACACATTGCATAATCAGCGTAGCACACATATGCACACAAATACAGCCTCTGGCTTGCAGGAGAAAAAAACAAAAAACAGCTGATCTCACTTTTATTTCTGTGACTCAGCTATTTCTAAACTTAAGCGGATGGACAATTCTCGTACAAATTGAGACTTTAAGCCAAGTACAGCAGCACCACCCCAGTGGATCGTTGTAATGGGCTTCCTCATTACAATGAGGTGACTCCGACTGTGTTTGAGCAGTAATAATCACTCTACAGCATTAACTTCTCCGCAACTGCCTGTGGGTCATTAGAGCCAGTGTCCACTTAAGAGTATTGGGACACCTTGATTAATCAAAAGGATAAAGGTGCCTCACATTCTCTTTTTTTATTAACTCTCTCTGCCTCATTTCTTATCCTTTTACTATTCTGACACTCAACAGCCTACAACAGGCTTCTGTAATTGGACCCAATGAGTCTTATGGGGCCCCATAACAAAAAGGAAACCCTAATAGCATGTCATAAATTCTATTGAGGCTTCTACAACATTGTGAACTTTCTTTTGGCACCTTGCTAAATCTTTCCCCCGTGGTATTCTTTGGAATAAAGAGACCACTGACTCACTTAGTAAAAATGAATATCTTGTGTGCAGTTTACTGGCATTACACTACGAAATGTAAGTTCAGATTTTTTTCAGTCACCTCACGCTGCCAGTTAAAGCTGCTAGGGTGTAAAATTGCTCACAGTAGCTTTAAGCGAGACATTAGCTCTGCACAGGACACCTCATTAATTCTCCTCCTCTCTATCCCACTCACCTTCACTCTAAATGTTATTGCTCTGCACCTTGCCAGTCTTGTTGTCCGAAAGAAACAACATTTTCTTATCCATTGCCGGTCTCGCCCCGTCTCTCTCACTCCTCCTCGTTCATGCCCAACTCCATCAGGGTGTTCCTTCTTTGCCAGTCAGTTATCCGTTTATATGACAGGAAGAAGTTGTTGTACTAACAAGCTGTTTAACAGAATATGAAATCGTGTCCTTTCTGTTCTGATAAAGGGGACAAGTCTGCAGAGAAGACATTTGCCACTTTCCTGTACAGCAGAAAGAGTGAGGGGAAGAACAAATGTAACTGACTAGATTTCGATGTTTCGGGTAGTACTGTAAATGCCATAATAATGACCTAACAGTGCATCTTGTGTAACAAAATGTTGGCTTAAAAACCGTTGAGAATTTGGTTTAATGGGGCCTTTGCTCCCAGAAGCTCCTAAAACAATGCATTTTGCAGTTGTTTCTCAACATGGCTGTATGATAAATGGCATGAGTGAAAAATGAAGGCTTATAAATACTTCTTTAGGGCTTTTTACACATTTGTTTGAAAACACTATGAATGGAATCTGGGACAATGATCTTAAAATGCAGATTAGCAGCTTTGATTTGCAGGTACTTTCATTTATCCTCGATAAAAGGATTTTTAAAGGTTTTATCCTCTTGGTTTGTTTGTGTCAGGGTGCCAAAAGTATTCTGACAGATTAAAATTATGTTAAGCAGTCACTTTTTTTATGCATGTTTTTATTGTGCAGAAGAGGTTTTTAAAGCTTATGTAGAGCAAATGCTAATGTGTGTGCAATGGGCTACACACTGAATGAAGTGAGAAGTGTTAAGTGTTAAGTGTTTAAGCTGAATAATTTATATACACAGTCAGTGGCATCATCAGTAACTGAAACGTTACGCACATACAGGATAATTTAAAGCTGAAATAATGGATTTTTGGCCACTAGGGGGCAAGCTGAAAACAAGCTGACCGATGCACAAACATCTGCCAGAAAGCCTTTAGGAAGTCAGGTGATGTAGTATAAAGAGCGACAAAGTCCATACAACAAGGAGGTCGGGATGGATTATTGGGTTAAACACCAGACTTTCACCCAAGAGACTGCTGTTCGCATCACGTCTGAAACTTAACTTTTAACCAAAAGCATGATATTTTCGCAAACCTAACCAAGTAGTTTTGGTGCCTAAATCTAACCAAACTGCTTTCTGGCAGAAAGCCTTCAAGGCAAACTTCTTCCACATGCACACAAATTGCCTACTTACACATCCAGAAGACATGGAGCAATGTTAGCATTCATTTGGAGTCATGTTTCTGGCCACAACACTTAACATGTTGTTCAGCCAGACTGTCACTTTTATTGTCTGGTGTTAAGTGCTTTGATTCAATTGTCTGTATCAAAAAAGATTGTTTAATGCAGGTTAATATCTTATCATTATAACATATCTTATCCCTTATAACTTCTTTAAACAAGGCAGTGCTGTCACTTTCCCCAAGTCAGAGATAGAAGCTATTTCCTGGCCTCACAGACCTGGATTAGTTTTCCTTCCTCTCAAATTACTGTATATTTGTGTGAGACACAGCACTCTGTGGAGAACAGCGCTCAAGTCAACACACACATCTCTTTTCAACACACTTCATTCCCTACGTGAGATAAAGAACACACCCCTCTTCATTTTTGAGAAACAGATATAACAGTGGGACACCTGCATACCTGTGGAGATGAAGGGAGCAGCTTTGTAATTAAGAGGATCCAGAGGTGTTAGGGTTTTTTTTTCTTCTTAACAGTCAATCTCTCATGCATAATTGCTATGACTGATGGGATGTGGGCGGGGAATTGATCTGGGGAGCCGGTGCGATCCCATTATTCTGCTCCACTTCTGTCTGTGCCCTCTGTATCTCTCAGTCTGACTCTCTATTTTTAAATCTTTTTCCTATCTCTGGAGATCTCTGGTTGCCTATCCCCCTTGCTACAGTTTTTTGCACCCTTCCCTTTGCATTCATAATATTCACACGATGTCTTGGTTGTGTTACAGCAAGCTGACAGTGTAGCAGCCATACTGTATATAGCAATAATAATAAAGTGCTGTTTGTCAAGGCGATTTCAATATGTTCCAGACACTCTTGACCTTTTTTTTTTAGTGCTGCTGTCAAAGGATCCTGTTAATGAGATAATTCAAACAAAAACGCTCTGAAATTTTAAGGGAGATTTTGAATTGTTGACTTGT
The DNA here is from genome assembly GCA_008360985.2 of Macquaria ambigua. NCBI lineage: Eukaryota > Metazoa > Chordata > Actinopteri > Centrarchiformes > Percichthyidae > Macquaria > Macquaria ambigua. The sequence goes on along the minus strand of VMKM01000062.1, from coordinate 570,480 downwards.
GTAAGTGGAATATAACAATATTATTAAATTAATCATGTCTTTGGGAGTAGGAGGATTACAGTCAAAGTAAGTGTCAATGACTTTGTGCTAATCATCTAAATATTCCTCCAAAGCAACCCATTCATTGTGACGGTGGAGTTCCAATTCGTTCGTGAAGCATTCCAGTTGAAAGCTAATGGGTTAATTTTCACCAGTCATCATGCTCTCCATATGCAGCCATATTGGGACTGCATCGGCTGTGTTACTGCTAAGGGATCACTTGTTGCTGCTCCTGTTTCATGTTAACGGCTCTGCCAAGGAAAATCACAAGGAGACTTTTATTGTGAAGCAACTACAGGAAAAGCATTGCATTTGTCACTGAAGTTAGCACACATCACTGCTTTTGTTTGCTATAATGTATTTTTTACGATTTCAGCAAATCTCAACCATTCTGCCATTAGTCAGAATTTCATTTGATTATTTGTTTATTTTTTTTTTACAAGTGGAAGGCAAAGTAAAATATAGGAGTAGATAGAATAGTGTGTGTGTGTGTGTGTGTGTGTGTGTGTGTGTGTGTGTGGACGTTACATGGGGGGGGTAGCAGGTTATTTGGCAGGACCCTGACCAGACAATGGTCTAAACAGAACAGATGCGTTTAGTTGGATCATCACCATCATATTTGCATGTAGAATCAGATATTACATGTAAATTGGTTTTGGGCCATCCCAGACCCAGCGCAGTTGCTCATTGTTTGTACTAGATTCAAAGGGGAGAGTTTCAGTCTTGTGCAAATTGAAAGAGCTCCAACTGTTAGTCAGCTCACATTGTGTGCAAAACTGTTTTACTTTTTTCAGACCTCACACTACTCAGTTCAACCCCATGATCCATTTATTTCTCTTTTCACCTTACTGTCTCTTTTCCTTCCACCGTCTCCAAGTCCATTCAGATTCTGTCCAGTGTCTTTTTTTAAAATCTAGACTTTTCTCTCCATCCATAATCTGTCCTCTGTCATTTGTCCCTTGCCTCATTCATGTCTATCTGTACTGACCTCAGAGTCCATCCTGTCGGTGGTCTTCCACTCTCTCATAATGCTTTGACCTTCTGAGCCTCCTGCAGGCCAGCCTGCACATGCCCGCCTGCCCTTTGGCAGCCGGATTACCCTGCATGCTGAGTGAGCATGGGTTTGGGCAGCTGAAGGAGGGCTGCACATATGTCTCGCCTGGCAAACTTTGTCTCTTTCCATCCCTCCTACACTCATTTTCTTCATCCACTTCAGCAGGTAGAGTAAAAATGTCTGACTGTTTAAACATATAACTCAATTAATAGATATAAGGAAGAGAGAGAGAGTACCGGAAAGATAGCTGAGTTGTTTTAAAGGGCTGTTTTTCTAAGTAGGGATGATCTATACCTACCTAATTTGTGCATGTGTGTGTGTGTGTGTATAACCTCTAGGTATTATTATGTGTCAGACCTGCAGATTTGTTCTTATATGTATTTCTAGGAAGGCAAATCAGCTTAAAACATGAGAGTACATATACTGTACATTTGAAGCTGAAACTTGAATTGCAGCCTGTGAAAATGTAGATAAATTCTTGTTTTGAATTTACAAACTGCATCTGAAGTCAAGTTGTGTGATTGTATATAGCCCAATCTGTGCAACATACAACACAAAATTCTTTAAACCCGCGTTTCAGATAAGGAAAAACCCATCACACAAGCTAAAAAATAAACAGGCAACAAAAACAACCTTTTACTGCTTTATCACTGCCCGTGACTAAAGGAGAGTGTGAGTGTGAGTCTTCTGGCCTCACTATGCGTGCACAGCTATGCAGCGAGCTTAACGCACTTCCAATAAGGTTTATCACAGCGGATAATAAATAAAACACATTGAAGTTTTTACTGGAACCAGTTGTTTAACTGTGAAAACAGTACTGGACTACAAATACAATGATAGTGATTACAAATCAGAAAACGCTGAGATACTATAAATAAAGAATTACACCAAAGGTATTGTACAAATAAGTTATAGCAACAGGGAAACTGGATTCACAAAAGTATAGATTAGCTGTCAAATTAGCTAGAAGCAAATTATCACCAGTGAAAGATTAACGTTAAGTTCTCATTGGAAGTTCAGCACAGTAATAAGTCTAGTAAGCATACACATAAAGTCCACAAAAGGAAAAGTAAAAAGTAGTAAAATACACAACAGTTATCCCAACAGTAATTCAACAGTTCCTTAAAATGTTGCTAGCATTAGCTAGTGTAGTTGCTAGCTTGGTTAGCAGTAAGCTAATCATAGAAAAACACATTTCTACTAAATCACAAATCAACAATCACAGCAATAAAAGAGTAGTTGCATGTAATGGTCCAACTAGGACATTTGAGGAGTAGATAAAAGATGGCTGTCAATATTTGTTTTGTCACAGATCTGACAAAATGGTGGATGTAACCATAGATGTATATGTAACAGTGTCAGTTAAGCTTCTATGGAATTGCGCCAGTAGTGGTCGCTATTCCTAGTATCAGAACACCCAACTGAAACCAAGAACAGTGAAGAAACAAAGAGAGATAGAGTGCGTGTAGTATCCTATTATGATCATGTTTTTGGACTATCCCAGTTATATGTTGTGCATGTAAACATCATATCCCGGTTTTGAGAAACCTGGAGTACTCCGATTACTCTAGGTTTCTGTATATTCTTGTTGGTACAGAAGATAGTGACTCAGTTGGTGAAGAAATCAAGACACAACTGCACACAGATGATCAGAAACCTGGATACTGTTGGAATGTATACAGGGATATGAATAACCATGTAAACATCTTATTCTGAATAAGATCAAAACCAGGATAAGGCTCAAAACCGGCAATTATAGTAACGACACTCATAATCTGGACCTAAAGTTGAGTTTAACTCTATGCAATAAAGCTCTGACGTGGATGACTGCGTTAAGCCCCCTGCTGTTTGTAAGACAAGCTTTACAAAATTCAAAATTCACTTAAGTGTTAAGGGAAAAAAATATGTTAAATGTGATGATTCTAAATAATCAACTTATCAGTATCCAAACAAAACAAAAATGTTATTTTTAAATACAGGCAAATAAACTTTATCCATGCACAAGTTCACCTGTGCCTACATTTATCCATGTTGCAGCTTCTTTATCAAAGTTATAAACAGTCTTTTTGAAAAGGAAAGTGCAGTAATGTGGAAATTATTGACTTGAATGTGGAAATTATTGACTTGAATGTGGAAATTATTGACTTTTGTAAGATGACCTGATTCAAGTCTTGGTGAAAATATTGCCACGGTCAAATTCTTGTTCTTTGCATCATTTTAGGACAAATCAGCTGTTATGGAAAACTATACTGAGTATGTCAATTTTCTTCATCATGTCTTGGTCTCTATTAATAATGTTAAATATTAATGAGACAGTTTAGTAAAACAGGATGATTGGCAGGAAGGATGATGTAACTGAAGGGCAAGTTACTGTATGGGGGACACAGGAAGGACAACTTATCTTCTACATCCTCTACTGTTGCTTATTTACTTACTTATTCACTTATTGTTGGAGGTTGTATAGCAGTTAAGACTCAGAATGTGCAACAATTTACAAGGACAGTTAGAGCCAGGGAAGTGTCAGTTACATCCTTGACCTATTGCAGGTTTCAAAATAAACACAGACACACACAGAAGCCATCTGTGGCCATCTTGACAGACGTGCACCCATGTCCAGAGTTAAATTAGCTGCTAGTGCTGAGGTCTGATGGGGAAAAGACAGGTTGTCACACTGGGTTCAGGCTTTTGTAAAAGTCCCCAAAACAAAAACAAAGCGGCAGTTAGAGAACAAGCAATGTCTCGAATCATTGTAGATTCCCAAAAACATACCTTCTTGGCCATCACAAAAGGGCAATACTTTAAAATAAGCTGCATCCACTTTCATTCTGGATAGTCTCATTTCAAAATAGCTTGAACAGTGAACATAATATACATCTTTTTTTTTTTTGTCAAATGTGTCACAAGCTAAAAAAAAAAGTGGCACTGACTTTAAAAATAACACTGTCACTTAGCATCAGCTTCAACCCAGCAACCTAGTGACCTTAAAGTAATCTGTACATTATGAAAGACCCTCTGGGGAGCGAGAGAGCAGAGAAACTAAATTCTGCATGGTGTAGGAATAGAAGTGTTGTGCTCTGAGATGAGCAACATGTTCCCTGGTAAAAGAAAAAGAAAACAGGTTTTGAGTTGTAGGCTAACAGCTCAGGATTTTGTTCAGAATCAAAATCACTACAGAGCAACATTTCATACAAGGACCTCATTCACAGAGCGAAATTATTCTTTTTCATGAGCAATGTGGCTATGTAAAACCGATGTTTTTCACTGAACATTGTAAACTACAAATTAGGACTGTCACTCTTTAAAAATTGAAGTTCAAACAAATAAGGACCATCTAAGCTAAAAGGGGACTTCGGACTTGTTGTTGTGGTAATGTTACTGCAAGATAATTGCATTTTACAAAAGTCAGCCTACCTTTTATCCTTGATTTTTCCATCTATGGTGTTGAATCCAAAATGCTTCCACACATTAATTCTCTGAGAAGTAATGTACTCTTGCACTGCTGGAGTCCACGATGCGGCCTGTTGTACTTAAACACTGTGAATTTTTGTCCATTGAAGTTCAACAGCAGAGAGTGAATACTGGACTAATTCACCAGATGTCAGCTGCACCCAAGTGGCCAGAAAATCAGTTATTGCAGGTTTAAACAAAAGTAAATGTTTTTGTAAAGTGAAAAAAGTTAAGCGTCTATATATACAAGGCAAACGCTGGCATGATGACAACTTTCAAGACAATGCTACCCAGTTTGGAGAAGGGATTCAGGGGATTAATAGAGAGTCTGTACTGTCAGATGTCCATTCATCAACAGAGTTGAACACTAATTAATTAAAACAGCATCTCTATCAGATGGAGAAGTCAGACCCTAGGCTATATAATCATGTGTTGATTTTGACTGTAGCTCTTGACAGGAGTCTGCCTGCAGTGTCCAAATGCCTCAAATGACCTTTCAGCACACGTATGTTGCCTTCTCTTGCGAGTGGCAGGCATAACCATAATTATGTTTGCTGCTTAAGGGTCTAAGGATGTGACAGTGCTGTCATCGGTGGCTGTATTCGGGGCTTGACCTCTATCACGTCGAGTTGAACTAGTTAGCTGCAAGACCCTGGTGACAATGTTCCATTCATTGAGTGAGAAAGGTCAATACACTGTTCGTCTCCAGCAGGTTTTCCCCGCACAGCTCTAGTCAAAACACGTGTGCAGTAGCTCCGCACAGCTGCTCTGCAACATAACTTGTTGTGGATTCTTTCTGCTCAGTGGGAAACCACATGTACAAGGTTCTGTTTGGTGTCACAGACCGGCATATTTCTGGGGTATTATTTTTGCAATTTAAAAAAAAACAAAAAACTTCTGCAGATGGTGCTTTTACTTGTTTTATTTACACGTGTGCAGACTATTGCTTCAGAATCTATTCCTCTTCTATGTCACAGGCTTTTCATGAGTCTAATTTGCATTATGTGTTGTCTCAGTCATTTGGGTGTTATGATTGACAGGTGTGGCTGACAGGCCAGTGATAGCATGGATATCTCTGTAAGCCTGCACTAGTGCAAAAATATGGAAATTTGATATGTTATGGTGACACTTTAATTATTATTCAGATGTTTGGGAGTGTGTTGCTGAAGGAGGTTGGGATTTCATCATCATAACTTACATTCCTGCCAAAATAGTCATGTAGATGAGATATGTTCTGCTGCTCAGCTGTGGTTACCAGGTGAAGCATGCTAGGTATGCTAGTTAGAATGCTCTCTCATCTTGAGGATGTATTAACAGCAAATGCATGCTTGTGGGTCCTCCACTTTAGATACGTATTAATTAAGCTGTGTTGACAATCTTGAGCCATCTATTGTGTGTGCCCGGGTACACGGGAGGCTTATGGCATCCAATCAGCACAAAATGTCTTTGAAATTCAGCAACTACAACCACAGTAAAAGAGTATGTCCTTTCAAGAAAAGAATAATTGACGTATCCTGATAGAACAGCCCCCAAAAAGTGGAAGCAAACATTCACCTTCTAATTTGTCCTGGTTTGAGAAATACGTCTTTCACTTGGCAGGTTCTCCGTCTGGGCTGCCTGCCAGAGTGAGAGCAGGTGACATCAGTCAATGTCAAGATTTAAATCACAGGAAAAGAACAGATGAAATAGGCCTAGTAAAGTCACAAATAGTTGAAACAGCAGTGGGAATCTCCATCAATGAATCTCTGTCTTCTCACACCCTGTTAAAATAAATTTTAAACATTTCAAAATGTATAGTGTTAGAGCTGATTGATGTTAAATATAATGAGCTGTAGTATATTAATTACAGAAAAAAAAAGTGATTGAACATGTAATTTGTAAATTGTCAAATTTAGAATGATAGAATTTTAAGTGTTGGGAAACTTCATGGTCCTATTTTTCATGTACAAGTCAGACAGGACGTGTAAATATAGACTTCTTATAAAAATGATACAAATTGTTGACTCAGTGAAGAAGGGAGATACTGTTGTTTTCTTTATGTATCTGAGGGGAAAGGCAAAACCCAGGTGCACAATACACCCGAGGAAAGGTGCTGTCTTTGTTCTATTCAAAGGCTCTATGTGTGTGTATGAGGAAGACCTACTTTGTTGGTATGAATGTGTGCTACTGTGCACAGGTGTGGCTTTTCATGGGATTATACTTCACCCTTTAAGGAAAGTGAATTGTCCCCATATATTAATTCTGTCTTCTCAAGCACATATTTTCACTTACCCTGGCTGTTGACATGTGAAATGTCATCAAATATATAATTAGCCTATTGTGTCGCTAACTTGCAAAAATCAACAACCGCAGGGCCCCTCTCTCGGTTTAGAAAAACTCAAAAGACACCAAGGCTCAGCAGATCCGAATCAGAATGTTTTTACGCTGACCAGCTGAATCCAGGGGCCCGGCGTCTTACAAAGCAAAATTAATAGGTTAGCGCGCTGTCTCTGCAGGGCTGGACTCCGGCTTTTCTATCTCTCAGTGGTGGTGGTGACTCACTGTTAAATGGGAAAGATCACCATGGCAACATCTGCTACACAGCTAACCTTATTTGGAGCAGTTTAAGTTTAGGCTTAAGTGACCATTTCTACAATATCCTGGTGTCGACAGAAACAGTGTATTCCAGTGAAGTGACATAATAAAAATGACAGTTACTAATAAGGGATACTTATTACCCTGAAAATCTTTCATTAATCTAGGGGGCTAAATATGCAGTAGTAGGTGTAGTAGGTGTATGCAGTAGTAGAAAATAAGTAGAAATAGCACAGTATTTTAGTTTTTGTTTTTGTTAATGAGAGTGGCAGGGATAAGCATTTTTAGACAGTTCCCTCTGTTATTCCTCTCTAACCCCAGCAGCAGAAACAGGATTACATTTTTCTGTTAATTCTCTGTTCTAATATGCACTCGTTGTAATAGTTTGTTTTAAATAACAGTATAGTAAGCCATACATAATTCACAAATAAGACAGTACATTTACAGTAGGTTGTGTGCATGATTATTTTATACTTTTCTACAATTTCTATATATATTCTAGTTGTGTGCTTACACTCTCCAATGAATCATATCACTTTTCCCACAGCAGCGATGTTCTTTCCCCCTTGCGCATCAGTGCCTTCTTCTTATCTAATAATAGTTTGATCTTTATATATTGATGTTGAACAGTCCCTCTTTGTAACAGACAAACTCTTCAATGTCAACATCAAGTGGGTTAACAGAGCCTAGTGATGAACAATCCTGTGTTAATTGGGTGAGGCGATAAATAATCCGGGTCCAAAAGCACCAGGTCATAGATAATCCTAGATCAACAATGCCAGGTGAAAAATAATCTGGTTTTAACAGTGGAAGGTGCAAATAATCCTGGTTTGACAGAGCCTGGTGATTAATAACACTAGGTTAATAAAGACAGATTATAAATAATCCTTGGTTAACAGAGCCAGATGATAAATAATCCCGGGATAACAGAGAAGGGTTATAAATAATCCTGGGTTAGGGTTAAAGAGCCAGTCACAAAAAAAAAAAAAAAAAACCCTGAAGATGTTGGACTGGAGACAAGTCCCAGATTGTGCTGTAATCCATGTTTTCTTCCTCTTGTGTAATGGGCTACTTGTCCATAGGCCAATATCAGCAAATTTGTTAGATAAATTCATATTTTATGCTTGCCAAGGTGACCCAGTCATTGTGCTTGGACAGAATTTGGGATGATATGCTGCATTGCATTTTACATCAGTGTGTCAGTGTCTGTTTGCCTATTCTTGGATTGTAGCACTTGTTGCAGTGTTTTTCTCATTTTATCTGTTACCTTCTCCGTGCTCGACTCAGTGTGAACGGATCTATAGGATTGCTGTTATTCAATCATCACATTTATTTTTGCACTGACCTTTCCAAATGTGAGTTGGCTTTATTATGCTGGCACTCGCTCCTACCTGGAGTGCTCCCTAGATAGATGCTGCACATTATTAGCCATTAAATGCATTCAGAAATGTGTGCCATTCACCTTAGTACCCCTAAAAACATCTAATAGAGGTTAACAGAGGTTATGTATAACTGCATTTGTTTATTGTATGAGTGTGTGTGGAACAATGAGTGTGTCTGATTTCCTGTGTACACACACATCTGTCAGTTGATAGCAGCCTTCAGTATTATGTTGTGAACAAGAGCTCACTTTTCAGCTGACGTGGCGTAACGCTGTGTTCTTGCTTTTTTGTGATTTTGTCCTTGTCTCTGAAAAAGCATTATCACCATGCACTCTATCTCCCCGCATCATTTCCCTCTATGGGCACCTGTTTGGCTGTCAGGGCTCCCTGGTGGTTAGAGGGACCGGTCCGCTTATCCAGAGGTCACACTTACAATCACAGCCCAAGCCACATCACCAAGTATTTGTTGAAACAGCCTTGAACAAAATGCTGAGGCCCTAGCTTTGTGATGCTTGGTTACATGCATGTAGTAACCCTAGTGCGCTGTTTACACAAACCTTGGCATGAATAAACCAAACTGCATACAATGTTCCTCTCCAGCTGGGGTGGCCTGTATATAATAGAACAATTTTCTGTGCAGTGTTTTCTTGTTGACATCAAAATCTTCCAGTAACCTTTTTCTCTGAGTCTGCATTTGCAGATAGTGATGATCGAAAGTGAAAAGAATTAAGATATATACCTGGCACAGAATATTAAAGTAAGCCAGAGGCATCTTCACCAGGTTTCTTATAATGTGATTGTTGGCTTACCCATGTTGGTATAATTGCATGAGTTGCTCTGGATGAAAACATCCATTAAATGTTATGATTTTCTATGTTAAACCCTGGTAGAGTTGCATGTTGGTTTGTCAGATAATCATTGTATTTTTATTTATTTATTTATTTTTAGCATATACAGTGCTCAGCATAAATGATTACACCCCCACAGATTTGTCAGAAAACCTTTAGTTTCCTTTCAGAATCAACATTTTCTATGGGATACTATACTACAAAATACTCCCACAAATGTGGGCCATTGATTGCAAACAAGATTTGTTAATTTGCACACACAAAAAAGTAATTTTCCTAACAAATTCATTAAGACCATGACCATTAAGACCATGTTGCAAAAATGAGTACACCCCAATGAAAGTCTTAGGAGCAAAGCTAAATTGTAGACTACAAAATTCTAATTAACAAGAATTCAACCACAGGTGAGTCTAATTATTCATTAAACAGGTGTCCAGCAGACAGTTGACTATAAAAGGGTGTTACTTAACAAAGAAAACCCCTTCCCATTTCATGCTGTCTGCAATGGCACCACATGGAAGAGAAATGTCACAAGACCTGAGAAAGAAAATCATTTATTTACACAAGAAAGGTGAAGGCTACAAGAAGATCAGCAAAGCTTTACTCATCAGTCAGAATACTGTAGCAAAAGTGATCCAAAAATTTAACAAAGATGGAACTGCAACCAACTCACAGAGACGTCCAGGCCGTCCACGGAAGTTAACACCTCGACAGAAGCGTCTTCTGATGAGAAGGGCTGAAGAAAATCGCCATGCAAGTTCTCTGCAGTTAGCTAAAGAAGTAGAAAGCCAAAGTGGGGTGACTGTTTCCCGTGGCACAATACGGCGTACACAGCAGAGGAATGGCATGCATGGGTGTCGTCCACGAAGGAAGCCTCCCCTAAAGCCCGCCTAGGATTAGCCAGGGCCCATGCTGGAAAAAGATGAAGACTACTGGGACTCTATACTCTGGAGTGATGAGACCAAGATAAATGTTTTTGGAACTGATGGCTTCAAAACTGTATGGCGTCGCAAAGGTGAGGAGTACAAAGAAAAATGCATGGTGCCTACAGTGAAACATGGTGGTGGCAGTGTCCTTATGTGGGGCTGCATGAGTGCTGCTGGTGTCGGGGAGCTGCATTTAATTGACGGTATCATGAATTCACAGATGTACTGCTCTATATTGAAAGAGAATATGCTACCATCACTCCGTGCCCTTGGTCGTTGTGCACTTTTCCAACATGACAATGATCCAAAACACACATCTAAGGCCACTGTTGCATTTCTGAAGAAGAACAGGGTCAAAGTGATTCAGTTGCCAAGTATGTCTCCTGATCTGAACCCAATCGAGCACCTATGGGGAATTCTGAAGAGACAAGTTGAGCATCACTCTCCATCCAGCATCCAGGCTCTAAAACAGGTCGTTCTTGAAGAATGGAAAAAGATAGATGTTGCAATATGTCACCAACTTGTTCATTCCATGCCTAGAGGACTTGGTGCTGTCCTTAAAAATCATGGAGGTCATACAAAATACTAGATGTAGTAGTTTTTGTTGTGGGGTGTATTCGTTTTTTGCATTAACTAATTTGAGTAAAACTGATGATTTTGTAATCTAAGTTATATTATTAACCTTACTTTCATGTTATGAGTTAAACAAATGTTCTATAAAACTCAGTTTTGTCAAAATTTTGGAAATTGTTCATTGAGATATTGATTAAAATCTTACTTTTCAAAGGGGGTGTACTCATTTATGCTGAGCACTGTAGGTGCCTTCACTCAACACAGGAGGGAGCTTGGCTACCAAGAGAGACTGGTCATTTTAATTTCTAAAAAAAAAAAAAGGCTAGAATGGCAGCTTGGAAGCCCCCTGGTGGCTTCGGGGGCCCTATGCAACTGCATAGTCCGCATATAGCAAGAAACGGCCCTGCTTGAGTCCCCTCAGTTAACTGCCCCGACATCTTACATGCACAATACAGTATGTCTCTCACAGTGGGATATGCAATCAAATTGCTCATTACATGCTGTGTAATATGGCTAGGTGAACCGTAATTGCTTACAAAGTGACTTAATTCTGAATAATTGTCTTTTTACATCCCATCTTTCACCATGTATAAAAATGTTTGCTCTTGGAAAGTCTCGATCAATTTCAGATAAGCAGACTGTTGTTAATCCAAAACTGGCAAACATTTTCAAAGCTGCTCATTAAATTCCTGCATTTCTCTCTGAAGCTGTTTTTATCATTAACCCCCTCCACAAGGAGGTCAGAGAAATGGTCAGTTTCCCCTGCAGCACTTCTAGATATACTAGCAAGTCAATGTCTTGCTCAAGGAAACTTAGTGTAAGCAAGTGCATGGCAACACAGAGGTTAAACCTGAGGGCCTTGTCCTATAGTGTAAGGACATTAACTGATTATCTCAATCTGGGATCAAATATAAACATTTGACAGACAATCTGCTATAAGAGGACTTCATCATATGCTTGGATTAGGGTGTTGAGTCGGATAAAACATGACTTTACCCTCTTCCACTTGTAAGTATCATAAGTAGGACAGGCGGCTGTAATATTGCAGTAGAAATAACAGCAGAAAAGGTTTCTGCTGAAATAGATGGCCATCTGAAGAACCCTCTGGCCATGGGAAACAGACATACTGCCTGGTGAAAAGTACACCCTCCGAGCTTGGGCCAATCTGTCACCTTGCACATAGTGCCTCCTGTTTTGGCTCGCTATCTGTCTTTCTCTCCGTCTCTGCCTTTAGCCGACTCACTTCTCCACCCTGCCCGTACAGTCTGCAGGGTCTATTTCTGTTCAGTTCACTGAGATCCAAACAGGTTGGAGAGGCTCTATCTGTGCCCTCCAGTTGTCTGCATCGTGGGAGTCCAGCAGGCAACGTGCCCCATAGTCTGCTACATGCAGATTTTTTACTGCTTATTTTTGCTTAAGTAGCATGTTTGTATTTGCCTTCATCAATCTATCGCTCTGCTTTGGTCTCTCTCTCCCCCTCTCTTTCCAATGTGCAAATAGGCAACATATATCTTTATATACATATGTCTGTTTAATGCTGCTATGTACAAAAATATTTTTCATACTGATTACATCATCAACAAAAACCAAACATTATAGGCATCCTAAAAGTAGACTTTATGACAGGGCTGGTGTATTGGACTGCATTAGATTGTACAGGTGTACCTGTGTGTATATATACAGTAAATATTCCTTTTTTGTGATTGTTTCTAAAATCATAGTATATTATTGAAGCCAAAATTTAAAGTCATAAGCTGTTTTTAAGTTAAATATCATAGCAACTGCTCTGCATGTAGGCCTTCCCCTCTACATTTTGAGCCTTTTGTAGTATGTACTTGTTAGAAAACAGCACTGCTTATGTGGAGAGCAGAAATAGAGTCAATTACTGAGATATACTGTGTCTAAATTTGGAAGCTGGGGCTCTCCTCTTCGAGGCAGAACAGGATGAATGTGAACCGGAGGCTCCCATGGGTAAGAAAACATCTGCCAGCCAAAACAAGGGGTGGGGGACGAGCATCTCTTCTGGCCACGGAAATACAGTATTTAAACCTGGAGGTCTGACACAGAGCTACACTGCTGCTTACTCATCACTAATCTTTGGAAGACATGTTGCTGTGTTTAGGTGAGTTTCTTTATTTTTTTTTCACATTCATACAGTGCAGGGGATGCCATGGCTCATCTTCTGTGAACATGTATCTTGGGACAAGTCACACCTACCATGTTCTGAGAATCCTCATTTAAACTTGTGATATTTGATTCTTCGATCAGTGGGAGTGTGTCTGCCAGTGTATAAAGCCCGTTGCTGACAAATGCAATGGCTGTATCTTGAGGATCATTTTACTTTATGTATGAATGAAAAGATAAAAATAGGGGAAATATAAAGACACAAAGAAGGGAGGGTGCAGAGGGTAGAGAGGGTAAAGATCTCTTATTACTATAATAGGCCAGCTAATTGCCAGTGACACAATTTTATATCAAGTGTTACTTTTTCACTGTAGTGATGCACAAAACATCGTGGAAAGTGCTAGTTTCATCTAAAAATACTGCAGAGCTTAATATTTTATTTTCTGTTTTGCATACACTTGAAATTGTGACATGATTAAAAACCTTAGGAGAACAGCACACAGCGTGGCCTGCGAATGTCCTCATTTCCCTCTGTCCTATCATATTTTGCACTCCACTGAATCTGCCATACTCTTAAAGAGTTCAGTGTTTTTGTTTTTGAACATTTAGCCATTTCCCGATAAAGGTACATAATTAGCTGCAGTGATAATCCGTTTTTGTTGTTGATATGCATTTGCTGAACATTATGTTTCTCTTAGGAAATCAATAAGATCATGCAAAACAAAAAGTCAGTAGTGTCTGAGTACAGCATTTGCAGCTTTTTCTGCCTACGACTTAGACCTGGACACAACATAAGCAAGTAGACAAAAGCATCTTCACCACTTGACAACACATGTTTGCATTTAAAACACAAGCAAATTTAACAAACACATTCACCAATTTGAAAAGGAATATGCCGAATAAAGAAACACACTGCATACAGAAAATCAACTAGAGAAAAGAGCTTCAATGTAAAATGCAAAGAAATGTGATTTGCATCCAAAATCACAGCTTCAGTGTAACTGCATTGCCTTTGTTTTGGTTTTGGTTTCTTATTTTTTGGTTTGCATTTCTTATTTTTGGTTTGTGATTCTTAGTTTTTCTGAACTAGGTCTTTACAGTAAATGGACAAATGTGCTAAAGGCGGTGTGGCTCTGCAGCTCTTCTATTGGTCCGGCTAACTAATGTCCTGCCATGAGCTCTGTGAAGTGACCACAGAAGTTCAATGCCACAATTAGTTTTTTTACCAATAATTTTGAATTTTGGAATATTGGCAACACTTTATTTAGATGCTGTAATGGTGATGCTCAACAGAAAAAAATGGTCTATAAAGCTGGTATCCTGATAGAAGTCACTACAGACCCAGTACACCCTAGCAACCATGTTGTTTTTGCTAGCAACCACTTAGCAACTACCCAGAATCACCATAGCATACATTCCAAAAACCCTAGCAACACCCTAGAAACCACCTCCAACACCATAGCAAGCATCTAGAAACCACATTAAAAATCATGTTAACCACCTATAAACATTCAATATTACTGCAAAAATTAACAATGCACTGACAGCTACACTTAGCAACACTTTAGCAACCTTTTAGCAACATATCCACAAAAATCTTGATAAATATTTTTCAAGCAGGAAGTAAATTTCATCATTAAATGTTACCTTTTCTATACAATAGAAGCTGTTTCAAGAGGCACCCTACATTGATCACCATCACCAAGATCGAGAAGTACTTCTGAGGCACTAGAAATGTAAATTTGACCATTCAAGATAATGACAGTTCGTAGGAGTTTCGTTAAACGTCAGAGAGAATATATAAGAGCAGATGTGAAGGGTGACATGGGAGTGTGATGTGTGTTTTGTGGGGATAGATAGGGGTGGAGAAAGAGAGAAAGAGATTTAAAAGGCTATACACCTCATTGTGCAGATTAAAATACATAGACATACTGTATAGGGAAAGTTTTGGGGAGGCTCTTTTTAGTTCTCCCAGTTATAGGTGAATCCACGTTGTAGCCACTGCCATTACTGCGGTGGCACCTCACTTTTAAACCTGTGTATATCACTGTAATGTATGTAAATTGTTTCAATTTCTAAGTGCTTTTGCCAAGAAATCTGTCAAGGGGATCCTGTACAACGGTTATACGTTAAAAATATGGTCATCAAATGACATTAAAATAAATTTTATAATCTACAACTTAATCAACTAAATTGAATCCATTTTAACACACGGCTACATGTCTTTTCTGATCTGTGCTGTTATTAGCTGCTCCAACAACAAACTAACACTTTGTTAAAAATGGAAAGTAAAAAAGCCAGAAGCATGAAATCAATTTTACTTTCATAACTCTCCATTAAATCCTCATATTTCGACCACATTCCAGGGACCACCAAAGACCAAGCTGTCTAACTATAGATGATGAGTCACCACCCCACATATCTCTTGCTAGCTTAGTACTGCGTTTCCTGACCGAAATTCCACTTTATCTTGTGTTTCTAATAATAATAAATGTTGCATTTCTTGTGATTACAGTGCAAGAAATCATGTAGTTTAATTATTTAAATAAGCAAGCAACTAATTCCTGGTGAGATTAAGACTTTAAGACTGAGTAACTTCCATATTCATGCAGACTACCTTCATCTGTCAAAGTGAGTGGGTGAGTGCCAACCGTGATTAACCCAAACATCTCTGCTTTCACTGTCAGTGTAAATGTGTTCACTTCAACTCTGCCACCCCAGTAATGGCGGCGGCGCTTGAGAATGCAACACATAAATCAGCCGGATTCGTCTATACACCTTCTGTACATCTGTGATACTAGTGAATTACAGCAGCAATCATTTCTATCAGCGGTCAGTGTTACACACAGGAATATGCATGAGTTTATTGACCTAATTCAATTTGTCAAACCTATATCAGGTCCTCTAGTATGTCAGAGAAAGAAAGGAACACCTGTCCTGCCGGGCAAGAGAGATTTCCTGCATTGACTGCCTGAACATAGTGTGTGTGTTTGAATATGCAGCTATGATCTAGTGAAAAGTATTTGTAGCACTTTTTAGTATTGCAATTACAGTTATCACCAGTACTCTTAGTATTCTCTTATAAGTATAATGAAATAATATCAAGGTATGTGCAGTAATTAGTATATCAAGTACAATCGAGACAGTATTTAACAAAATGTTTTTTAAAATTGTACTGTGCTGTGTAAAAAATAGTAAAATACAATTATTAAATTATAATAAAAAAGATGTGACACTGTATACTTGAACGTGGGTGAACCTAATTTTACAATCTGGGTTAACCTTACATAAAGTTCAATATTTTATATACTGTAATACTGTATGTTATTTGCAGAACAATATTGCACATACTGACATTTATGTGTGATTGTTTAAAGATACAGCCTCTGTGTCACAGTGAATCCATTCTCTTGGTTTTTATGGAGTGACACAGAAAGAAGGAGGGAAAGAAACAGTCCATCAACGGTCCTCCAGGTGCTCCTGTGCTCGTAAAAGCTTGTTCTGACAAGGTGACAAGCGCCATGAATCCCTGTTTATGAAACTAACCAGACCCCTGTTACAGTGTTCACTCCGCAGTTTGCTGTGCAAAAAGACAGTTTATTATCTCAAAATGAAGTATTCTTTATTTCTTACTGCATCATTATGTTTGGCCTTTGTCTGACTCACCGCCTGTTTTCTCTCCACTTTGCATCTGCTTGAGTTGCTGGAAACGAATCGCTGTTTCCCACATGAAAGGTCATGGCTTTGAAAAAACTAATGTAAACTTTTAAAATGATGTTGAGCTAGTGAGACCAAAGAAAGCATTAAGTGGCAACGCTTTAGAATTTCATAATGAGTAGAAAGTGTTGCATTCACAAGAAAGAGTATTTCACCATTCATTTTTGTTTGAGCAAAAAGGACGGGGATTTGTTACGATATAATGGGGCCTAACAGTAGGCGGTTGCATATTTTTTAAGTGTTAGACTCGTGTTTTTTCTCTTTGTCTCTTAATACCTCTTCTGGAAAATGGAGCTGTATTTAAGCCCTATGATTGTGGAGCCTGTATCAATTCAAGGTGGTGATACTATACTTATAAATTCATACAATGACTGCATTTTAAAATCCTGTATAGTCTGTATGACATGTGATATGTCATTGTCTCTGCCATTATGAGTGCAAACAGACTTTTATACCCGCAGACTTTCAACGTAACAACATTGCTTTTAATAACAAAGTTGTAGGGTGATACCCTCAAAGAATCTTTGTTATCCAAAGAGGACTGAGTATTTTTTGTGTTTGTTTGATGAGACCTCAAACAGAGTTTTGTATATGGGTATTCTTATCAAGGTCTTGCACAAAATGTCATTTATGACATACAGCCTTTGTGTGGGTGACTGTGTGTGACACGATGACTTTTGTCGCCCAAGAAAATAACTGTAAAAGTTTGTCGCATGAGAAACTGACAGTGCACACGCGGGTGACACAATACACACTCCTGCCAATGGTTCCACACTATTCAAATGATCTACAGGTGGCGTAACGCGCCAAGATATGCAGCAATGAGCTGGATAAAACGATGCTGGATAAAACTGGCTTTGCAAATGTTTTACAAGGAAGAAAATACATTCACTGTGTTTGTTAGACCTGAAAGATACACACAATAGGTTAACACCAAAACACCAAATGTAAACAAGTAAGTCAAGTCTTTTTTAAAGTGACTGGAATTTGCCAGTTAAATTAGCTGTGCGAGGAAAGGTTGCACACATTCACACACATATTTTGGACTTGCCTGGTGTTAGGTTACATTGAAATCTTCTAAAAGTAGTCTGCACCACTCATGTCCTCACTGAGGAGCTCCACCAAAACACTTGGGTAGTTATTAGTTGACTCAAGTGGCTGAGGTGGCAGTAATTGAAGGAGATGAGAATGGCAGCCATTATGTTTCTTCACTCGATTTTCTCTGCAGGTCTTAACATGTTGACAACCGGACCTTGCGATCACAAGCCCTCTCCTTCAACCATTAAGCTGCCACTGCCATCGAGGAACATCTTTGTGTCTATTCAGGGGGACAGATTGAGATTGCATGGATACCTCCCAGCATAAGATGCCACATTCACGTAATGCATTTTCATCAACAGCTGCTATTTTTAGTATAAACACCAAGATTAATCCATCAGCCCTGGTTGAGAAGCTGCAGAAAATAGGTGCTGGCATTTGGGGTTTGTACTGTATGTTTATGTGCATCTTTATGTCTAGAGGATTATGCAAAAAAGCATATGTGTGTGCCACAAGGGTCTGTTGAGAGCAGCTACATATAAACTGCTGTACACTAATAGAGACAACATCGTTGCTTATTGCAAGAGATCAGACTAACCGAGTAAGAAACAGATTGGATACATGTATTATAAACTAAGCTTAATTAACTTCAGTAATTGAGAGCTGCAGCCAGATAGAAAATGACATTTGCTTTTTTAATTAAGTACGCAAGATGAAGCTATTGCCAAGTTCTTTAAAAGAATGCAGTCCGAAAGAGAATGAACATCAAGGTCATCCCAAGTTGATGATACTGATGTATGTAGGTTGACTGCATGCTGAGAGAAGATTCAAGACAATAAAGCAGCCATTAAAGTAACGACGGCAGCAGAGACGGGTTGCACATTCTCCATTCACATGTGCCTCCAACCTGCAGGACTGAAAATACCTGAGGGATCAACAGGGACCTGTTGCTGGAAAAATCTTGCTACCTTGTAAACACAGAGCAGTGCGATCAGCAAGATGTTTGTGTAAACCCATAGAGATTTTCCAGAGAAAGTGAAAAACACCCAGCAGAAAAAAAAACCCACCTTAAACTGAGGCCAACTGGGAACTTCGTCTTCAGCAGAAATTGTCACACATATCAGTGGGTATGCATACACACATTCTGATGTGTTTCTGCAAGTACTTTTGTGGTTGTTTGATGTGAGACCAAAGCTATTCACCTGGGAGCACATAGTGTAAATGACATCCTTTTTCTATTTTGAGAACAGCGTATAAAGTCAGGCTGTAGTCAATTTGGTTGCGATCACACCCGATTAATCACTGACATCTT
This sequence comes from Macquaria ambigua, assembly GCA_008360985.2. Lineage (NCBI taxonomy): Eukaryota > Metazoa > Chordata > Actinopteri > Centrarchiformes > Percichthyidae > Macquaria > Macquaria ambigua. The sequence goes on along the minus strand of VMKM01000062.1, from coordinate 551,446 downwards.
ACCATCACACTAAGGTTGACTGTTCTTTGCACAACATCAGAGATTTTATTTGTTTCCTTTATTTTACATTCACTTACTCAGATCAATTAGATCAACTGAGGTCAAACTTAGAATCAATGCAGTTTGAAAAGTTAAAAGTGTAGCTTTTTTTTCAAGCCTCTGGAAGCCTGCTGTTTGGGCTTTATTAGTGGTTGTCTATAGTTTCTGAGAAATAAGCTTATTCGCTCTCTTGCCAAAAGTTAGATGAGAAAGTGGATTCCACTGTCATGTCTGTACGGTGAATATGAAGCTACCACCAGCAGCCAAAAAATATACTGCCTACCCCGCCTTTAAGCCTTTAACCAAAACTAGACTTTTAAAAAGGATTTACTATTAGTTATTGTCACATAATCTCACAGTTTTTATCACATCTGTGCATGCTGGTTCCAAAATGTCAGTTAGCAAAGCATTCACAGAGTTTTAATTTGAAATTAATCTTGAGGTGTGTTTGTCATCAGAAAAGCAGAGAGCTTGGTCATGATTGTGGCCTTTTAACAGAGGCGTAAAACACTTGCCACCCTCCCTAAACCTCCATTTACCAAACATCAGTACATTAAGTACATAAAGCTGATGGATAAAATAAAGCACCTCTGAAGCAAATGCCAGGTGCTTTGGCCCATGTGACTGACCCTGCTTCCTACACTAGGCTGCATTAGAAGATTAAATACACACAGAAAAGCTCATCTTCCCAACCCTGCGAACACAAAGGAAATCCTTCAACTCATTTCTATTTTGGTAATAATGCAAATTTTTAGACATGTTTTGTGGAGGTGCTTACTGTAATGGAGCAAAAGGGGATGTTCGAAAGTAGAGGGGAAATAACTCAAATGCACTAATGCTTAAAGCCTTTATTTTACTTGGGTCAGTTCAGGATTAACATGTAGAAAATCACACCAATGCATTGAAACCCCAAATGAGTTGCCTCACAGCGCAAAAGATGATGAATAATTTGGTAAGGACAAGGTTCAACAAAGATTAAACAAGAGTCAATGCATATTAATGTCCCTTACATTTGTCATTGCAACACTGTTTCTGTCTTAAAGACATCTTTCCATCTGTCTCATCCACAAACATACACCTGTACTATTAAGTATTAAGCTGTATATTACGGTGTACATTTCAGAGAACTGACTAGCAAATTATAAGCAGTCTCAATATAATAAAGCAATCAAGATTACTTGATTACTGACAAAAGGCTATTTTTGTAAAGTTCTGCAGGACTAGAACTGTTTTTCATTTTCAGTGTACATTGAATAATACTTCAGAAACAATGTTGCTGTGCAGCTTTTTCGACACAGTTCACACAGCTTGAGGAAAAAGATAATAAATCCCTTTAATGCTTTCAAGTGATCCACCAGCAAGATGTCTGTTGTTCTGGCTGCACATTTAAAAGAGCATTATTTACTTGGCCAAGTGGCTTTTAGACATTACAGATGGATAATTACTTCTGCCACACACGCATGGCTTTGCCACACTTTCAAACAATGAGCATCTTGAATTGAAACTGAAAACACTTCCTTCTCAGACTCAGCTGCGGAGACACTCTACTGGTGATGGAGCACTCCTTATGTCTCCTGTGATTTTCTTCACTCTTCTGTTTCACTTATTGATTTTCTCCAACTGGGCTTGCAGTACATCTTGTAGGAGACAGGGGTGAAAAGTGTGTTGCTCTGTCAGTGACCTGGCCTTGATACAGCCCTGCTGTAAGGGAAATATCTCTACATTTTTCTTTTTATATGTACAACACTTAGTTTGCACTGGAAATTTTTATCCATCACTAGGATGTTCAGTAGCATGTTAAGGCAGCCACTTAAACACATCTACAGACATACAGTAAGTGAAGGAAACAGGACTTTTATCCTTTGACAGAGCAGCTCTGCCTGACAGCTCCCAAAGACTTTAAATGATTTCTGCCAGTGCAGTAAAGCACTTCGGGTTTGGCTCGTGAAAGAAAGTCTTTAACTTGACAATATTGACAGTAAGAAATAAGACAATGAAAGAAGACAATGAGTATGCTAACATGCTGGTATTAAGCAAGTATAATGTTTACCATGTTCACCATCTTAGTTTAGCAAGTTAGCATGCTTATGCTAATTAGCACTAAACTAAGCAAAGTGCAGTTGAGGCTGATGGGAATGTCATTAGTTTTGCAGGTATTTGGTCATAAATCAAAGTATTGGACACATTGTAAATTCTGACCTGATGATGGCGCTAGATGAAAAGTTAAGGGATGACCAACGTTATTACACTTCATCCTGAGGGGAACATGAATGGAGCTCAACATCTTGAAGGTTTCAGGAAAAAGGAGTCAGTTGAGGTGGTTTTGGAGTCTGATCGCACGTCGGACTGGGGGGAGAACCCGGGGAAGACTCAGAACCCACTGAAGAGATTATGTATCCCATCTGGCCCAGGAATGCCTCAGGATCCCCCAGGAGGACTTGGAGTAGAAGGATGTCTGGGCTACGTTGCTTAGCCTGATCTGAGCTGCAGTCCAAATGAGCAGAGATGGAAAGTAAGTGCATTTAATCAAGTACTGTACTAGAGTACAAATTTGAGGTACATGTACTTGAGTATGTCCATTTTCTGCTACTTTATACTTCTACTCCACTACATTTCAGAGGGAAATATTATACTTTTTGCTCCATTACATTTACCTGAAAACATATATTACTAGTTACTTAGCAGATTGAGATTTTACATAATCTATTAATGAAATATATTGCATCAATTTAGATTAAACTACCCAATAATATATACAGTAGCACTATAATGATGCTAACATGTTAATATATCAGTAATAACAATTCAATAATATGATATATGTACAGTAATAACATTCTGAAAACGGCCAAATTAATGAACGGCCCAACGAATATGTTAACACTGGATAGTTTAAGTACATTTTGCTGATAATACTTTTTTACTTAAGTAAAACAAAAATATGCGTACTTCTTCCACCCCTGCAAATAAGTGGTGGAAGATTAATAGATGGATGGATAGCTGGAGGAATCATTGTTTGTCCTTATAACAATACAGTAAGTTTTCACAAACTGGTGAGCCCCCTTTCCTTTGTCCATCACAACCTTAGAGGAGAAAACACCTTTTATATAAAAATGGCTATCAGAGGATGTTGGTGATGTTTGGAAAACAAACTGATGAGAGACACATTGTATCTGTAGTTTTGATTTTGTTGACAATTTTTTGTGTTTGTGCTGCAAATGTGCAGTTTATAGGAACATTTAAGTTGTAGTTATGTTGCCATTTTGGTGTTGTTTTTAATAAAGGTGTAATCAAAACTAACATCCGTAAAGTGGTTAAACTGGCATTTAAAATGGTCTAATACATATCCCTAATACCCTCTTTTCATGCACACTCCTGTGTATTCAGAGGATAGAGCCCTTGTTATCCTGAGAGAGGAATGACTCATCAGGGACCTTCACTGTGCCTTTGTCTTCCTATAATAACGGGGACCATCATTATCAGCCCCGGTAGAGAGGAGACAAATGTGAGTCTCTCAGCTTTATTAGGTTATTAATGCAACTGTAGTCGAGCCAAGACCCGGTCACTCGGAACAGGGTGACGTTACACCTTAATGCTGATGTGCTGTCAGTTTAAGAATTGTCTATTAATGGTTAAGGTTGCGATAAGGGGTTGGTGTAGCTGACCTGATCAGCATTGTGGGGGGAGAGACCTTACAGGCTGGGGACCATAAAGAGACCATGGAGCCTGTCAGGTAGTCATCAGCACTGACTTACTGCAAAGTTCAGCCATATTCACTGGAAACAATGCACCTTTTCACAGAATAGCTGTGTAAAAATGGCATCCATTCTCATTTACTGTAGCCTAAAGTGTGAAAGGATCAATAAAAGACAAGTGGAAAGCTACAGATCTTGGGAAACCCAATTTAAGGTGTCTATAATATACTCCACATAAAGCCAGGGGTGTATAAACAAATCCTTACCGGAGGCTGTTCAGGTCAATTTTTGTCTGGGGAGACATTTCATACTGGCGTTCTCCATTAATTAGATAACTGTATGATGGAAATGCATACACAAATTATCCTTATGTGTAATGTAGTGGAGTAAGGATGTTTGATTAACGATGAGCCTGAAGGATGAGAAAAATAAATGCCACTATTTTATAACATTTCTGTCTTCAATAAATTGGGAAGTTCAAGCACAATTCCCTCCTGTGAAATTGCTTCTGACCTCGGCTGGTGCTGCTCAATACGGCAGAAGGCAGCTTTCACTGTCTGCACAGGAATGCTCTGATTGATATAATACACAGCGGAGCCAAGTAGCCATTTAATTAAATACCGCTCTTTTCTTTACAGTTCTCTGAGCGTCTCTGTGGATCTGTTCAAGGTAGGCAAAAATTTGAAACATAATCTGTTAATTGTTGGGAAATGATGTGGAGAGTGAAATATGTCATTATTTTTCTTTCTTCCTTTTTTTGAGCCAATATAGCCAAATGGAAGAAGTAGAGGTATTCCCCTTGCAGTTAGTATTAAATATAGGTATTAGGGATGCTACTAACAATTATTTTCATTTTGGATTAATCTGCTGATTATTTTCTTGATTAACTGATTAATCATGTAGTCTATTAAATGTTTAAAAAATAGTGAAGAAATTCGCAATTTCTCACAGCTCAAGGTGATGTCTTCTATATGCTTTGTCTGACTACAGTAACAGTCCAAAACCTTAAGATATTCAATTGACTGTCAAATATGATAAAGCAAAGCAGTAAATTGTCACATCTGAGAAGCTGGAACCAGAAAATGTTTTGAATTTTAGCTTGAAAAATAACTGAACCGATTAATCGATTATCAAAATGGTTGACAATTAATTTTCTTTCTATCAACTAATCGTTGCAGCTCTAATAAGTATAATGTTCTCATTCATGCATAGAGTTGAAATATGGGTTATATGGTAACAGAATATGTTAATATTAAGTCTGTTCACGTGATGAGTAGAAATAGGGATGAATGCTAACAGGCTGTTATAGTTGAAATTTTCAGCTAATAGGTCTTCACATTGGTTGATATATTGATAATGAAATAATCAGATCAATGTTCTTTTATTTTAAAGGGTATCTGTGTCAGCTTGTATTGGCATTTCGGTAAATTATGTTCACAGGGTTCACCATGTAATTATCAGAGGTTAATGCAACATAGGAGAGGCTATGGTGTTAGCTTGGTCTGTTCCGTTAATTTAAGAAAAAAAGGCACACGGCTGCGTACAGACTTACTCCTAAATTTGACTTCATAAAAGAAACTGTGGATTAATTCCCCCACCCATCAAATCCTTGTGAGTTTGTATTATGCCCACATGACAGGCTGGGAAGAAATGAGAGACTCATCACATTTGTAGTCAGAATAGGATATCAAAGCACCAGGCATTGATAGATTTAGTTTGAAGAGGGAGAGCAATTAAAGTTAATTGCTAGTATGAGGGCAGCCTGTGGATGGCAGATTGCTGAAAGGAGCATCAGCTGGTAAAACAAGTCATTAGTTATTAGATCATGAGTGGCCGAAAAGCTAAGATGAGGAGAGAGATTTTGTATTGGTACCAAAAAATAAAAATCTGTTTGTATTTGCTACATATGCATCGCTTGTGTTATTAAAGCTAAAATAGGCTAAATTTGTTTTGTCTGGCTTGTACATGTCCGTTGTCGAGCACATCAAAGACGTTCTAGAGGGGTGAAACATTGACAGCAACAGAATCCTAATACACAATTGGCTTACCAGGTACTTATGGCTAATATGTTAGCAAAAATGGGCATCCCATTGGAGCTGCCTGTCTGGCTATCTGACTATTGTGAGTCCAGATGATTATTTCCCTTACAAGAGCAGGGCAAACTTCAGCTTGGCTGTGGGTCTTCAGTGTAATATGTTGCTAATAAAAACAACTTCCAGTGGTCCATTAGGTCAGAGCTGCAATTGTCCATCTCTTTCAGTTGTCCTGGGCACTCACGCCACATGCTGTTCATCTTTGCTTGCCTTTTTCTCTATTTTTGTTTTATATCCCCTACTTTCAACCATAAAAATACAGCATGGAAAATCTTAACAGAAACAACAATGACAAGATAGGAATCAATACATTAGAATGTATATTTGATTTTATCTCCTGAGTCTCACACTCTCGCAGATTATAACAGACTTGGTTTATCTTTATCTTTTTGAGATGTTCAGATCACATATAAAATCAGCATAATAGTGATTATGTGTGTCTTCCTATTTTCTATAAACAGCTGTTGCATGACACACAAGTGAAGCACAGACAGATCAACTAGAATACTGAGAAAATACATGACTGCCAAAAGTTAGCATGCATGCAACTTGAAAAGTCAGCCCAAACTCAAGAAAGAATCACCTTGGAGATGCATTTATGGAACTAAATAACTCAGGGGGATATATAACATTGCTTCTGTTTCTAGCGGGACACTTCAATTAATCATAACAGAGGAAGGACACGAAATAAACAAAATTGTCTGCAACGGCAACTAAATCTGTGTGCGTATTGGTACACATTCATTTTGAAAGTCATTATTCAAGGGCTCTTAGGGTTCAATTATGGAGACAGAAATTGATAAAAATGAGTCATTGGAAGGTATACTGCCAAACCAAATCCCTAATAATTTTAGACAGATTTCTGAGACTAATATTATTCCCCATATGTCTCTAAGTTAGATTACCATTTCTCCAACCTACGTGCTGACCTCAGATGTGTCATTGTCTTGGCCGTGGAGCCTCCCACAATGAGCTGAAATAAAAAGCTCATTCTCCACACACCATTTCTAGTTCATTAGCTCCGGCCTAATCTATAAACCACAGTTTAGAGGAGGACGCTGTGTCAGCAGCCTCTGTCATGTACCTGCCAACCTGCCACGACCACTGAGAAGTTCTGAAGGGGTAGGGGTGTGTGTGTGTGTGTGTGTGTGTGTGTGTGTGTGTGTATCTCAGGGCTAGGACTCACACATTCAGCCACACATGCACCTTATATCTTGGGCAATTCAAATTGTGTTGCAGTTTGTCAGTTTGAATGTGTCTGTACATGTGTTTGTGTCTGTGTGTGAGGAAAGAGACAAGACTGTATGTGTTTACAGTCTGATGGCGTAATATGCAAATTAAGTGGAGATTGGCATATGGCTTATTCTTGAGATATTCATGAGCGTACAGCAGATTATTTTTTCTCTTCACTGGACTGGTTTGGTTTAATCTGTGTGTGTGTGTGTGTGTGTGTGTGTGTGTGTGTGTGTGTGTGTGTGTGTGTTTGTCTGTCCCTATCCATAAACAATATGACTGCAGCCTTGCAGTGTTCCCCATTTACAATGACATTAACAACTGAATTAATTAGATAACACTACAATACGTTACACACAAATGTGAGTTAAGGAACGAATCAGGAACAACCTGATCATTAATGAATCGTTAATGAGTAGTTCCTGAATAACTCCAGATTGAGGACTATATAGTAGATAATGATGAGTTACTAGAGAACAGACTGGGAGATGCTATATTAATGAATCATAAGGTAATGATTAGTTCATAAGGTCCCATGAATCGGAATAACTACCACTTTCTTTCTTTCAGTTGTTCCTGATTAGTTACTGTGTTTGTGCACCCCCAAGTAAAGTGGTACATCATACTGAGTAGTTACAATGTAGTCCTTCGTTACTTCAAGATTATCTGACCATTATTTTATGGAAGTTTTGATTGGACTTTAATAGTCTAATAGTAATAGTAAAGTTTGTGTTGAGTTTCATCTCGTTGTTTAGCTGTCCGGCCCCCAGCTTTACTGTTTTGGTTCACTCTCACCGCTCTCATAGCGTCGCTTTAGGCCACACAAGGCAGCTGTTTAGAGTGAAACAGCTCTAAAAACCAGCTGTACACTACCTGCTCAGCACCAAACAGCACACTGACAAATTTAGCAACTACTTGGTGGACATAGTGGAGCTGGTAGGGACCAAAAACAGAGCTAAAAGAGAGTGAATATTGGACTTACATTTGCCAGATGGCCACAAACACGACTCCAAATGAATGATAATGTTGTTCTGTAACTGCTGGATGTGTAAATAAGCAACTGTTTGCTAACTAGTTTATATTAACTTAATGTTAGTGTTGTGTTCACAACTTCTTTCCACTGCCCCCAAGTAACCAAAAAACTCAGTTATTGCAGGTTTGATTTAATTGTTAGTAGATATCACTGTGCATTACATTGCACCAATGCTGAGCACGCTCAAGTTTACAGCCCCTATTTGTCTCTAGTTCCTCCAGCAAGAAAATTTGTTTTTGAAGCTCTCTGAAATAGAAATCAGTCAAGTTTTGTTTTGCACCCTGGTCATTTCCTCATGTTTGATTTGTTTTGTCCTTCAGTAGTTCTGTCATTCCTCTCCATGGAGTGGGTTTAGTCACTCTAGAGGGAGGGGAGAGAGTGGAGAGAGCAAAAAAGATGACAGAGAATAGAGAGATAGTTAAAGTAATGATCCTTTCCATTTAAATCCTTTTCATTTAAATAAACATCTGCTTAGCCAGTCTCTACTGCCAAGAGCAATAACTTAACAGTGATTCAACATTTAGTTAATGAAAGCTTTTATATTAGTCGCTCTAAGCAAGCACTGTCTTAGTAGGAAGAGGAAGTGATGAGTTTTATCTTTCTTGCAGCTTTAACAGCACTTAAATGGAATAAACGGAACAAGAGCTCCGTATTTAGCGTGAGCAGCAATGCCCACCATTGGTAACCGTCAAAGAGCGCAACCTAGAGTAACTCAAACTTCACAGACAGAAAACGCACTTGATAGTAGTGTTTGATTGCCAAATAATGTCTTGGAAGTGTAGTTCAATGCTTCTTATGTCACACACATACACACACAGAACTCCTCTATGGAGACACACAAACCATGGCACAGCCACACCATCGTCTGCTTGGTGATTCACACCTTATTTAGCCCTCCATCCATCTCTGTTTTCCATTTACCTCATAAAGCTGAGGCATGTTTCCTTCAACCACTCTTCCCCCTCTTTCACACCTCCTGGCTTGCCACTTTCTATTAGCATTTCCTGGTCAGGGGGCCATATGAAAGTGAGGCACACACCTGCCACAGTCAAAGTCCTGAGCCTGTCGCCTCTGAACAGCTCAGTTCAGTTGGGCTCTGGCAGGCTAGATAGGTGTTTACTTGGCTGGCTTTCTTTTTGGATTGATGGATAACGGACTGGCTGGCTAATTGACTGCCCAGCTTGCCAGCTGGTTATGTAAATGCATTGCTGGCTGGCTGATCAAATGCCTTCAGGTCGAATGTCTCCCCTCAGTCTCTCCCTCTTTCATCCTTTCTGTCCCTCTCCTTTCCCTCCTTCGCCCCCTCCTGCTATCTCCGGCCGAAACCAAACAGCAGCTGCACCAGAAGTAGGAGTGTCAGAAAGTGCCACAACTGTGTTCCTCTCTGTTTTTAGGCAAGTTCCTAAAATAGAAAAGCGTTCACAGCGTGTAGAATGGAAGCTAAACCCCAGAGGCTAGCCGGTTCACTGACATCCTCTATTCAGGAGCAGTGGTACTTAAGCTAGCTGCCACACACACACACACACACACACACACGCACAGGCACACACAGGCGCACTGGGAATCCAGACAAAAAGGAATGAAAGTGTGCACGCTTGCGTCCATAATTGAGCTCAGAGACACATGCATTCACAGACATAACATAAATATTCACACACACACACACACACTTGTATGCATAGCGCAACAGATTGTGCCAGATAAGATTTCGCTCTTCTTTAATATTGAAGGAAAATAAAAATACTCTTTAGAATTATTTATTGATAGCAGCTATTTTAAACTGAAATAGTAGAGATTTCCCTTCAACTGTCTTGTTGGTGAAAACTACACAACAATAAAAGGGCCACATGACAATTATTTTTGTTGTAAATTTAGTTGGAGTTGGAGGAATAAATTAACTGTCTGTGTGGTAGGGATTTGTGTCAATCATAGCCTTTATGTCACCATGTGCCATCATTTTTGTCTCCCATGCACTCTCCCGAGTTCCTTTTATTCATCCATCTATCCGTCTATCTCTGTATCCATATTTGGCAAAAGTATGTGGATACAAATACTTTTCATCTGGGTTTTTTTTTCAATGGTTTGGGCTAGGTGCATTGAACACCTTGGGGGTGAACTGTAACGTCGAATGTGAGCCAGGTCTTAATGGCCAACATTGGGGCCCGAACTCGCTAATACTCATGTCACTGCTTGGGAGCAAATCCCTGCAGCCAGGCATCTCGTGGGAAATCTTCCCAGAAGAGCCTGTTATAGTAGCATATTAATTATAGCCCGACTGGTAGTGGATTTTGACACTGATATCAGCACTTGGGAGTTTAAAAGATCTGATAACAATATATCAGGGTTGTGTACACTGTGACACCCTGGACTGGAAACAAGTGCATCAGAGTGTCCTGTTTAACTTGCTGTTAAAACCAACTTACAGCCAACCATAATAGTTTGCAGAAAAGCACAGAATTTCATGTACTTGTTTTGAGGTGAGGTGATGTCATGTAACATGTTGGCACCCACTGGCAGCCAAAAATGCTGGGTGCCAGCGAGCATTTTTATTCAACTGCATCAAAATGTAAATGTATCTACTAGTTGATGAGTTTGTATTGTTTATCATTTGTATCTGTGCCAAGATGTGGTTTGTAGGTGGAGGTGCAAGAGTGGTTTTAGATGCCATAACTCCTGATTTGTATTAACAATTTTCCCTCCTCCCTTTCCAGTGGAAGTGATACCACTGTAAGCCATGAAATTATCGAATGGGTGCAGGCAAGGAGAAATCTGCTGGTCCACGTAAATAAAACCTCATAGACAGCAGAGATTAAAGCACAGAAAACAAGGGGGAAGCCTGTTTTAAAGATGACAAATGGATAAACTCTAAAACTGTAAGAATGGCCTATATCTTCAGAAACCCCTAGGTGCTCTTCAGATGTTAACAGCTCTTGTCATGTTACATTGCCCTTCGAAAGGTCACACACAGCAAATTGCCCTTGCAATGGTATGAAAATGGCCAAACAGGCTTTGCTAGACTGACAAAGCAGGCAGCCACCAGCCTCAGGTCATCTTGCCTTTAATGTGACACAGCAGTGGAGAGTTCTGCTGACTCTTAGGGATGCACAATGTGTAGGATGCTGAGTGACAGCCAGACCCTCCTGCTGTATTTGCTACTCAGAGGCTCCAGTGTCGGAGGTCTTCCCTCCTTCCTGTGAGTCATATACATCCATCCACGCAAAGGCATCTTTGAGAGGAAATGTGGCTAATGAAATCCCCCAGGTTATTGTATACACACAATTGGATGTAAAAACCCACAGACGCATACAGTGGTATGTGTTCTGGCTCTGTTCTGTGTGTCTATTTGTCTATCTCCCATGTATTCCTGCTTCTTGGGTCAATTATGTGCTACAAATCCAGAACAAACTGACTTAAAGTTCCTCTTATCAATATTTTTTGAATAGAAAGGGATCTCATAATGATAAAAGTATCAACCAACTCTGCAGTCCCCATTAGCTCTAAAGAGCTTTTGCTTCTTTTAGCTCATTAATAAGGTTGCTCTCACCAACCCCATTTTCAGCAGCAGCAGACAGCTTTTTTCTGCAAAAAAGTGCTGATAAACAAAGGGTATGCTACATGCCCAGCACCAAACAGCAGGCAGACACAGTTAGCAACTAGCTTTTGAAGAAATAGAACATCTAACATTAGTAGCTAAAAGCCTAGATATTTTTCTCAAGAGTAGGTGGAGACCAAAACAGAGCAGGAGAGTGAATACTGGACTTACTCTCATCATGTGGACAGAATCACAGCTCCAAAGGAGTGCTATTGCTCTTCAGTGTCTGCTGGACATGTTAGCCACAACAACTTTATACAGCGATAATATGCTAGAGTCAATGTTTTTCAGGTTTTTTCCTTCTGCCCTCAAGTAACCGCAAAAACAATTAGCAGCTTTAAGACAATTTCAGCGCCCTTCATTATCAGTTGATTCTATCAGTTGCCTCATTAACATGTCATACCAGCAACAAAGAGAATGAAAACGAGTCAAATGGGTCAATAAAATTGTGATCAATTTCCTTTTTATGTTGGGCAACAACCCAAACGATTTTGTATTTCCTTGATGAGCTGCTTGGAGCTCTACACCTGTATCACAAGCTGTTATCACTATAAAAATAACAACAAACATTAGTAAATGCCACACGACATTCTGGACTGCACAATGTAATCTTGATTATCAAAGGCAAAAAGCGACAAAAAGGCCAACTTTGAGTCATTTATTCAGACGAACGATGACCCTTGAGGAGATGCCATCCATCAAATCCTCCTCTCCAGGAGGAGCATTTCCACTATTTACATCTCTTCATTGCTTTGTCCAACCCACCCAGCTCCACCCCACATACACGCACACCCCTATGCCAATATCTCATCACATGCTCTATGTTTCCTTTTTATTACAATAAAGGGATCCATCAGTCCTCTTTACCTCTACGTGCGCATCAATTCCACCTTCATCCTTTTATTTCGGCCTTACTGGTGGTGTCACTTTACATTGAGCTGCTCAGATCCTCATTCACAAAGGCAGAAAACACCCAGGGGCAGAAAAGGTTATCATGAAAAAGGTTATCATCATATGCCTTTTCTTGAGATAATAGGATGTCCAGGAAAGACTGAATGTGTGCGTTTTTATGTTCAGATGAGATACTGTATATCAGGAAGAAAATCAATTTATTATCACCATTCTGCTAGAGCCACTGTAACGCTATTATACATTTATTTCAAATACTGTGCGCCAGCAGATTTGTGCTAGTTTTCGACATTAGAGTTGCTCCACTGGGAATTTTCCCTTAATCTGCTCTCTAACAAAACGTGTGAAAATGTATGTGAGCATATGTTCACTCATGTATGTGTTAGGGGTAAGTCAGTGGCTGTGTGATGAGTGTGGTCCTGTGTATGTTGTAGGCACAAAGGTTAGTGTCTTTGATGGGACATAAAAGTCACCGTAATTCTGCCTGTTTTCTCTGCTTGCCCTCTGGTTTGTGTTAGCACAGTGGTCTACAGAGCACATAACAGGCACTAAATTATATCCCACAAGCCATTTCCAATTCATGAATCTGTCATTTTTCTGTATAATACCACTTCCAGGTTTGAGGGTGATAAAATCCCCTACTGTTTTGCATGCTGGCACATGCAGCCAAATACATACAGGCATGCAGTTACACAGGGCCACAGGCATAGACATGGGCATGCATGTATTGAAACACTCGCTCTCTCGCTGGCACACACAGAGAAACTCTTGAAGCTCTATGTGATAACTTGGCACAATAGTTGTACCCCAGACAGAAGGTCAGAATTCACAGCTGCTGTCTGTTGGACTTGTGGTGACATTAGACAATAAACAAGTGTGTGTGCTGCCTGGTGCTTACAACTCATGGTGGATCAGGAAACGTGGAAATGTGGAATGGTAACGGAATTTTTATTCATCATAGACATTAAAAACACTTGTAGTGCTTGTAGCATTGTTGCATCCAGCACACCATAGACTGAACAGCCAATTCTGAAGCTAAATGTTTTGTTACATCCTGTATGAGTCATCTACAGACTGGTGAAAATTAAAAGTTAGTATTTTACCACATAGAGCTTGAGGCCTTTTTCCACAATATCTGGTACACTCAAGACACTCACACTACTCTCCCTCTCCATTGTCTCTCTGTTAGACTGTTGGACTGATTATATATTTACTATATATGTTGACATATTTTGTTATATATACTATACTGTAGTATATACCATATACCATATTAATGTACCATGTATGTATGGTACATACATGAATGTACAACTCTGGTGCTTCTGGCAATTCATTTCCCGCAGATAGTTAAGTTTGGCTTATATGATAAAGTGTTTTTCAGCTCCTTATCTGCAAACTCTTATCTGCATTCTTCTCCAAAGACATGCATCTTTACAAAAGCATGTTTCTAAAATAGTCACTGAAACCACCCTGACAAGTTTCCAAGTGGAGGTCCAGAGGACCTGTAGAACATGTAGGTCCTAAGTAGAACTCCGTAATATTGAAGGACACTATCATAAACCTTGGGGGATGACTCTTAATTGAATCTCAAGGACAAGTGATGATTAAGTTCCTGACAACTCCTTCACTGTAAGTTTTGAGTAGTGCAGTTTCATAAAGTTCAATTACAGAATAACTCACTGTCTTGGTTCCAAGTCTAAAACTGCTTTTCTGTCCTGCTGTGAGAATATGCGAGGGAAGCCTTTATGGTTCTAGTTAAACCCACCATATTTTAAGAGCACACGCAGACTGTAACTGTCCCAGAGACATGTTTCTTTGAGGTGTTTCTGTATGTTTCTGTCATAAACCCATGATTGTTTGAGTTCATACAGTCATTAAAAATGGATTAATGTAATATAAATAAGATGTTAAAAGGGTAACATTGATAAAAATGTGTCTAAAATATATCACCTTAAAATAATTGTTGGTTACAAAATGTAGGGCTTTTTATGTAAGTGTAACATGACCAAAGTTTAGTTAAGAGCATAACCGTAGCATTATGGGTAAGAGACAGCATGGAGGCAGAGGAAAGAGGTACGGGCCCCAAAATAACCTATTCTGCACGTGGTCCAAGAGGCGCACACGGTAATTGTGTTTCATTTGGTTTACATTTGTGAATAATGTTTGTTTGATATCCCTTTACATGGACAATGTCATACGTTTTTAGTGATTCTATTTGATTGCATCACATTTCTGTTGTGCTAACATGTTTGGGACTGTTAGCTAGCTTGAGAGACTGTAAAATAACTCAGAAATGTATATTTGAAACGTTTTATGTCTTTTATTTTTTGTAGTTTTCACAGTGTCTGATGACGAAAGAGAGAGAGACAAAATAAATCTTCAAAAGACATCTGTATGAAGCCTGGCCATTATTCCATTTATTCTCGGTCACACACACACATATACAGTGCTGTAAAATTACATTTCATCTATAAATGGAGGAAGACCGAACAGTGTGTGTGTGTGTGTGTGTGTGAGATTCTGTCTTATATCAAGTACATACAAGCCACTGTCACACATCCACACCCCCCTCTTACACACAACCCTTTAATCCCCTTTGCTCCTGTGTTTCTATAGCACACACACACTTGTCACCTGTGTCCCCCCCTACTGACCTCAATGTCCCTTTACAACCTGTGCAGATCCATGTGCATAATCCTTCCTAATGAGAAAGAGAGAGGGATAAACTCAGGAAGCGTTCACATGAAATCATACATGTGAATCTATAAATAGTGTTTATCCCACAGCTTTGTTCTCACACATCATATGGCTGCAACAGCCTGCAATTCACATGGCCTCAAACCCAATTCAAAAGCAACCTCATGGAATCTGAGTGTAATTGACAACTAAAAGGTCATACTGTACTACCAGAGATGTAGAGAGTACTAGAATATTTTATTCAAGTAAAAGTAGTGTTACTTTAAAGACCTTCTACTCCAGTAAGTAGTAACAGTACTTGTGTAAAAATACTTACATAAAAAAGGGATGGGGAGTTATGATGATGATAATGTTATATGATAGAACTATTAAATTAAAGAAAACATGCATTTACATGTCAACGTATACAGACTAGTGGGACAACAACGCTGTTCCCGAGTGTGACCCTCACCACAGAGCCCTTATGTCCAAACCAACAATATTTTTCTTTTCTATAGACGGACATTTGCAGCCTGTGCACACAACTGATTATCAATTATCAGTGTTGCCTTACTAGAATTAACTAGAAAAGAGGACAAAACAATAAGACAAAAACGGCAGACGATAAATAAAAAGAACCACACCGAGGTGGGTGCAACAAGCAATATTAGGCTACATAAATAAATAAAAATAACCTTCCACTTTAACAGCAGAATATAGCCTCACCAAGGCAGCCAACACAGAGCCGTATAGACAATATAAACTCGACGGCAGCTACAGCCCATAAACACACACATTAAAGCAAAAAGAGAGCCTGCACAACGCAGTGGTTGTTGACATTCTCATGTGGAGAGTGAGTTACATCCATTCATGAGTTTGTTGTTATACTCACCTGTCTGAATGTCATTCTGTGAGTCTTGGGCACTGCAAAGTCCTCCACAGTCTGCTCTAGGTTCAGCTTCTTTGCTTGTTCATTTCCAATGCAAAATATAACCTGTCAACTCAACCTCTCTGGTCCCACTGTGCTCCTCAAACCTTTCCAGAGTGAGAAGCGAGAGTAAATGTAATTTGTTACTTCCACCGCATACTACTTCACAGCTGGAATCAAAGCTATTAGTGTTTTAAGGTGAAATGTCTACTAGTTAGTCTGAGAGGTTGCGATGTGCATAAAAGGCTTAAGCATCATTATTTGAATAGCACTTTTTACTGACCTGTTGAATTGCAATTTTTATGTTTATTGCGCCCCTTGAAACGTGTCAACCAAAAGCTAATCAGCTTGTGTTAGTGCCGGGCCTGTGACTTGGGGCGAGGCAAGGGAAGAGAAGATGAGGTGGCAGCACAGTGACAACACAAGTAAGCGTATGTGAGTTTGTGTAAGACCACGACAGGGAGAGAGGATGTGTGTGTTTGTGTGTGTGAGGTGGAAAAAGACAGTGAGAGAGAGGGCACTCTGCACACTGCAGTGGCACGTGTGGCTAGCTTTTTCTTTGCACTGTAATGTCAGTCTCTATCTTTGTGACATTAATTTGTGATGTAGAAAAGGTGCTACGGTGGTGCTGAGAGTGGGTGTGCGTGTATGTGTGTTTTGTGTGTAATTGTGGTCGCACGTATGGCAAAGTCAATCTGTGACAACTCAACTCCTCTGTCTTCTCCTATAAAGTAGTGAAGGTTAAATGGTTGGAGGATGTCAGAGTCACAAAGGTAGAGGCACTCAAACTCATTCTCCCTCTCTTTCACACACACTCACACCCTTACAGATACTTAAAGATGCAAAAAGCATTCCCTCAGCCACATACATGCACACACACGCTCCCTCAAACACTTGTACAGAGGCATTCTGCTGTGTAAACAGGTGTTGGAACAATATGGGAGTGTATAAATATGCCAGTGTGTTTTCCGCTCCCTATGCAGCATCATTTGCATTTTTAAAGACACACTTAATCTCAACTCACTGTTCACCAAAATAACTCTGCACACTCTTCAACTCTTAACATATTTGAGCAGACAAGAAACATTTCATTCAGTCTCCTTTTGCTCTATTTTAAGAAGAGCCAAATTACAGCAGCCTGTTTTTTTTGGATGGTCTCCAGTGGCTTGGTTAGGTTTCATTGATGCACACTGAGGCTACTCCTGCTAAACTTTGTTGCTATAGTGACACCTACTGGATAAGAAAGGGGACTGCTGTCTTTTAAAGGAAGTTTCATCTCTGTCTCCCATTCTGTTTGTCTCTCCGTTTGCTAATAAATACCATAAATAGACAAAAATGTGTGTGTGTGCGAATGTTGTGCTACAATACATTGCCTTTAACTTCCAACACAATTACTGTTGGTGGTTGAGCTGAAATCTCTCTGTCTTTTTATAGCAGCAGAGAATGTTGTGACGATTACATCCCTCTCATTAAACAGCTGAATTGGTGTATGCATTTGAAAAAAGTTGGGGAGAGCTTGACTTATACCTAACACCCCAGGAAGGACGTCTCTGACTCTGATTTTTGCCACAAGCTCGGTTGTCTTCAATCCTCTGAATCCTTCTCCAGCTCCCCTGTTTTTCTCCTTTGCAGTCAGTCGGTGCACTTACTGTGTACTTGTTAGATTCATTGTACCGATATGAAATACCACTGAGTGTCTCTCCCACTCAGTTTGTCTCCCCATGTATTTGCAGGGCTCCATTGTAATTGTTTTGTCACACATCTCTCATACACTGGCATAATTTGACTGATGTTTATTTTTGACAGCTTTCTTTTTTTATTAAATAATAATTTTTCACTGACTCTACTGACAAGTGTCTAAAATAATCTCCCAAATGCCAGGGACCTGTTGTGGTGTTGTCCACATTAATTTAATTTGTCAGAGTGGAAATGCCTCTAAACTGGCAGTGAGTGAAAAAACTCTCCAAGCTGTTCCTTCAGGCTGAGTGCCACATCACAATGAAAGGACCTCTCTGCCTTCTGATCTAAAATTAAAACTGAAAACATATTTACTAGATCCAACGAAGAGGGAATCTCCTGTCATATCTGTCTGTACACATTTTTTACTATATTTATGAGTCATGTGCATTTCTCTCCACTACTACTTCCACAAACAGCAGGGTTATGTGTCATCGCCCAGAGTAGAAAACCTTAACCACTTTACAACAGCCACTCGAAGTTTTATGTGAGGACATTCAGTCAAAACCAATCAAACTTAGAAATCAGCATCAGTCTCTTAGCTTCCTCTGCGCTATGCCAAGTGCATGAATGATTAGCTGAGGGGCCTCAGTGGTTTCAGATCAGCGAGCATCACATTTGCATTAACAGCTTATTCATGACGTCAAAGGCACAGCGTAAGTGATATAAATGGTCATTTACCAGTGCTTTGAGAAGCCTCTTTGAGGTTTGATTTTACAATAGCTGAGAGATAAACTGAAGTATGACTGTGACCGAGGAGCATTAAATACACTGTTAAAGTGAAGATCCTTCTTGTTTATAAGCCCCATTAGAGTGTCTGTCAATGTTCTCTGAGTAAACACTGTTGAATAAGTAATTTATAACATTTCTGAAGTGAATGCTCATGAACGAAACGAGAAATGCTCTGGCAAATCATCTAATATCTCTCTCTCTGTGTGTGTGTGTGTGTGTGTGTGTGTGTGTGTGTGTGTGTGTTTTACCTATATTTGTGCTCCAATCAAAGCTGTATTCTGCCTCAGTCTCAATATTTCTCGTTAGGCAATTAGTTGGAATGTTCCTTACATAAGAAGGGACTCCCACAGAGAAAGACAAAATTGATAATCTATAAATGTGTGTCTCATTGAATGAATTTAGTCATAATCTTTAGATGTGCTGTTTAGATCAAACATGCAGTATATGGTGTATCAATCACTGAGTCAAATTCAACAGCATTAAACACATCAATCTAAGAACTAGAATGAGCATATTTGGACATGCTGCAAACAATAAAGTCTGCAAAAAAAGGAGAATTGATGCAGCATTGAACCTTGCGTATACCCATTGACTGTTGTCTCCTTGTGACAAACATGTATTGGTTTAAACCATTTAACACCAAATACAAACAAATCAATATTTCTTCTTGGGATGATGCATGTTACAATAAAGGTGTCTATGATTCATCGGATTTGCTGTTCATGTGTGCTAATCCATTTTGAAGCCCTAACGACTTCATTATTTCTGAGAGACTGCAGTTGTGTTGATGCAAACTATTGAGTCGTCTAGTGCTAAATTACAGTTGGGTAAATATGTAACATGCCACAGAAGACAGAAATGCAAAACAAAAGGAAATAACTGGTAAAACTGCCATCTTGTTTATTATGCACTGTGTGTGGTGAGACAGAGAGTTTCCGTTTACGATTTGGCCGTCCTCCTCTTCCACTGGCCTGCTCCAGGCAATTTCCCTACATCTGCTACTGTGTGGCTCTTGAGGGATATTTCCAAAGCCCCCCCCACCCCGACACACACACACACACACACGCACCAACAACAGAATTCTTGTGCATCGTGTCCTAGTCTGTACATGGAAACTCACAGGGGGGGTTCTCTTTGTTTCTGGGAGGCGCTGCCCAAGGCTTCATTAGTATCTGTAAACAAAGAACAAATCAACAGCAGCAGAGTATGCTAATTGGTATTCTGCGTTCTGAAATAGAGAGAAGAATTTACATTAGACTAGTGAGAATATACTGCGAAACACACATTTGCATTTCTCAAACATTCAGGGCTGTTCGGCCAGCTGTGATACTGCTGGCCATGATGTTTAGCTAATGCTGACATCTACATCTGTACCATTGTGGCACAGCAGTTTTGTGCAAATGGCCTCTCATTAGGTCCAGTTGTTTCATGTATTTGAGAAAGTTGAGGAGAGCCTGGCTTGAATAATTATTCCTCCTGAAGAATGCCTCCTACAGCAGATTTTTGTAACAAAAGGTCATAGGTGTGATCCCACAATGATCAGTACATTTTAAGAGCATCTTCCTGATTTGGAGTTGCAGCCACATCGCTGAAGAAATTATGACTTTTTCTTGGATTCACCTAATCGGTGAATGTACAGTTTATTTGTTTTGTTCATTGTTAATGTGTGGAATTGCATGGAGCACCACTGAAACTTACCTTTGAATTAATTACTTGTGAATTATTATGAGTGTCATGAACAGCCGTAAATGCTAATAGCGGGATGCTACACTATTGATATATACATATTAAGCGCATAAACATCCGGATAGCCTGCTAATGAATGCAATTGCATATCTATGGCCAGACAGTAGGTGAGTAGACATCACGAGTGAATGCAACCACCAACCAGGTGGAAATACACAATACATAGACCCCTATGAAGAACTATATACAAATATATTACAAATGTCTACATGTAACCTATCTATAAGCCTTTTTGTGTTCCCTTTGCCTCTTAGTGCCTGCATTTGAGCATAAATTGAGCATATTAAAAACATTTCACAGTTGAAAGAGAGCCTTACATTAAGTAATCAATTTGTGTTTTGTTCCCCAGTGTGTGTTATCAGCCTGAACACTCAAACCAAATTTACTCACATGGGGCTTCTCAGAAGAACAAGGGGAAAGAGCAAGAAGGAAGGTTTTTCCCATGATGCTGTATTACAAACTGCCACTAGAGGAGGTAGGAGACAAGCACATGACTTGCAGACAGAGAAGGGCTCAGTCACATGTTGTCTTTAAAGGGAGATGTTGCCATGTTTTATGTGGATGTCCAATCAGTGTTGATGGTAAATGTAGTCAATTGAAGCAATAAATTCCTCCTCCTGCTTGCGGAGCCGTGCCTACATGTACCAGGATGCACTGCACGTGAGCTTATGACGCCAAACCCACAAATCCTTCCAAAAACTGCCCACGCTGAAATTCATTGCAGCAGAATGATTCAGTTTCTGTTGGCAGGCATCAGAGGGCAATTTGAGGAAAGGCACCACCAGTCGCTGTTTGCTGGATTGTCCCCACCGGCCATCTCCTCTTGCACGGCTAATGCAGCCTCAGCCTCTCTCTGCTGCATTGCTTCGACCGTATACTCTGGCTCGAACGAATACGGTTGAATATCCAAGTCAGCCAAAACACTGTAAAATGTAGCCTATCCTCGTCCATAACATCCTCTGCACTCATATTTTGGGATGCCATTTTCGTTGTTTGTAACACAGCTAGTTTGCAATACAAGTGAGCAAGCCTGTAGTTCTTCCTTGACCGCAACTACGTCACTGTACACGTCAAATGACGGTGCTGGTGCCGGAAGAACAACAGATTTTGCAGCTACGTCCCAGAGACACAGGGAACATTGGCTACAACTGCAGGCGTTCTTCACACTATGTCCCTAACTCAGATAGATAGAGATAAGGTTGACAATTGGCTAAATAGTCCTTTAAGTAACATACAAAACCACAAACATGCCCAATCACTGTCAGATGAACAGCAGCTCCCCAGTGCCAGTGACAACCCTCCAAATGAAAAGAGAGAATTTATTGAATTTCTTCACCACTGAAATATAACACCCCTCCAGTAAGTAGCACAAACTTAATGTTTCACAAGAGACTCGGAGCCACTCCTGCCAATCTGCACTTCATTAGGCTTATTGCTTGCCCGTGTAAGCTACTCGCTTTGCCTGCCAGTTCCCTGTGCCTGCCTGCCTGGCCTCCCCGCCTTGTTCTGATTAAAGGGGAACCTCATAAATACGCTGCTGCCTATAAACGATTTCCTCGTTACATCAAAGTCACACGGAAGTTGTAAGCTGCTCTTATAATTGCAACAAAGCACAGGCACCTTTTAGCAGCCCCACACGCCACCAAACTCACCCTGCAGTTCTGTAAAAAGTGGCGCTAAGCTGGAGAGGTCTGGTAGAATTTGGCTGAATCGAACCTTAGTCAACAGTGGTCATTAACATTAAGTTTAATGAGGCAGGAAGAACATGATGCTGATGAGGATAAGAGCAGTAACAAACGAGTGAACGTCTCCTAACAAGCTAAGTTGTTTGTGTGAAAGCAAGCTAATATTTTACATTTTGCTGAACATTTTGCCAATCAACACCTCTGCCACAAGCAAACTGAAGGAGCCTTATAGATTATTTCCAGTTAAATAAAGAGTAAATGTTGCTGCTGGTTGCTGGTGAGATTTAGTAATATAAAGATTTGACAAAAAGTAAAAATTATAGACAATAGTTTCAGGTTGTTTTTATCTAATTGAGATAAATGCTGTTGTGAGTTCTCACACTACTGTTGTGAAACTCGAATAACTCAGTAATGGTCATAAATACAGGGATAATGATTGCCAGAGAGACAACACACTGTATTTCTGTACAAACAAAACATCATTATAAAAGTGTATCTCTGCTTTTAAAAAAAAAAAAAGAAAGTTTGACCAGTGTGGTAAATGACAGTTCAGCAGCTCAGTAATAACGGGAACTATCTGTGAAGTTGGATAATTTATGGGCATCATTTATGGTTTGTCAAACATTGCCTTGCCTTGAACTGACCACTGTCTGATGGGAAACACAGACACGGGATTAAACCACACACACACACACGCACAAAGAGCAGCTGTAAAGAAAATGCATAGCAGCTGGTTTCACTGGTAAATTACTTAAAATATGACTTTTTGGAAAGATCTTAAGTGAACGGAGCTGCACATGTTTACATATTGCTACTTTATTTTTTTGCACATAAAATTTATGTCATTTATTTAAAGGAAACAGTCTGAGAGGCTTTAATTGTTTTGATCATTTGAATGATAAAACATTGGTGGAAAAAAATATACTGTATATAAACTGCATAGCACAATGTAGGCCCTTTCAAAGGGACGTTAAGGAAGAACAATATAAATACACTTTTGGTCAGAACTTTAGTACCATATTCTCACAACCTATCATAAATACACAACATGTGACATTCATACATTTCCAGCATGATTATATTTCAAAGAGAATAAATATGTCTACACTCTATACATGCGTGGTGAGGAAATGGAGTGATGAAAATGTTTTCATTATTAAATGAATATTGCTACGAGAGATAAAAGATGAAAACAAATTTACAATTGCGTAAAGTTTTCATTGTGATGAATAATGTGAGGGTTAAACCTTAATGTCTTGAAGAGCACACAAACCTGAATTTGTCTGTTCTGAAATTGAAAAGGAGAACAGTTTTTCAAGGCGGACACTTTTGCAGAATGGAAATTACAAGAATGCTTCAGTGATATGTTTTATTTGGCCTGAGTTGCTGAAACACTCATCATCCATACAAGTGTACAAAGTGTCTTGATATTAAGGCCCAACACAAGGCACTGCATCGCATGAAGAGAAAGGCTAAAGTGAAAAGTTGTACTTTGTATTATTGTGCCCAGTGCAAGTCCTCGCCCAGCTCAATTATTGCAAAAGTAAACAAGTGAAGAGTATAAACAGCTGGACAGTAACGCCCCTCCTCGTACAGACAAAGTCATGTAAACAGGCAGTCCAAAGGGGCGAGAGGACAGCTAAGTCGTTTTTTTATCCTTGCTGTGGGAAAAAAATAGATTTTTAATTTGACTTGAAGTGCTCAGAAAGTTGATTCAAACACTCCTTGTGCAGTAGGTATATTATAAACATTGATTTTTAAAATGTCAACCCCACGTCCTCTGTGTCTGTTTTTGGGAATCCTTGGAAACGTATCGAAACCCACTTCACCAAAGTCAGCGATATTTCCATTTTCATGATAAGTGGTACATGCTGTAGCCCAGGGGAGCAGCGTACAGTCCTAAAGGTGAAATGGGCAGTATGGGTCTGTGGTGGTGGTGATAGGCAGAGTACGACTGTCCGTACAGTGACATGGTGCTCAGCGACAGCGGTAAAGTAAAGCCAGGGTGTAAACCTCCTGCGGCAGCGGCCGCCACCGCTGCTGTCTTGGCGTCAGCTGCCATCTTGAGTTTCTCCAGCTCGGCCTCCTGGAGCCTCTTGGCTTTTGCCCGGCGATTCTGGAACCAGATCTTCACCTGGGTCTCTGTCAGGGTCAAGGAGGAGGAGAACTCGGCCCGCTCTGCAATGGACAGGTACTGCTTCTGCCTGAACTTCCTCTCCAGGGCCAGGAGCTGAGATGTGGTGAAGGGAGTCCGGGGCTTTCGGTTGGTCTTGTGTTTCCTCAATGGACAGGAAGGACTGACATGACCTGGGAGAAGAAACATTAAAGATTTAAGAATGATGATGAGATTAATTCATTGGACTTTCATAGACTTATATTGGTTTATTGTGGATTTTGTAGGATATATGCCAATCAGTTGGCTATAATAAAAATGGCTAAATTAATTTAACTTAAAGTTGAAAGTTGTATATCATGACACACCTTTATCTTACAGGCTACATTTGATGAAAATGCCACATATTCTGATGTGTTAGAAGTTCTTCCTCACACAGTAAGCCCCAATATACTGAATATCTGAGTGATTTAGAGTAATTGGTTCACTTTGCCTGGCTTTATCTAGGCTGCTTTATGCCTTTCTTTAAACAACTCAGTCCAATTGGAGACAAACTTGCAACACAGCTTGTAGAGTGTCATATACCAGTAAACCACAAAACTTGCCTAGAAAAAAAATAAGAAATAAAAAGTGTGTCCTCTTCATCCAAAGTGTAGGCTACTTGTTCAAACTTAAAGGAAACTTTGATATTGTAGGCTGCAGGGTAATACTTAAAAGTCTAGCCTATAAAATCACACAAGTTTCAAAATGCTTCAGAAACTTACGAGGCTGTGTGGAAAACTGGTTGCTGGTGACCCAGGGCGCGCAGTCCTCTGACTCTGATGCCTCGGATTTTACCGGCGACGACGGCGCAGCCGTTAAGCTCTTTCGGTTTTCCCCGGGAAGACTGCACGTCTCTCGACACAGATACAGAGAGTTTAAACCTACAGGAGACACCGCCACCGAACCTCCCTCCGGTTTACAGCCGGTGGACTCTCCGCCGCGGCCGTCCGTCTTCCTACCGGACATGAGCGCCTCCACGCTGAACGGATGATGCCGACGCACCACCGGAGACGTCTTCTCCTCCGCCGTTCCTTCTGCCAAGTCCGCACGGTTACTGTCCTCCTCGGACGAGCTGCACCCCAAGTCGTTAAAAGTCTCCCGAGAAGCCATCTCTCCTCCAGGTCTCATCCGAAAAACAAGTGAACTCCAAGCGGAACAGTCAGAGGGCAACCAGGTGAGAGCCGCTCCGGCGGGCGCGTTGATATGGAGCTGTCAAGTAGATTGTGGGAGTATGTAGACGCATCACGTTGACACTGCTCAACTTTGACCAATCACTGTGGCCCAAAATGTTTATGAGTGAGCCGATGCTGCCTTCAGGAACAGTCGGTAACTGATGGCGCTTGTTTTGTTTTGGGGAGTGCAGTGCAACAGGCCCTACATAAGGTATTATTATCATCATTATTATTATTTCTTTTATTTTGTATAATTTTATTTTATTCATAGGTGACCAAACCACTTCAACGGTCAACTTTACGGGCATTTTTAGAAGTATACGTGGAGTACTTGAAAGCAGCAAAAGTCCTCAAGGGGTCACTGAGGTAGTTCAAAGAGGTTGTCACTATCCCCATGCAGATGAAAATAAAAAAAATATTCAAAAAGTGTTTCATTCTATCTTTATTTTATTCATTTCAAACTAGATCAGTGGAGAAAATTATATAAGAATGATTATTTTGATCAGAAGTTTTACTTCTCCTAGCTGTTACCCCTTACAGCTGTTCAGTTTTTTTAACCTAATAAAGTACAGAATTTCCAAATGGGTGTCAAATGAAGCTTTACAGGTCTGTTGCATAATTTTGTTCAGTGTAAACTCAAAATTTCTTAGAAAACTTGATGACACAGGTTGCCCTCATCTTGCCTCTGGCAGTGAATTAAGGGAAGTAGCCTGCAATAATATCTGTGTCACAGCATTATCACATGTTAAGCTTCAGTAAGTGATTAGTTCTAACTCTAACCTCATGAGACTGCATGTGTAAACTTGGGCCCCATGCGGATAATTACTGAGAATTATACCCGGGATGAAACACTGATCCCTTTTCTTCTTTATCTCTCTCTGAGATTTGTTTGTTGTGACCTTTATTGGGATTTTCCATTGTTACTCATAATGCTGTTGTGTGCTATGTCAGTCCAGCATTTGAAGAAGACTGTCAAATTACAGAGTAAATTACTTCTCTAAATTATAGATTTAGTTTTTAAAATCTTTGGCTCGGTCCAGCTGGTGTATGAGGGAGGCGCGACTGGACACAAACTAGATGCAACATCCACATGTCTGTATAGCCGACTCATTCATCTTCTTGTCCTATGATTCAATCCCATTCTCTGCGGACATTAGACATGAAGTAACTCATTGTGATCCTCATGAAGTAACTCGTTGTGATTTTTCCATGGACAATTTCACGTTATGTCAGATGAAAGTGCCCGACTCCTGATGGAGAACTTGAGAACACTTGTTCCAGCAGTTTATCTGAAGAAACAGTCCTTTGATGATGGTTGAAATTTTATTAAACTGAAAGGATGTTTCACTTATCTTAAGATTTTTTCCCATGGTCATGCTTATTTAAGTACTTTCTTATCTGTCGCCTAATTGCTCATATTTAACACCCAGGCCATTGCTAATAGGAACCATTCTGCCACTGAATGATAATTAATCGCTATTTCACATTATAAGGCCTGATCCACACTCATAATCTGCTAATGTCGAAGTGGTAGAAGCGATGAGAGTATATGTTTGTGTGTGTGTGTCCTTCATCCGCAGCCTACAGCTGTGCAGAACTATTACAGCCTCCCGCTCCCACAAGATTAAGTTGCTTTTCAGATTGTTTTCCTTAAAACTCACTGACGGCAAAAGGAAAAATCTCACTTGAGAACTTCAGAGAGAAATACAGACGTTTTGCTTTTCAATGTAGCCCCTCTTTAAAAAGGACATGCTGCATACATTTCCCTACATCCCCGAGGATAGATTTATATATAGTAAATATTCCATTTCTTTATGCATTTTAACGTGTAGCCAGCAGGCCTGAGAAGCTTGTCTATGTCAGCCTGTGGAGCAGAGCTCAGTTCCCAGGAGGCTGCCACTGCTGCCTTATTAAAGTGGGGTTATTTCACAGACAATCAGAGGTTTGTGAAGGCGCCAGTGAGCGGCCAGATGAAAGGACTGACTCCTCAGGGGAGAAACTGTTGCCGTTTTCTTTTTGTTTTTTTTGCAGCTCTGTTCAGGATCCCCACCTCCATCCTCCTCCACCCCCTCCACCTCTCTCTCTCGCTCTCTCTCTCCCTCTCTGGCTGTGCCCGCACGCCCTGCAGGCACCTTGTCAGTCATTATTCACAGAACTTGTTCTTGGCTGAATGTCAGTGGCGTGTTTCCTCCTTTTCTCCCTCCTGTCTTCTTTCTTGCACCCTTTCATGCTTGCTATGTTTAGTTTAGTCATGTATTTTTATCTATTACATTTTATTTCTTCCTTCCTTTTTTTCTTTCTTTCTGTCTTTACCCCCACATGACTTTCCTTTTTTTCTCTTCCCTCATAAATTCTTTATTTCTGTCCTTCTCTCATGTTTATCTTCCTCCTGAACCTCTGTCCTCCCTTCCTTTCCTTCATTCTTCATTCTGTCTTTACTCTGCTCCCTCTATCTGTCCACTCTTTCTTTCTTTCTTGAGATTATTTTTAAATCCAGCTACAGGTCCATCTATCAGACGAGACATCTTCTTAAGAGGTGACAAAAATGAGGCAGTGTGCTCATCGAAGTTAAGTCTAATAAGGAGAGACATTTAAAAAACGCCATTCTTGGCATATTTGCCAATCTATCTTTCAACCCTGTTGTGTGAGGAAAGCTGCCAATCGCAGATATTCAAATCGCAGAAACACCTGGCACTCATTTAACTGTCTTATTTGGAAAGAATAAACCATCTGGCACCAATACAAGCTACAGCCTGTACTGACAACACACCTATAAACAATGTCAGGCCTGGCTCAAGTAATACCAAACCTGAGGTGTTGTTGTCTTAGATGCACTTTGAACATGTGAATGCATGGGAACTGATCTAAATAAAATACTGTGTGTATATATTACATGCATGTTACATATATTTTAGATATGCAAATAATGCAACCACAGCTTTGTGTGACTATGGATCCAAAGGGAATTTTGCAAGACAAGAAGAAGGAGGAATAAAGGAAGGAAGGAAGGAGGAGGGGTATAAATGAGAGGGGTTCTCTCCAGGGTGTAGCAAAATTACCCACACATCCCACTTCCTTTTTCCATAATATCATTTAAGCCTGATAATAGCGAAAGCAATTTGTCTGAGCATGTTGGTGTGTATGTGTACTGTGTGGATGTCCGTACAATATGTTTATATGTGTGTGTGTGTGTTTGACAGAGAAGCTGGAGAAGCCTCTGGTTGTGTGGGTTGGGCACACCTCAGAGCATTGTAATTATAATTACAGCAGAAGCTTTGAAGTGGTGGAATGTTTGGTTGGGATAATCAGTGGGCTGTGCAGCACTCACACACTATTTACATTCCCATTAAAACACTCATTCACACCATCATACCACTTCAATTACTATCTATACTGATACTTACTGGGTACAAAGTTGGAGAAGTAATGTGTTAAAATGTAAAAAGTGATGGGTTACATCACCGATATTAGTACTGTTACAGTATGTAAATGTGTGTAATCCTATACAATATTAGTTGTACGCTTGAGGTTCGCTGCTTTTATTTTTCTTCCTTCTAATTCTGAGCTCTTCCTTAGTTTAAGACCAGAAAGCTGTCAAAATGAAGACAAATCCAGCAGCTGGCTCATCACTGTTGGTTAAAAAGAGTAACTTGCCTGCTGTGCAACAATGGATGAGTTTTTCTCGATCTTTTTTAAGTACAT
This sequence comes from Macquaria ambigua, assembly GCA_008360985.2. Classification (NCBI taxonomy): domain Eukaryota; kingdom Metazoa; phylum Chordata; class Actinopteri; order Centrarchiformes; family Percichthyidae; genus Macquaria; species Macquaria ambigua. The sequence continues at coordinate 522,316 of VMKM01000062.1, read as the reverse complement.
TTTGGCCACTTTTTGCCTAAATAGTAAACAGTAGAGATGTGACAGGAAATGAGGGGAGAGAGAGAGAGAGAAGGACTTGAACCAGGGATGTTGTGATTATATGGCTTTTCCGAAACAAGTGTCTAAGATTAGCGGGTTTCATATGTTGCAAAGATTGTAAAAACCTTTGAGGCAAATTTGTGATTTTGGGCTGTAAAAATAAAATTGAATTGACTTGACATGGTTAACGTCATAGGCCACCAGTATTTACCAATAACTTTTTTCACTTCCTATTTCCATGCCCGTAAAACAAGTGCGTACATATTTGTTTCATGGGCTGGTGCTGGTTCTCCAAACCAGGAAGTAATTTTGGAAACTAAAATTTGATTAACAATCATTTTAAATTATACCTCAGCCCTGGTTTGTACAGTATATCTCTCACCTACACACATCCAGACATTCATGCATATTCATGCTGTACAAAAACACACAAGCTGTGTAGTACTGTACACACAATTAAGTCACGTTCTTCTCAGTAAGACAAATAACTTGTCAAACCAGTGGGACATGTGGTAAATAACTAACTGACACACACACACACACACACACACGCACGCACTCAATGTAATCACATTGTTTTCACACAGATCCAAATGATCTTAGTACTGTCACCCCCACCCATCCCCCTACCCTCTCTCTCTGAGCTTCCCAAGCCCTCAGAACCTCCGCCTGTAATGCACCTAAATGACTACCTTGAATGCTACAATGGCGCCAGGGCCAATTAGCTGTTAACGCTGGAGACAGATCTATTCAGAAGCCAGAGAATGAGGCCTCCTGTAATGTGAAAGATTGATGCCCACTTTGCTAATGACAAGAGAAGGAGGCAATCTGTTGCTTGACTCAGTCCTGGGCTATGTTACAGGATAGTCAGCTGATGACTGTGAGCCTGCAGGGGAGCCCATCCTGAGAAAATTGGAAATGGAGTATAAGTCACTATAAGGGTTGAGTGGAGGACATCAACACACATTAACACAGATACATACACGTCCAAATAAACATGTACAGTATGTTTGCAACTAGTATTGGGCAACATGATGATATACGTATAATGTGACAAAGGTTTGCCAACCATAAGAGATTTTGCTATGAGTTAGCTATCCCTTTAATATCTTTGGTTGCATTAGGACATTGCTGGCAATGTTGCAAAACAATGAGCTTTATGGCAATATTTTACAAGATTTTTGCATCAATGTTATAAAGTACCTTGATTAATAAAGTAAAGTACAGATATTCCCATCTGATTATTTTATCTGTGAACAGTTTATCAATTGAATTTCTAGAAAATATACTGTATCACAGTATACATATGTGTGTATATACAGTATATGTACACTCAGTTTCCAGTTTATTAGGTACACCTAGCTAAAATTAATATAGTTATACTAATATAGGTGAATGTACTTGCAGAGGCTGCCTGCTTCCTACAGACAAATCAAATCGCACACACACACACACACACACACACACACACACACACACACACACACAAATGATTAAATGAAGATTTAATAGTAACAGTCAGTACCTATGGATAGAGTCCAACTATGTGACTCACACTCAGTTTCCAGTTTATTAGGCACACCTAGCTAAAACTAAAGCAGTCTTATACAACAGTTCTGCACTAAATCCTACCTTCATGAGGCTCAGTTTTTGTTTAAATCCGCTTGAGAGAGGTGTTGATTCAACTGTATGGGTATTTTGGAGGATGTAGTTTGTGGTGCTGTTAAATTATGTTGCATATATACAGTATACTCTGAACCAAACACATGTAGTATATGTCAAAGAACATACTGTACACCCATTAAAGAGCCCATACTGCATACGTATTCATAGCTTTACAAACACAGATATGCACACATTCAGTTCCAATAACAACATTACACAGCCGCAATGATTAACAACACTTCACATATCACTTTTATGTAACAGATTTTACACAACACACAGCAAAGTGGTGACACATAACACATTCACACAAGCATGTAGAGAAATTTGCTTCGTGCCAAAAGGAATGTATCAGTTCCACAATATATAACAAACATGTTCCTTTGAAGGTGATAATTGCTTGGGTAATCGCCAGCTGCAATTATATTTTTGGAAACGTTCTCTGCTCTTTGATTAAGTTTAAAAACACTGCGTAACCTATGTACTTATCCACTAATGTAGGTTCATAGCTTCACCTCACCATAACCCATCATTATCAGGTCTTCCTTTCAATTCATTATAAAATATTACACCTTGAAGCGTTTTGGAAACTTGGGCGCATTCAAACTCTGCAACCTCTTAACCTTCCTTGTACCCAATAAAATTGTGCAAATAGGTGTGCATTCTTTCCCTATGCAAGTTATATCATGAGCTCTACTGTATGTACCCTCAACATATTACTGCTAGCAGTAGTAAATCTGTAACTCTTGTAGAGCACCATATACTACAAGTATAGTACAAATTAGAAGAGTTAGCTCAGTAGACTGTAGACTCATCTTAATTACTCATCAAGCAGCATCACAGGAACCTATCCTGATTAAAACAATCTTCTACATCTTGCAGGAGTAGAAGATTATGGGCTCTTTTCAAAAATAGTGCTGTATTGTAGATTGTTTTGGCTAAAAAGTTCCATGTGGCATTTTCAGTTATCAAAGGACACTGCACCTTGATTACAGAGGACTAGCTGTTGGGTGTTTTAGTGAAACCGTTTTCAGCTGACTTTGCATTCAGGCTTTTGGAAATGAACCATGGAGTGCCGTCAGGATCAAGGACAAGGAGCATCATCAGACTTCTATGACTCAGTGTGCATCACAGGCCTCATGACTTCAGTTTCCGTGTCAAACTCTCAGCCTCTCTCAGAAAGCAAGAGACTAGCCAGGGGCCATCTGTTCCTTGCAAAACCATGTAGATTCCCTTTGACACACTATATCTTAATCAGTTCTGACAGGTAGGATTTATGACAAGGCCGTCGTGTAAATCACAAGGAGGCTTGTTATTATGGAGAGGCACTGAAACGATATAATTGTTTTAAAGTGGTGCTGGAAGGGCAAGTGTGCATGTATTTGTGTGTGCGTGTGTGTTGCATGTGATCGTGCACAGTATTCTGGGAAGTTTTCCAGAGATTGGGGAAATCCACCTTCCACACAACAAACAAGTTAAACCACAACAACAAATCTCCTTAAAAGAAATGTTTGTCTCATTACAGCAAATAACATTTCATGGTAGAAAAAGCCACAACTTTCCCAGCTATTATGGCTGCGTTACACGCACCCTTCGGGTTATATGAGAGGGAAATGTGCTTACACACAGGAACAGAAGCGAGACAAATATAGTTTTATCTGTACAACAATAAGGAGAGGTTTTTTGCAGCTGTGAACCGACGGATTCCCTGAAAAATATCCTTAATATTAGTGCTTCATTTGCATCCTTTGGTTTATGTTATAGCTTGTTGCTTGAAGTGAGATATTAACCCTAAAACTTGCACTGTATATCACCAACCTGACATGTACAGTTTAAATTTTACAGACCTCATTACTTTACAGTTTACATGGTGAGTTAGGTGTCTTATGTAATTATTAAAAATGTAATTCTAATAACAAAAATGATTGGTAAGCCTTTGATTAAGATATGCTGCTTTAAAAAATAAAGTGAATGTTCAATTTGAGACGTGAAAACTTGATATAACTTCAGATATCTCCCTCATTATGAACCTTTAAAAACTGCTCTGTCACATCACAGTAGTGTCTTCGTTTTTGTCCTTCATCCTCTTCTTTAACATATGCCGTCAACCTTTCAAGATTTGCAATATAACATTAAAAGTCCACTCATCTTTACCAAGATTCAAGTTTCAGTCTGTATGTGTTTGTGTTTAACTACCTTGAGGTAAAATCAGTATGTGCAGCTCTGCCATCCGTGTCTAGTGAGAGCTTCTTTTATAGGGTCATAAAGAACAGAGCACTTAACTGAATAATCAAATCTGCCACCCTGCCAAAACAAGGAAAAAGGGAACATCAAAGCTGGTCGTAATCGTTTTTAAAGGTCAGCAGATGGGAAGGGACTGGCTGGCTTATTACTGGCTGACTCACTGGTTAGTTGGCTGGTGGGTTTACTGTGTAAGATGGTTCAATGGCTGGCTGAGTAGACGACTGAATATCCTCTGGGAGGACTGGCTAACTGAGCAGCTGATTATTCGAATCACTGGGAGGCTCAGTGACACACACGGACTGACTCCTGCTGGCTGAGGGACTGCAAATGAGGTGCAAAGAAACATATGACCTGACACCGCAGTGGATCAGGATTCTCTTCATTAATGAAATCCTTCCTGTCTGACTGTGTGTGTATGTGTCTGTGTGTTTGTGCTGCAGCAGACTCGAGACTCAGACTCACTGCTGTTTAATGAGCGAGAGACGCCAGTCACAGTGGGACCATGAAGGACAGAGCTAGGATATGATCGAGAGTCCAGAGCACACAACCACACCACCACGCTGATCTTTGCTCTGACCCTGTAGAGGGAGAACTGCCACTGGGGTCCTTTGCGGTGACCCTGTCTTCGCCTAGAGGGTCAAATGTTACAAACCTCTGCATGCGCCCTTTGAAATGGAGCAACAGGGGCTTGCTGCTGGACTGATTGGCAAGATGGCAATTACCAAAATGCTTGTCATGTGTTTACAGCCGTAACACATGAGAAGGAGAGAAAGGCAGAGAAAGCAGCTAAACAGCAAGTGTAAACAAGAATTAAATAATAGTGGATAGAGTGGACATCCTTGCCTTGCCCCCTACAGACTGAAAATGGAATGGGCATATTAAGTTTGCTTTTGCAATTTATAAATAATGCTGTTGCTGAATTCTTGGCAAAAATATAATCTCAAATATGACACTTAAATGGCTTTCAGAGTGAATGAAGGTTGTCAGCTTTGATCACATCTTTAACACGTGCTTTTGTAAAGCCATCCTAGAAAACCTTTTGCGTTTTGCCTTTTGCATTGTTATATTCTTGACTAACATACACAACATTGTTGATGCATTGTCTTTTTTTCAGTGGTTTTATGTATGGTTTTGTTTTGGTAAGTTCGTCTACTAGTATTGCTGCACTACACATCTATATCTACATTATTTATTCTGTCAATATGAATGTAAGTAGCATGGAATAGGCTTACTGCTGCAAGTTATATCATACAGTTAATATTATGGCTCCACCCATAATCGCAACCACTAGCTCCAACCTTGTCTATCATCACCTATAGACAGCCATCATCTAATTTCATAATGGGCATCACGAGGTGGCATAAAATGTTCCAGGTTGCTGCTGTGGAAGGCACACAGCACACTGTGAACACTTATTTTGTGGGCAAAACATGTTCCGTTTGACATTAATTGGCTCAGGGTGATATTGACCAGAAAAAATCAGTGTAATCTGAAAATGGGAAAACTGAGATCAAGACTTTGGACATTGCTAGAATGGAGTCCGTTAGAGAAAGCAACACAGCAATGAGATGATCAGACAGGTTGTAAACAAATCCACAGTAATCTAGTCATCAACACCAAATTATGCACACAAAGTTGATCCAAAAAATTGCAAAATTGAATACAAGAGACAGTTTGGGTAATTATTTTAAAGCTGCTATTGTCCATATTTTTATATTAACAATGCATCAAATGACTATGCATGTAAAAAAGAGTCGCTTGTAGCTACAAACCCACATAGAATTATCACCCAACTCTGCAGTTCCTCTCAGATGTTTCAGCATCTCAAGTGTTTTTCATTTTCCGACTTTAATGTTTTGATTCACTCCCACCGCTCTCATCAGTGTTGTTTCCAGGTGCAGAAGGCAGCTGTTTTAAGCAAAAAAGCTCTAAAAACCCACGGTGCAATACCTGTCTATCACAAACAGTAGAAAGACAAAATTAGCAAAGAGCTGGTGGACCATTTAGCATAAAGAACCAGATATTACCTCAGGAGTTTGTGGAGACCAAAAACAGAGCTAAAACAAGAGTGAATATTGGACTTGCATTCACCAAGTGGCCAGAGACAGGACTCAAAATGAATGCTAATGTAACGACTGGATGTGTAGATAAGCAAATGTATGCTAACAAGTTCAGCCCATCAACTTAAAAGGGGATAATGTGTCAGTGTTGTGTTAACAAAAAATAATTTATTGCAGGTTTAAAGAGATTATCACCTTAACAACCTCCCTAAGATAATAATTTCATAATATGACAGTCTCTCTCTCTCTCTCTCTCTGTTCCTACGTGGTGCCCCCTCCCCAAGCCTTTTAAGTTGGGCTGTCTGCTGATCTGTAGATAACTGTTGACTGTAATACTAGCCAGGAAATGGAGTGATCAACTCCAGATGACGAGACAAGAGCGAGGAGAGAGCAAGTAAGACAGACGCAGACAAACAGAGAGAGAGAGAGATGTGGGGATATACTGAAGGACAAGGATATACTGAGCATGCAGTTTATACAGTAAATGCGTCAATTAGTCCATTTGTGTTCACACAATCTAACATCAGCTCCTAGATGCTTGTGGCAAAATCAATATTTGATTAAAGTAAGACGAGCATCATGTGTTGTTAATTGCACTTTATTACAAAGGTGTTTGTGTTGCACTTCAGTTTATTACTTACCTAATTGAAAGGCAATTACTCATGATTCAATAGTACTTGAGTAGCACTTAAACCCTATTTGCTTGCAATTTCCCCTGTGGCTGTGTTCTAGCACAATGACTACATCTGCCAGCTTGACCCAGAGTTTGGAGAAGTGAGTGACATTGTTTGCCTTTGGAGTAATGGCTGTCATTATGGTGAATTACTACTCTACGCAAACACCCAAACATTCTCTAAAACCACCCCACAGCGCCGTGTCTCTATCTTACTCTCTGGTGCTGGTGCCTTGTTACAATCAATTAAGCTGATTACAAGCACTATCTTCACCACTTCAAAGGAGGGCCATTACAGCGGGTCAGACTAACTGTCTCTTTACTGCGCTGCCCTGTTGTTTGTCTCAGAGTAAGAAGCCCTTAGATATGTTACACTTTAACATTTGAGGTGCTGAAACCAGTTGATAAAGGGGAAAAAAAGTCTAACAATGCTAGAAACAGGCCAATTTTATCATGCTAATTAAAGGATAAATGACAAGTAATGATCTGAAGACAATTGGTGTCGTCTGTCCTCTTTCAAGTTAAAGGTTGACTCCTTGTCAGGTCAGACAACAGGTCAAATAATAAATGGAGGGACACAGAGAGAGGGAGCGAGACACCAAGTCTAGACAGCGTATTCAGGGACCCTCCCTGATTTGTTTTGTTCTCCGCCATGTCTACAGGTAATTACCGCAACAAACTACTGGGAGCCCTGACAAATCTGGGGCAAGTGAGAGGTGAAATACATGCAAAAGGAAATGAAGTAGAGGAATTAATAAATGAATGCATCCATGCACACACGTGTGTTTGTGTGTGCCAATGAGCTGTCATGCATAGACAGGGCGTGAACATATGATAAAAGACCGGCTTCTAAAAATATCTGCTGCAGTGTGTCGCCATGAAAACAAGAAGATTTTACAGATGATTATGTGTGAACGCGTTCTGATGCTTTAAAAGTTAAACATAAATATTCACAGTTGCCCTTTAGAGTGGCCTTCAACTGAAATAGCAAGTGAAAATGGTTGCTCTTTAAAATCAAATGGCAAGTCAGTGGATGTGTTTGCAGGATGGAAGTATTAGTCCCATTATAGTAATTTACAGGGTACTTGTACTCACTATTCAAGTCACAAAACAAGAGCAAAATGACACATTTATCAGATTAAATAAGAAATTAAATGCAATAAAGAACCACGAATAAAACTAAAAACCAAAAGAAAAGGCAAAGTACGAATCTAACCAAAACTAGAATCTAATCAGTGTGCGAAATACGAGGGGTCTCACGGGGTCTTGGACCCCCAAATTAACAACTACGACCCCTGAAGCTGGCAAAATCAAATTTTGATGGGGTCTCAAAATTTAGCTAATTATTTACTATTTATCTGTACTGTAAAATTTATTTTCATGTTTAAATATTGAAAGGTAAGGCGCAACACAGAAAATGCGACTGATGACAGTGAACAGGCAGCTGATGTAGCCAGCAGCTGCTGACGTGGTTACCGGTGCCGGTTGTAATTCTGCGGCGCAATAATACATTCTCCGTGGTTCTGCTCCTCTTCTCCATATTTGAAAAACCAGATTTATGTCTTATGTCTTTATTTAAGATGTTTTTAAACAGTCCTTAAATCTGGAAACAAAGCAATAAAACATGGGGTTTGGAGATTTGTTGCTATTCTACACATGATGTCGCTGTATAAACTGGGAATTTAACAGCTCACCGGTGGCAGAGGCACACGTTTTACTGAAAACACATGGAGCTTCTGCCTGTTTTTAATTATTTATCTATTTATTTTTGAACATTTATTTAGTTCCTCATTGTACGCCCCAACATTTTTTGCAAGTTGTGTTTGGCTGGCTACAGTATGCAGTATATATTTCTTTAAAGTTGCACTGCTCAATATTCTTTTACAACCCACAGTGAAAATTTGACGTAAATTCATCAGGTGGACAGACAAAATGGCTCCAAATGGATTCTAATGTTGCTCCACGTCTGCTCATGTTTGCTAACAAGTTAGTCACATCAACTTTAAAGGTTGTAGTATGTCAATGTTGCTTCTTGGACTTCCCCCAAGAGGCCAAAAAAATCTGTTAATGCAGGTTTAAGTTTACCTGTATTGTTTATGGTGTCCACCTCATTCACACTTGTTGCAATATTGTGGTCATTTATGTTTCTCTTTTTGGCACAAGAAGATGACATCATTCTTAATCTCACCTACAAAGCTCTGACTGGCTCCGTTGTTTTTCAGTGAGCACAAGACCAGACATACTGTAGAATTTGAATCACTGAAAAAATGTCGGCAGTGATTCAAAGGCTAATGTTAAGGTGTTGCATTGGAGTTTCGCAGATAACTAATTAATTAAGGTGCTCACTTGGCAACAGCGCACTCTAATAATAAAACTATTATTTGAGTACTCCACATGCCTTACCTCTAATTATGCTTACTCTGTCAACAATCATAACTGCATTCCCATAATTACAGTGGTGTTTACAAGAGATCCACTTTACCCACATTACTAACTAAATTGCATTGTGACTGGATGATTAGTGTACTATTAAATATTAATTTAATCAGTCAGTGCACATCTCTCAGGTGTTAGCATTAGAGACTGATTTGTCCTCAGCCAGCATGTGAAAACCATTTGAATTTTGTTGAAAACACACCACAAATCTTTAACAAAGGAGGGTTTTAGCTACAAGTGGAGGGGTTTCAAATGTTACTTTTGCGTTCTTAAACTGGATACGTTCTTTTTATATCTTTCACAAATTGCTGGATTCTCCGGTTCATCCCTGTGAAAATCCTGTTGGCCTATGCATCTGTCATGGCTGCATGTTCAAAGTCTACACAGTGTGAAGATCTGACAATAACCTTTAATAAAATGTTAGGCGCCTGTTTAAGCTTTATCTTAATTGTATGGAAAACAGCCATGCGCTGCCATATCCTGTAAAGATGGATTGATAGTGATGAGCTGTGATTGAAATGTTGGATCATTTTATACAAGCCATGAAATTATGACTTTGGGTTGGACTGTGTGTGTGTGTGTGTGTGTGTGTGTGTGTGTGTGTGTGTAGTTACTGTAAATCAGTATCTGTATAAAATGTATATATGTGTATATATACCTTTTTGGGGTATGTGTATTTCCACAAATTAATGTTTAAGAAGATTGATTTAATTTATTTAATGATTAAAAATACAATTCAAGTCACTGAGGATAAAAACAGAATAACGCTTAATGGTTCATTTTCATTGTGACCTTCCAACATCCAGATGCGAAAAAAAACAACCAAAAAAAAGTTCTATAATCAAAACATGAATAAGATGATATTTAGATTCAGATATGATGAATTAGGATCAGTCACACCTGGAAGAAGCAGATTTTTGTTATATTTTTTTAAGCTCTCGGGCCTCTCTAATTATATCTTTGCCTCATTTTTCCACACTTAAACAAAACATGAACTTGTGTCAAAGTCCTATCTGGAAATGAATATGTGCTCTACATGGTATGTCTGTGAAAATATAAGTAAAGTCATTGGTTAAACACAGAGTGATGCTTATCTATTATCAGTTTTTGCTGTTCCGATTATAGAGGGCTTTCACCTAACCTAACATTTCCTCTGGCAGCTATGAGGTCCTCTCTTAGGCATTAAATATATGTTGGCGCCATGAGGTCTTGAGATGCAGCAAAGTCTTTACACTATAAAAAATTGCCAGAGAAGATTTCCTTCTGTATTTGTAATGTAGAGAACTTACAACCACACTTAACACAAAAGTGATTGTTGCCTTTTCATTATCATGAAACCAGGGCATTAGTCTGAAGCATTTATGAAAGAAAAAAAAACGTTTTGATGGGTTTAAGATATAATCCGTTATCACAGGATTGTTCCCTTCGCAATGCTTTTGATACAGATACTTTCACACAAATTCATACTCACACACTCACTGATGAAGAACAGATAATTTACTGCAGAAAGCAACAAATGGCGTGTCTGGGCTTCAAAGCGCTTTGTTAAATTTGCAAATATCCTGTCATTCGCCTGCAAGCACGTATCGATCACATCTCTTATCACTGGGTAATTATAAGCCCATAAATCAGCAGAGTTAATTAAAATCTCTGCAGTGACTGACAATGAGTGTCACTGATTGTTTGTATCTTGTTAGAATTTGTATCATGGCGTGAGTAATACTCACTTGTGATTGGCTGTTTGGGAGTCAAAGCTTTTCTGGCAGGGACGTCAGTGCCTGCAACGCAGTACTGTATGTCATAGCTTCCAGTAGCCTGCAGGTTCAAGAAGCTGACCAGACATTGTTAGCTTAATCCTTCAGCTTAAAGAAAAAGGGAAAGTAAGCGAGCATCATGTTTTCCTCCCTCTAACCTTTAGCAGCAACTGAAGCATCCTTCAGCAAGGCATTTAATCTGTGTATGTGTGTTCCACATGTGAGCCTGTAGCTCTGCTTAAACAGCAAATACTTCCTGGATTTTGCCAGAAAAAACAAACAAAAAAACAAAAAACACTTGTTTTGACAGAAGAAAAAACAAAATTTTAAATCTTGACCAAACTGATTGAAGTGGAGTGACACCCTCATTTTAGTGCTTCTCCCTCTCATTTGCTTTGCCACCCTAAACCCCTCTCCCGCAACCCTGGTCCCCACCCCTGCCTTTTCACACACACGCACACTCACTCAACAATATTGCTTTATCAGCCGACGTTTAGAAGATTAACCTCGAACTTGCCAAAGGGTATCCCAACTCCCCTCCTCCCTCAGCCACTTCCCCCGCCTTTCTCAGTGTTTCCCTCCCTGCAGCTCCCTCTCTGTGAATACTTGCACAACAAGTGGCGCCGCTGTAGAGCCCCCTGGGAATTAGAGGGTTGAGTGGCATCCCAGAGAGCCGTAATTACACCACCACTCAGGTGATTTAAAGGTCCGGGAACATGCTGACCCATGCATGGCACCAAAAGTCCCACATTACACTGACACCCACCCATGTTCTGTGTCTCAGGACACATTATTTATTCTCTCATTTCACATGTAACAATTTTACTGTGCAAACATGAGCAAATCATTTTCCATGTTTTGACAGGAGTGAAAGGAACTTCTGCCAACGTTTTTTTTTGTCAGTTCTGTGGACGCAATATTCTGCAATACAGGTTAAATGTTTTTATCTACTGATTCTTGGTACATTGAGAAAATCATCAGCTACAGTGAATTCCTCGAGCCTCGCCTGTTTGGCTCCCTTCAAGTGGAAACACAGCTTTGTGATCATTTTTACAACTTTTTATGTTTAGTGGACATTATTAGGAAAGAAATAATAATCGTATACAAATGCTAGTCACAAGAACATGAATTTGACAGGCCATAATTCCAGAGAAAGGGTTGATAATTGGGTTTGGTTGATTCTCCACCCCCTGCAGACATTGTGGTGACAACAGGGAATGTTTCTCTTTTAACAAGGTCAGGGCTAATACTGGTTAATGGGAAGGGGATGTTCCTGTGCCCCTGTACGCCTCAGCTCTCACCTCTCTCTAGTTCTCCCTCTTATCTTCTCCCTCTTTTTCGGTTTGACAAGTTGTTGCGACCGAATTGTCACAGTGATGTATTACAAAATCATAATGTGTCAGCACAGGAATGAAAGTTTCCCCAGTTTGCCCCACAGGAATCGAATCTCAGCTTCTCTGCATTTGCTACGAAGCCATCAGCTACCACTATGAATCAATATTATGCTCAGTTTTGTGCAGGCACAGAAGTGCATGCAAACACAGGTCTGAGATTTTGCTCTACACAAGATGTATATCTGACAGAGGATTCCTGAAGCACGTTATCTGCTGTCTTGGGCCGTAAAAAATGAGTGTCATGCATGGGAAAACATGCATGTGCTAATGCTGGTGAAAGTAAATGAATCCTTTGTCTCTTAAATCTTTGTCTCACAGCTTTGGTGGTGTTTCAGCTCCAGGGACCTACAATTTATAACATAATTTACATGTGACATTTGTAGCAGTGGTTATTAATTTAAAAGGAGAAACAAAAGCGAGTAAAAGAAGGAGACAGGGAGAAAAAGCTTGAAAGACAAGCATTAGTACAAAGAGAGATTATAAATAGTTTCCTTTCACTCAAGGTTTTCTCAGAGTTAGCAAATGAGGTATTAAAGTTTCCTTTCTTCCTGTTAAGATTTTGTTTCTGACAGCACAGGTTAAAGAAATTGTGCCTTTTGAGTTGTAATCCCTGCAATTAAGGCTGTAGGTGCGGCTCCATTACCTCAGCAGGATTAGTAATGACCCAGGAGAGAATATAATTGCTTCTTAATTTGAAGTTGTGAAGTGCATGAAATACCTGAGGCTCATCCTGCCGTCTCAGCAGTGGTTAGTTCATGGATTAGCTGCTTTTTTTCCCCCTCTCTCTCTCTCTCTCTTTTGTTTCCAAACCAGGAGCTTTATAGCTCTTGTGTTTTATGATGCTGTTTACACTCGTTACTTGTTCTCTACACGGGGATCTTTATGAGAGATCTGTTATCTCCAAAAAGGTAATAATGTATAAAAACAGACAAGATGATGATATGCTGAATCCTGATCCTGAAGGGCAGCTATTTTTATCTATCCTTAAAGCTATACTATCTAGATATACATGTGTACTGTTTACTACAGCATTTACTATAGTACAAAAAGTGCTATAAATACAGTAGAGTAAAGTAGATATTTAGTTATTATATAGACATATTAGGTCTGGGTGATAAGGATAAAATCCCCCAATCCTATTTAATTTTATACCACATTATTCATATATATATTGTGATACAATATATTTTCTGAAGAATTTCTGAGAAACAGTTTATGGATAAAATAACTACACAGCTCTAATACATCCATATATAAAATGATAGATACCACAGTTTACACAGTATGGCAAAAATATCTGACATTAGACAAATGTATATTGTCTCATACTATATATTGTCATATAGGTACTATTCTATACTATATACTATATATTTATTTATACTACACTGTCAGATTGGATTGGAAAAGTCAAAATGATCAATATATTAGTACATTGTATCTAATGCGGAATCATTAAAGAGAATTTAGATAATAGATGCCATTAAACATGATGACACCTCTGGACCTAGCTATGGTGTAAGAAGAAAGACATATGAGAAAGATAAACGTTTCTTTCGGTGTGAGTAGAAATGACACTGTTATGACACCGGCCAGGAGGTGAGACTGTAACACCCTTCATTATTCAGGCCTGACATCTGTCCAAGCTGACTAATACCATATAATTACAAGGCCTTTGACCAGCCATAATGGTCTTTTAAGTCCTGTCTTTTGTCCTCAGTGAGGCATTTCCAAAGTGTCCATTAGTGACAATACAGCACCGCAACTGACACCTCGCTGTTCAACACTAACCATTATTTAACTACAAGGATCTAATGTGATTGTCACAAGTTGGATTTAGTCAAAATAATAATAATAAAGAAAGAAAAGGAAAATATGTTTCAACCCAGAGCTTAAATAAAAACCTTATTAAAAACTTTATTCTCACAGGATATGACAGGTATGAGGATTTACATAATGGACACACTGTGTGATGTTGTCTCACCCACAGAGAATCGCTCAGTAGTCCAGAACATGCAATGCTATCAAGTCCGGCCTGGTGATACAGACACTGTGTTGATTCTTTTATCTATACAATTAAAATGTACTATCATGAAAGAGTGCTTGTTCACATTAAAGGCATTCAACTAGTGAAACACAGCGTGGCTTTTGTTGTGAAGCAGTCACAGGAAACGTAATGTATTTGTCACTGAGGTTAGCGATAACTGCGATTGTTCTGCATCAAAAATGCATCTAAAACACAAGACATGTCATTTTTAGCATTTTTTCTTAAGCGGATCAGTTTTAAATATTACAATAAGTAATGTTTGACATCTTTATTAAAACAACACGAGTTTGTTTGGCTGCACTGTAACCACCAGTTGCTCTTCTGTTGTAGTACTGACAAATTAGCTGGTCAAAGAGTGTTTGTTGTTGTTTTAAACTGCACTCACTGTTACCACCATGGCTGCCACCAAATCATCCAGGACTCTTAAGGATCCCCACTTTCAGAACATGTTACTTATTTCTGGTTTGTGTATTGTAATAATGTTCAAGAAAATACACTTGTTTCTGTTGTTATGGATCAACAGCATTGAGGACTACTAGGCAATCTTTATTCAGTACCTTTAAATTCCAAGTTCAGTCAAGTTCAAGTCATGACCAATAGAGTAGATTAAAGAACGAGCCTAATAAGCACTTCATCTTGGCAGCACTTTCCACGTCACAAAATATTTTTTCTTAAATAAAAACAATGTTCTTCTGTTTTGTTCTATTTTTAAAACATGTTCATGTCAGAATCTAAGAAAGCTCCCCTGCCGGGGTGTCCATGATAGTATTCATGATAATCCTATACATGCCACGTAACTATCAAAACCTTCTATCAAGACCATGTCATGAGCTGCCAATCTGAGAGACGGATCTAGTTTCACTTTCAGGCACACAAACATAAAGACAAACGTCTGCATACAAAAACAACTGAATAATTTTCCCAGGCCTCATCATGTGACCTGTATTGTTAGTGTGAGAATGAGGCACCGATGTTCTGATCGAAGGAGCAGTAGAGAAAGAAAAGAGGCTGACAAGCAACAGGATGTCAATTACACGGCAGCAGCGAAATCCACACTTCATGTCAGCTTAAAGCTGTCAACTGTCAATAGAGAGGAATGCCAGACAGTCGTCGTGCTGGAGTCTGCTTTGGAGAACAGGAGGCAGTGTGTGTGTGCGTGTGTGTGTGTATGCATGTATACACTTTGTAACTGTAATTGGAAACATTCATCCATCCATGCACAAGTGTGCTGCACAAACAAATTCTGACATACGCACACAGACAACTAGTCTGACAGCAAATTAATGGAAAAAGAAATCATGTTCATGTTTGCCAATACTCAGAAATGGATATCACTTTAGCTATGTTATGCTTTGGTGTTGCACAAAACAAAACAAAAAATACATTAGCAAGGAAGTTAATAAAGATGTTACAATCTGTCTCTGTTGCATTGATTTCCTTGTCTCCTGTAAAATGGAGCTCTAAGCTAACAACACTAAGCTAATCTAGCTTCCCTGTGAGACTCAATACACAGAAGAAAACTAAATAGCTGGATGGGCAGAATGTGAGACAACTTAACTATTTGTGGATTCTTACTAGCATTGTGAAGTTTGGCTTGAGGTAAGGACATATTCTTACCTAAATGAGCATTTATCATCTCAGACTCAGTTTGCCAGACTCAGCCTTCAGAACTTTCACCTGTCTGAGCTGTAATTTGTCAGCCTCAGGTGTACGTAGGCTCAGCTGTGCTTTGAATTGGAAGTTAATTTTAGCATGTGCAAACATTTAGCATGTTAGCATGCTCACTAAGCATTGCAACCTTTTTTTTTCTTATTTATTACATCCACTTTATTCTGCCACATGCTTCTTGAATATGCAATAATAACTTTAAGAAACATTTAAAAAAGGAATAAATGCTAAAGTTTGAAGTGATAAAGTGACTGAGGTTGATTCTCATTTTTAAATATTTACACGAGTTGATTACACTTAATAGCAGGAGATAAATACAGTGGGACTATGGTGACTGCTACTCATCTTCTCAATCAGACGTAGTGTCCGACCCATCTGCTGGCACTGTGTAATCAGCCAGAGCAATTTTATTAGTCTCTAAACGGAGGACTGCTTTGATTAATGAGGAGGCCCCTTGGTCTCCACGTGCTCTAATTAACCAACTTCAGTGGGTTTTAAGGCACACACTCTAACTGTTGGCACCCAAAACCAGCACGAAAGACGGAAAGAATTAGCACAATGAGCTGTTGTGAATACATTAAAACTGAACTTATATACATTTGTTCACATGACAACTTAGGTTATTCACACGTGTTTTACTTCCAGTGAACTTTACAAGCCTGTATAACCTTTAGTTGAAATATCCTGAAACCGGACCTCAGAAAGTGTAGAGCAAGCAAGGACAAACACACACACACACAAACCATAATTTAGTGGGGAAATAACTCAAGCATGATGGGAAGCTGCTATTGACATTGTGCGTGTGTGTGTGTGTGCGGGCCCTCTCGTGTGTGTTTCCACTAAATTAAGAACTTATTAGGACTTAAAAACCCTATCCTATTTCACGGGGGGAACCTCTGGGGGAAACGAGGATTACTCTTCAAAGCCTGCGGTTTGGCTCTTTTTATGTTGTAACACTTAATATTTTATGTCGATGTGATGGCTGGAGCATTTAGAGAGGTCATATGTCAAAGTTAGACGTTAATGCTGCGTGCATGGTCCTTGCCAGTAGCTAATTATATGTGTTATGGATTTGATAGTGCAAACAAACAAGAAATAAATTACTTCCAGTGAGCCAGGCTGAAAAGTATTTGGATGTCTTTCACCCCAAAACACATTTTGTTTGGGCATGCAGAAACATTTCTCCTTTTTCTGTTGTTGTTTGCTTTGAAATGAAGTCTTAAATTGCATAATTTGACAGATTCTGATGAATGAGACTCAATTTTCCAAACGGTAAACATCCTATAAAAATAATTAGAACTCAAGATTAGAAGTGTCAAATTTATACTCTAGTTATTTTAATGGCATTAAGTCCTCAAGGCAGCAAACCAAATTACAGAACAACTAATACTATACCGACTACTGTAATAGGCATAAACATACATATAATACATGCATATACAGATAATACATATAAACAAGCTTATTCAAGTTAGTATTTTAAAAGCATAAAATCAGAGCAGCTTATTCTTATTAAGCTTATTCTCTGTCTTTATAGCTTATTGCAAGGAAAGTTTCACACAGCTACAAATTTAGCATTAAGCTGGCATATAGCATGAAGGTTTTTCAAGACAACAAACAAAGTGCCCATCCAGGGCCCCTTCTACCCCCATTACCCCTACAGTAAATACATCTTCTCATAAACAGGCACTGAGGGGAAATGTAGCGCTGTTACAGGGTGGTATGAAGCCACGGAGCCGCCACAGTTGGAAAAGGCCCCTCATGATTTCAGGTCTATTACAAAAAAAGACCACAGTCATGATTAAAAAGACTTTTAGTAGTTCTAGTCACTGCCAGTATTAAAAGTGTTTACACACATGCCTTAATTGGGAATCAGACTTTTGTAGACTGTAGTTAGAAAGTCATTGGACTACAAAGATTGCAGTCAAATAAATATACATCTCTGTAATTATTGGCTAACTTATTAGGAAGACAATTAAACATGAAAGTAATGGATGTAAAGTAAAAATAGAAAGAAAGAAAGATGGGTAAATTAGTCTTTTGATGAAAGCCGTGCTGATGAAAACAGATAATAATGTATGAATCATCATGTTTTTCTCTCTTGTCACATCATGTTTTATTCAATGGACTCTTTTATTATAAGCAAACCTCTGTGGAAATGTCTCTCCACCTCCTTCTATCTGTCATCATATTTCATTAGCTTTCTGAGCTAAATGCACCGAGGGAGGATATCAGATTTCTTGCAGTGATGAGACAGAGATGGATTGTGAATCAAGAAGACAGAGGCTGATCGCTGGTGGAGACAGTCCTCATGTTCCTCTTCACATCTGCTGCCAACAGCAGGACAGTTTGGTCTCATTGTGTTGTTTAGAGTCTCTGACACAACAAGGAAACTCTACCTGTCTCCATTATGATGGATACACTCATAAATGTTGTGGCTCAGTTTCAAACCGGAGAACCTGTTTTGTGATTTTGTAAGCCTGTCACTTAACCTGCTCACTACTCATCCCCATTAAAGCTGTCTCTAGAGATATGTGCTGGGAAGGGTGTGTGTGTGTGTGTGTTTGCGTGTGTGGTGTGTGGTGAGGTTACAGGAATGGAAACCGACTGTTTTCTACATATTTTCAATTGTATTTCCTGTTGTTGTTTGTTTTCTCTATTCAGACACAAACAGTTTAGTCTCTTCCCTCAAATTATGCAAAATCAACAGTTTATTATTGCTCACTCTCTCAATGTCAGAGGGACTTTGGCAAACTGAAAAGCTTCTGTTACAGCAGGATTGTTTTTGTCCTCATGTGACGTCAAAGAGCTCTAAAAATATCCATTTATATTTTCCAAATGACCAGCAGCTTGTAAGAGACTTATTCATGACAGTCCCCAGGCCACTTGTGAGTTATAAGTTGGATTTTTACTATTCTTTTCATTATTCATAAACTACTTCTTTATGTTGAAGTGATCTTCCCATGAGAAACATCCAGGAATGTTATTGAATAGCCCAATAAATGAATAGATAAATTGTTAAAAACTATAAACGGTACTGATTTAGAGTGATATCTTATTTTGCTTTAATGTAACGTGTTCTGGCATTAAGCCAACTGTATCCAAACATCATCATCTTCATTATCTTATCAATATTTGACAAAAGCTCAAGGTCCATTAACTAGCTTTTACCGGCACTTTCAACTGCATCTTCCTGTCTTCCTCAACAGATGAAGCTTGCTTGGTTGTCACCATGTGACCTAAGTATGGAACTTTGGTCATGTGATTACAGGTGGGAGGTCTCTGGCATCTGATGTGATCTTTCTCCAGCCGTCTACTGACTCCTGGTCGATGGCTTTGACCTCTTCCCCAGTCGGTGCTGTGAGTGGGTTTAGTCTGGTGTTCACGGGCTGCTGATGTTTCCGGTTTTCATTCAGTCTCTTGTCCAGGGTCCTCGCTCTTTCACAGATGAGTGTACGGATCAGAGCTCAAGTACACTTTTATTAACACCGTTGTCATGTTCTAAATGTGTTAATTTAATTTTAAACTGGATGTTATTCATAAAAAATATAGTATTGTTACAATAAAATGTCTTCTGTAGACTTGGAGTCTTTTTTTTTTTGTCAGTAGGTTTGGTTAAGTTAAGCATTTGTACTACTACTACCACTTGGAGTGGCAGAAGCTGGATGTTTTTACTATTTATCCATTACTTTTATTGAATTTCTGCTCGCTAGTTTTCAGGCACTCTCAGTCAGATAAAAGCATTATATAAATGCAGTTCATTTAGTGTTAAGGTGCATGCCTTGTGGGAGGCGTGTCCTATACAGTCAGCCTGTCATTTCTGGTAGTTTCTTTGTTATTGTGACAATAAATATACCAAAGGTCAAACCATTTGTTTTCGTACCAAATAATAATTTCTGTATCCACAATCTCTCCACGTACAGATGTACCCACTGGAGTACACGTACCCCAGATTAGGAAACACTGTGTCCATTTCTATAGTCATTTATGTTCACCAAACTTTTGGTGTTTAGATGTAGAGTGAGGGCAGTAAATTAGCTTGTGCAAGAGCTCCCCCTTGTGACAAGCTCAGATTCTCACAGGCTCTTAGTCCTCGCCGGAGATTCCGGTTGGATGAGTTTACCTTTTTACTTTTTGTTTGCATTGTTCTGAGCGCAGTTGACAAAATATGTCAAGCAAAAATCTTAAAAGGCCCATAATGCCTCCCATTCACACAAAGTCCTTGTCAGTAATGATGCACTCCTTGGCCTTAGAAACAGACGGTGGATGAGGATCATTGAAATGAGGGAAAACAAATCAGGATGGATGAAATGCAGCATAAGAAGATGTGCCTGTCTGTGTTTTGGTGAAACCGGGTGTATGCAGGCACCATGCAGCCGCAAGTTGGATCTCATTTACAAGTCAAGCTCAAACAGCTGACAGGCAAAGTTAAGTCTAAAGTCCTAAACATTGGGTTTTGAGTCCTAAAAAAGTTATATGTCCTTCACCAAAATGAATGCAGTTTAAAACCAGGACAGCATGTTAAGATGAACTGAACACAAAAGAATCAAAGATGACTAAAAACGGTACATACATATGATCTAACGTGGAAAGTGTGTCTCTTTCTTCTACTTTATCTCTATTAGGTTTTCTGTACTCTCTATGGGCAACATAAACTGCCCTTCTTCACCTCTCAATACAATTCCTGTATGAAAAATCCTCTGGGGTTGACACAGGTCAAGTGTAATTCAGTAGTCACAATGTAGGTTATAAAATGACATTACTCCTGCCTTATCTAAGTAATTAAGGCCTGTGGAGCAGACAAGACAAACCCTGCCAATAAAACTGAACCGGTGTATCTTTGGAGTAAAATGTATTACATCCTGGTGTCTTCTATGATTCAGCCTTTTAAAGTTATACCCAGACGAATGGTTTCTCTCTGTGTTAAAGTTTTTACTGCAGATAGTGATTGTAGGCAGAGAGTTATTACAAGGCACTCCTTTGACAGTGACACCATAAGGCATAATTTCCTAGAAAGGAATTGATTTATAAGGTTCCTGGAAAGGACTGTGTAAATATTCTTGGAAAAATGAAGACAGTGTGATATTTTAGAAATTAATAGAATGGACCAAACAGCCTTTACTCAGTGGTACCTGTACAGTTCAGCCAATAAGGTGTGTCTACCTGTGTGGTTATGAATTACAGGTAAGCATACAGTTCAGATATACAGGATACATCACCAAATGAATGTTTGTCAGTTTTTCCAAGAATTTTGCAGTTCTTTCCAATAGGTTATTTTAGAAAATAATTACTTGTCTGTTTTGTACTGTATGTAGTAACTACTACATCATTTCCCTGTTCCACGTGACAAACCCAATTTAGAAGTTATGTTTCCTGTAAATAACACCAAAATATGTAATCCCTTCCAGGAACATGCAAAGAAAAAAACTGTCACACATCAGTTTCTTTCTAGGAATTTACTCAGAAGAGCTAAATGACAAAGTAAATGAGAAAGTAAAATGTCACCATTATTTCTGCCTCATTAAATGTATAATTGTATTAAATAAAATACTTAACAGACAAGCACACCATTATAATATCTGAGACAGAGAACTTACAGTAAAATAGATGATGATGTTATAGCACACACATAGCTGCATTGTCCTGTTTCCACGCCTCACTGAATCCTTATTCATGGATTTCTGCAGCAACATGCGACACATCTCTTATCACATTCTGGTCTCCTATTTAAGATCAGAAGAAAATGAAAATGCAATTATGCTGCAAAATTTTCATATTCACAATCTCAGATGGCAACGGTCATTTCAAGGTGAATTTACTGCTTCCTACAGACTAAGTAGGAGAGTCATCAATCTTTATAGAGAAAGGACAGGGCTGGACTAGTGTCACGTACACTCATTTAGTGGAGTGGGACATGGGACAGGCAGAAATATTTAGGTAAGGACAGAAACACACACACTTCATATTGAAAATAACAAGAAGAAAATAAAGACAGATAATAAACAATTAATGTTAACAGTCAGTACCTATGGATAGAATCCAACTATGTGATTTACACCTGCAGTTGCTGCTGTTGAAAGTATTTTATTGTACTGACAGGCTATTATGTTGTCCACTTCATTTATATCAATGAGGGTGGGCTAAATAACAACAACAACAAAAAAAACCTCTTTGTGTGATGCAGTACAGTTCAACAACATCACAAACTACATCCTCCAAAATGATGATAAAGTTGAATCAACACCTCTCTAAAACAGCTTCAACAAAAACTGAACATTATAACCTTCATGAAGGGAGGATTCATTGCAGGACAGTTGTATTAGACTGCATTAGTTTTAGCTGGGCGTACTTAATAAACTGGCAATTGAGTGTACATGCAACAATAAAACAACAGCACAACAAAACTTTCACATGCAGTTATCAAGCAAAGACATATTACACTACTTCCAACTTGATTTATCCATTTAATGCTATTGCTTTTTATTTTTTATATTAGTTTTGGGTGTTTTATTTCAATTTTATTCTTGTATTATTGTTATAGTTGTATTTTATTTCATTGCAGTACTGAAATATTTATGTTCCTGGTTCAACCATGTAAAGCACTTTGTAACTTTGTTTTGAAAGGTTTTATTATTATTATTACACTAATACCCATTGCTGTAGAAGACTACAGCCATGCTAGCAGCTCTGTGAGGCTGTACTTAAATGCTAACATCAGCATGCTAACATCCTCACAATGGCAATGCTAACATGCTGATGTTAAGCAAGTATAAGCCACATGAGCCACATGGTGTCCATGAGTTAAGTCCTTTGCACCATAAAAATAAAATACAGCCAGCAGATGTCACTGTGCTTCCTCTGAAGGTAATGAGAGACAGACGAGTTCTTTCTGACAGCATTAGCAGTCACAGAGAGTTTATTCATGAAACAGACAGAACAGTTATAATGAGGAACTGATGTAACTTCCAATCATTGATTTTCTTTTTCTCTTTACAAACACTGCTTTCTCATTGATTTTTAAACTCGAAGAATCTGTGGGAAATTACACGAAACAAAAACCCAAAAAATGAGATTTCTGTTAAACAGCTCAGTTAACAGACCTACTCTGATTTTTATTGTTTAATTATTATTATTATTATTGTCTAGGATAGATGAGAGTAGACAGAAAAGCTAAACCAAGTAGAGGATTCATTCACTGTAAATTTAGCGGTCACATTTTCAAAAATGTATTGCTGTTTCAGCATGAAGTTTGTAATAATGAATAAGTTTGGTTCTTCAGCTTTACATCACACAGAATTACAGTGCTTTGGATATACATTTTGTATTATTGGGGGCATCAGGGGTTTGCTACAAAAGCAGGGTTGAGCTGGGCAGGCCTTGTCTGTTAGTTATTTTTTCTTTCTTGCGAACATAGTTATTTATTGATATGAATAGGATTTATGCTAGAATAAAAGCACAGGTGCAGAATTCCACGCTGCACGTTGGAAGTCTTCAGTGTTTACTTCATGTTGAGCAATGCTGAGATAAAAATGTCAGCTAGTTAGAAATGAAATTAAACAAAGGCTTCAATGGCTTTTGTATGAGGGAATAAAGAGGAGTACTGTCTTACCGAATGTGTTACTCAAACAGTGTTTTGTTAACAGGGGGCGTTGTGGTTCTCCAGCTCCTATCAGGTGCGTCTGCTACTGTGTTGCAGAGGTTGTCAACCACTGCACCAGAGTCGGGCCCATACAGTCCTCTGGTTATTCATACCCCGACCACGTACTTCAGAGTTTACTCCTTCTCCTCTGGCTGCAGGACCTATTTGTGTGTGTGTGTGTGTGTGTGTGTGTGTGTCCGTGCTTGTGTTCGCTCAGTGATAATTGCTGCAGATACAGGTCACACACACACACACACACACACACACACACGCATGAGAGGACTTGCAGCTGTGTGCACGTACACACACAGTGTGACCAAACCAGCGTGGGTACGAAGTGAATAATTACTGAGCACAATTCACTCTCCCCTGTTGGAATGGTGTCCATAGCAAATACACACACACACACACACACACACACACACACACACGTGCATATTTCTCTCTCCTTAAGAATGCTTGTCCATTAGAGAGAGAGAGAAACAGAAAAGATGGTGAAATAGAGTAAAATAATAGAAAGAGATGGTGGATTTAAGTGTTATTGGAGTGAACAAAGCAATTATTGATTTCATTCTCTCTTTATAGCTTTGCTGATTGCAAGTATTAAGTGTAATTCAGTGGAGACACCGAACAACTGATCCATTGAGCAGCACCTTAGTGAGTAAATTGGAGAGCATCTTAAATGCAGTGTAAAATTATGTGTTTTTTTTTAATTAAAATTATGAATGGATGTTAGATAGAACAGATAGAGCTAAGTTACAACTAGATGCTGTGCAGTCTGTACAGTTTTTCTGATTCACAGAAATTCATGTTCTATGCTGTTCAGTCAGGGCTGTCATTAATCTCCTCAGCACCCAACAACCAATTGTGATTGTCTTTTTAACAGCGGCTTTACTCGTATGTCCTGTTTAAGAGGCATCTTCAAGGTCATACTAACTCACACGAACATATTAGCATTTAAATAGAGCAGCAATGTCCTTTTTGTTCTGGTAAATGCATTTCAACACAACTGCAGGGCGCACAGTAATAGTTCTAAGTATCGGAATATCATTAAAGTCCTCTGCTGTTTAGTAATACCTCTGTACATTTTACTGATGAAACTGCAATATATCTAAAGGTTTGCCTTATTGTGCACATCTTTTACATGCTGAATAGACCAATTCAGCTTAGAGGGGAATTGATATGTGCAGTGAAGTGTGCATGTCCAACACTGCTAATTTTCAAGGCATAGGGATGGGCCAAGTTGCCTGTGCTTGTTTATCAGGACCAAAGTTGTGATGCAGACTAGTGCATGTCAAAACTGTCATGCTGTTTGGAGATGTGCCGTCATCACGCACACCGCAGATGTTTCTCAGCCAATATGACAACTCCCAGCTAATTGGCAGCTTGTTAAATCCTGTGGCATTTTCTCACCCTTTGCATCACCAGCAGACTCTTAGCAATTTAAGCCATCAGGGAACCTTAATTGTTGTTTGTTTATTTTTTCCCCCCATAAAACTGATGCATTTTGCAATAATGCATTAGCCTTTTTCACATCAGACATTTTGACTTGTCATACAAGGAAAAGCACAGGTGTTACTAGTAACATTTAACGATGGCTGTGTTCAATTTAAGTGCCCCAGTAAGCCATGACGGTGTGACAGTGAGCCAGCATGCACAATGGCAGGACCCTGAAATTCATCTATTGTTCATTTTATTATTTACACCTGTGCTTTTCCTTGATTGTGTCTGAAATCACTCCCTATTTACTACATAGTGCGCTATATTTACTGTCCGCCATTTTATTTGAGTGTGTAAATCTATCCACTATAAAGTGCCTTAAAAATTTCCACAATGCAATTTTACAGATGAGAAAATTACCGTTGAGTGCCTCAACCACCTGTTAGTGATGATTCAAAATGACGATGATTAGTAAGTGTCCGAAATCTCGATTTACTGCTCACTGTTGAGTAAACTATTGAGTGTCTATTATATAGGGTGTAGTGAATAAATGAACGAGGGAGTGATTTTGGACACAGCCAAATACCGTGACATGTCAAAATATCCTGTGTGAAAAAGACCCATTATTGTAAACACAAAACACAGATTAATGATGCAGATTCAATATGTGACTGTAGTAACAAGTTATTCCACTTTATAAGTTGCCAAATGATGGTTCCTTGAACCCCAGTAAGCAATGCTCCAACATTGCTGTCTCTCCTGTGTGTGGGTCAGTCATTTTGTTTTTCACTCTCTTCATTTTCCAGAAATTTCCCTGTCCACTCACTGGCCAGGAACAGAGCTCCATTTGAGGGAAAAGCTTTCAGCACAGCAGGGGTCAGACCTTAGCGCAATGCAGACGCCGCTTGTTGAAAAAAATAAAGTGGGGCTGTATAAGTAACACCATAACAACATGAAACCAACACAGTGGGATGTATGTATAAAATATGGATCATTTGTCAGGTTTACAGAGGTTATGTATTCATATGGTAGCAGTACTATGTTAATTGTGCTTAAAGTGGATATGGAGCATTTTCAAGGGTCTCATTAAAATGTGCTTACATAAAGCACTAAAAAGGTTATATAAAGGTATGTCAAATAAGGGAAAAGCAAAAATAAATAGATAAGAATAAAACTGTATCATTTTATTCACAGGTTTCCTTGATTAATTACAATCAACGTCCAATGTGTGCACATAAACTTGAGTCCCAATCTGTTAAATAGCACAATTATCCATAAATGCCACCCTTCACGAATACTGATATGCTCGTTATTTTATTCTTTTGAATGTGAGAAAATGGCAAGGAATGTGAAACTGAGGTGCTCGTTGGATGGTCAAGGTTAGGCCAGAGGTTTGAGCTTCTAGTTATTTTTGCTGTCACACTGTTTAACCTGAGATTGATGAGATTTCAGAGTATTTCTGACAACACACTCTTCCACCTTTTAAATTATGAGTGTCTTTCCTCTTGTTTTTGCATTGACGTCTCTCCTCTGTGCTCCCTCCTCATAAATTTCAGGCACATTGACAGATGAGACAGAGGGGCATGGCAAGTGACAAATCTGATTATCTATAAATAACCTGTGAGATTTATAATGTGTGGTCGGTAAGCTTTTGACGTAAAAAAAAAAAAAAGGGAAAAAAGTGTCTACAGAGCTCATTTCTAGATTAAGTGAAAATGCCACAGGAGACAGTGTCTGAAGTAAACCTGTTTAATATATAATATGTTGATAACAGTATCTGCATAATATCTATACCATTATATCTATACCAATCCAGACAACCCTTAAAACCCGTACTCACCATCTACAGTCCATCTACACAGATGTTTTCACTTATGATGCCTTCACAGGACTGTATGGACGTGTATGTGCTTGATTGACAGCTCCCTCACTCTTCTGTTGGTTTTGTTGCACCTGTTAGGGCGGGACAATTTACATTGTTTTCATTCCTGTTAGTGCATACAGTTTGGTGGCATCACATGATTTCCTGCATAGCTCCACCCAACTTCCACCTGATTAGAGGTCTGATTAACCAGGGTAATTGAAAACACCTGTGTGGCTGTGCAGGGCCTTTAAAGGGATAGTTCCCTGGGTTCTACCTACCCAGAATGAGGAAAAAAATAAATGGAAGACTTTCTAATGTCTCTGTCACAGTGAGATTATCTTATTTTAGCTTAATTACTGAAATGTCTTTGGGATAGTAGCAGCTCTAATCAAAGGAGCTTCCCCCACATCCCCTCTTCACACACTTAAGAGCTCTCTGAATCCATTAATCTGCACATCCCTTTCCGTTTCTATAACCTCCATTCACATACTCAATCCCTGCCTTCCAGACTTACCGCCAGAACACAGATGTTCTGCCCGACATCCTCAGCTGTCAGCCTCGAGGCAGCGTTTTACCAGCTCCGTCGAACAGAGCTAGAGAGCCAGACAGGATTTCATGAAACAACCGATTGGACTGGAAACAACAGATTCTCATATCAGAGGTATAAGGTAGGTACACACATCATCATCATTTAACATCATTTTCCAAGCTGCTCCTTGGAAAACCATTTTTGTAATTGATATACAGCGTGTTTATTACAGCGGTTTCAGACATGAGTGTGGTGTGTTTATATTAACAAAATTAGGTTGAGCTGTGACACAATGACACAGAGTATCAACAAGCCAAATGTTGTCCATGAATAGTATTCTATTATCACAAAGAAGTTCAGAATTGGGAAAAAGTACACAAATATGAGGAAAGAAACAAAAGGAATTAGCCTACTTATCTAAATAATAATATTGAGTAAGATGTGTATGTTGATGTTTCTCTTCATTTATGATGACATATGTAACTTTTTCAGTCCCTGACGATAAAATACCTCTTTTTTTTGCAGCCTGTCAGATGTTGGTCCAATTCACTTGCATTTTGTCTCTGGGTAGGCCCCCAAAATATCTGGGTCTCTTTGCTTTGGTAAATATGTGTCTTGCATTGATTTACTTCAGCTCTCTGTCTTTTCGTGCTGGCTGACACTATACCAACAATTGGCTTATGGGAGGTTGTGCAAAGAAAGCAGCTGTACACAGTTTCTTTTTTTTTTTTTTTAATGAACTAGCAAACCGAAACAACGGGCTGAAAGCTGTACAGAGCTGCAGAGAATGTGTTGATTCTCAGTGGGATCTACTGTACCTGTACTACCAGCAGCTTTACTGAAATCACAGTTAAACCGGAAAAGCAATAAGTTTCATTGTTTTTTAGCTAAAGTATCTACTGTGTATTGTGTTCACAACATCTGGATTTAATAAACGCATAAGGAACTCATAAACCACCATTGTTTACAATAAAGCAATGACCCACATTAGTTGTCAATATACCACCTATTCAAGAAATTGTTCACAATGATCAAACAGGAAAGCTAACCAACAAAGTCAGGACTCAGATGCTGATGTATTAGTGTTCTTCATACAGTTGTTTGTTCAGACACTTGCCTGAGAAAACATGTCTGCTACACAGAAAGCTATATACCGATATTCGCTAAATAGCTATTAGTCAAAGGTCAACATTCTCTTTTGAAAGCGAGGAAATTATATGTTTTCTCTCCCCGCATTCAGATATAGTTACTGTAATGGAAAGATAGAGACAATCCTTGAGGCAACCACCACCAACAATAACCTTATACTTACCAGAAAAAGTCGGTATAAAAAGTTAAAGGTAAAGTACCTGCATGAAACTAAATTAGCTTCCAAAATGAACCAAGGTCAATGGACTCCGACACTCAGAAAGTTTTTCTTATGGACACATCAACTTGAAGAGACATGCCGCTCTTCACCTATAATTAGAAGCTAAATAAATATTAAATTAAAATTATCTTAAACTTGCATTGATTGATTTTTTTTTATCCACATTGGGGCAGCACAACAAGCTTTGGAGAGGTGTTTGGAGAGGTTTTCTAACAACTCTTATGGGTCAGTAGTAGTTTTTATTGTTGCATTTAACAGCCTTATAGCTTCCACAGTAATCGCCATGTTGCTTTCCTTTGGAGGTTTCTCAAAGCATTATAATCAGGTTTTCACTGATTTGTAACTGACTCATAAGTGAGGCACAGGTCTTGGTGCGTGGCAAACTATCGCCATTTTCGTCCTTGTCGTTACCATGGTGATTACGATATGAACTGGTTGCCTGGGATTTTGTTTAATTTTTTTTTTTTTTTTTACTCATCATTCCTTTGCCCTGTCCTCCTTTCTTACAGTTCCCTCTCTCCGTCTATCTTTTGGGATGAAAGGCCGGGTATCAGCCCCTCTCCTCTTTTCCAAAGCCAGTCAGTTGCAGACCCAAGCACTGAGAGGGATTATCCCTCCATTTCTATTAGTCACACACTCATAAGCCATGTATCACTCTGAAGCTTTGTGTCAGCAACTCCACACCCGGAGTGGAGAGACTTCATTATTGGCGGATTGAGAGGTTTTAGCTTACACAGAGAGCGCAATGTTCTGAAAGTCAAGTCGTGTTTGAAGCAAGGCAAATGCATTTCACAGATTATGACATGGTATAATATGTTTTTACTTTCATTGCTGCTATGACTCCTTAATTGGTATATTAGTTAAACTTAGAGAAATGTGGCTATATTAGAAATGTTCTTTAATTACACACAGTTGTAAAGAAATGAAACATCTTTAAGGGGCTATAAACCACATACTTTGTGTTTGTGGATGGCTGTATGCATGAAATATTAAGGCTCTTTTCTTCTATTTTATCAGTATATGATTATCATAGCTTGCTGTTATTTACCCCACACACTGACAAGTTGATGTCTAACAGGTCTAACAAGGTTCTTAAAGGCAACATTTTAATGCAATGTGTAATAATTGCTTGCTAAAGTAGTCATTTACCCACAGCCTATTTACAACTACCACCACCCCCTTCCTCTTCTACAAACACTGCCATGCTGCTCTTCTCCTGCATTTTCCCTCATCACACTGTGAGGGAAGAGGGAGCTTGACACTCGGAGACTACATCTCCGCTTTGCCCTACCCCACACTCCTATGTGGAGCAGACAGATGGCTTCAGTGCCCTGACCTTGACTGATGACCACGACCACTTGGCTCCCTGGATCCTTCTTTTTCCCTCTCCTTGTTTCCACTCCCCTCTCTCACCAGCTCATCCACCTACAACTACAGTCAGTAGGGAAAAAAATAACTCATCTCTAATCTCACTCAAGAACTGTGATGACGATAATGATGTGTGCACGTCTGTGTGACTTTGACAAACTCCTTCTGAAAAATACTTCCCTTGCAATTGCGATCAACCACAACCTGGGGAAGTGTGTGTGTGGGTGTGAGTTCAGGAATAAACCTTATTTCTCCTCATGTCACTTGTAAAAGTGGAAAGAACAAAAAAACTGTGTGATATATTTTAATGCACATTCATCTTCAGGCACAGGAAACTGTTGATGGCAGAGTCTTTGTGCATTCAAATGTGAAAGAAGCTCCAAAGGCTGATGCAGAGGATAGTTTGGTATGATGTAGTATACAGAAAGTCAATGTACCATGAAAAATCCTTTGGACAATGCTGCAGGGGGGAATAAACATTTTATGGATCTTTTCCAAAGACGTATAAACCTGAAGTCAATCTTTGCCTCAGTGAAGGACAAATTTGTGTTCCATGTTCATCTTTCTGAGCCTGTATGCCCTTCTTAATCTTTCTGTTCTGTGCAAGTAACGAGTTTCATGCAATCAGCTCCATTTTTACTTCTCATGTGACGTATTCTCATTGTTTCAAATTTTAAAACACTGCTTTTCAGCCTAATATTAACTTAGTCTTTAAACAGGTGTTTTATTCATTTATTGAGTTTATTTGCACCATGTCTTTTGATTGAGTAAACAACAAATACCAAATTGTTGAGAGCATTTCAGGAGTCTCCCGCAAATACTAACTAGTTGGCGCGCTCCTGGGGTGGAAACATCCTGTTTGTATTATCCTGTTTTCTGTGGCACATCTCGTTTTCAGTGATGTGACCTGATTTTCGATGAAACACAGTGCAATCACAGGAAACCTTCAGGTCTAATTCATTAAAATCAAGTAAAACCACAATAAGTATAATGAGAATATTGGCAACCTATTTTCCCTTGAAGTCACTTGACTTAGAGAGAGCAGGACAGTTACTGAGGCACACTCAGTCATACAATACAAACAAAAACGTCTAAATTCACAAGAGCAATTCTGCATTTGCAATAATAATAAGGCCACTCTATCATATATTATTTTGAATTAACAGAATATATTATTGACTGGTGATTAGTTGTAGCTACCAGTGATTTGTACCTCATGTATTAACTCAGCAGGCCTTTTTCCCAGCAGACATTTTGACATGTAATAGTATGAAAAACACAGCCAGCATGCACAATACCAGGACCCTGAAACTGAAGCAGCTAAATGGAATTCCATAATTAATTTCACTATTTATACCTGTGTTTTTCCTATACTGTGACATTGTCTTCTGTGAAAAAGACCTTGAAAATAACGTAACAAATACTCATAAGTAAAGTCATGGGCAGGACAATTAGGTGAAACTCGCTATAAAGCTCCATAAAGCCAACAGAAATATTCAGGTGATGATTCTCTGTAGCTTCATCACTAATCACAATGTCACACTGTTTTCATTGTCATTTGATACATAGATAATATAGAAAATATATATTATAGCCGCTTTAGAGGAACTGAAGTAAAAACAATGAATGAATAACTAATTCAACAAATGGACAAGACAAGTGCAAAAGAAAGAAGTGCACCAACTTAATATATAGATCATGACTCTGAATAAACACGCTGGATTTCAGTCTCACTTACATCAGCGAGTCTTGTAAGGAAGACGTCAGTGAGACACCAGCATCAGCCCTCGGAGCGAGCTGATGATGTGTCTCGCCTCATTTCCAATTCCCCTCACATCTTTCTTTAATTACGGAGATCAATATTGTTTCCTGTGCTCCCGTGAGTGTGCAAGAGATTTTAATTTTGGACTTCTGTACTTTCTGCCGCTTGATGTCAATTTCAATGTCTTTCTCACTAATAGATTTAGATGGAGTAATCAACCTCAGCGTAGACTCTATCTATCTATCTATCTATCTATCTATCTATCTATCTATCTATCTATCTATCTATCTATCTATCTATCTATCTATCTATCTATCTATCTATCTATCTATCTATCTATCTGTCTATCTATCTGTCTGTCTATCAAAGGTTGTCATAAGCACACTGAATCAGTTACAGTTACTGGTTTTGTGTGCTTACACAGGTATTGGCGTGTGGACATCTCATCTCAGGTCTGATTATTTTTTTGTACCACTTTACAGTAAACTGAAGCTCATATGAATGCCGGGCTAAAACATGTGATCACCCCTAGATCGCTTACATAATGGGTACATCCACACCTGAGAAAATGATAAGAATCTGGATCAACTATAAGTGATTTGAATGTGTTTTTCATTTTATTCATTCAGTACGGCCACATCCACTCTCCTCTATGAATATAATATATTCACAGAGGAGAGTGGATGACACAAACATTTCTGCTGTCTGCAGAAAAAAAAAATTCCATAAGTGTTAAGTTTTCAATATATTAAGTTTTCAATATATTGAAAACTTAACACTTATGGAATTCTCTTCTTTTTTTTTGTTTTTGTGCAGAGGAATCTGAGAGCATAGTCATTATCTCTGAGTCTCTGGGTCAGACCGAATCTGCCCTGTTGTGATAGGCACCAGGAGGGAGGTATCAAACACACAGCAAAACAGTGCGAGATAGAAACCTGTTGTGTGTGTGTATGTCTGTTGGTGGACATATTGTGTGTGTGTGTGTGTGTGCTAGCCGGGATTATGATAGAGTAGATGACACATGTGAAATAGAGGTCACCTCTTCATCTGAAACACTGAAGGGAAGCCTTCCCCTTCAATGCACAAGATTTAAAACTCCTGAAAGTGAAATATTTAAATATATTGCATGTGCAGGTGGGTGTGTGTATCTGGCTCAGGAACAAAGCAGGGCCACTCATTTGAATTCCCCGGGGGTCCGTGATCTGCAGCAAATCAGCGGATGCCTTTTGCTATTATATCAGATGGCTAAACAGCATGGGGGCTGCAATTATTTTGAATTTAACTTGTCTAAACTCCAAAATACAGACTGTAACTCAATTGTAATAAATTGGCTATTTCCCAGGAATAATAACTCCCTTATTGTGCATGTCACCGTGCAGTCTGGGACGTGGTTGCAATGTCTTTGTGCGAGCATTTTGGTGAACATGTGCACCCATGTATGTGGTTTCATTCTGTACAACTACAGCATGTATCACAACTCCATATTGCTTATGTTTTTAAAAAGCCAGTTAGGCCCAATAGCTGGAAATATTCTCTGGGATGGAGATAGATCCACAGATGATATATCATTTAGGAGCTAGACTGCAGGGGAGCATAGTACATCAGCCCCTTCAGGAATCTGACATTGTGCAGCACACCTGAATCCAATATGCCTCACATTCCTCACCACCCTCACCGACAAAGCAGACTATGAAGAATTCCGATCACTGACCCTGTCCTCTTCAGTCTGGCAGAGTCACAGGGCTGAGTGTGGACACCCTGGAGGCGTCGGCAGGGGGGTGGATGATTCATTTATCTTGGATAAAGACTCCCGCCCTCTCTTCGATGAGCTGATGCAGCTACATGTACAAAGGAGTGCTTCAAGTGTTCATTTGTACCAACTGCCATCCGGCTGCACATAGCTTTCTGCCACAGTCAGTATCTTTATCTACTCCTCCACTGGCTTTCTCTATTCTTACTGTAGTCCAAAGCAAATTATACTGTACCACTGTATACACGTGGCATTAAATATGTATGTTAGCAGTATATTTTATATTTTTATCTACATTTTTGTGAACATCTGGGGACATTACCTTCAAATGTACATCTGTCAGTCTTAATCATTAACAGTGCACATATGCACAATCTACCATATACTTGTAAATTAATCTGAAAGGGTTAAGCCCAAAAGCTACATTTTTATATTACATAGAAACTTGATCTTTAAGTTACAATCAATACTTTAAAATCATCATCAAAACTATATTTTGGCTCTCTATCTCTTTATTCATCTCATCAGAGTGTACACTAAATGTAAAGATGCAAGTACTGAGAATGAAAATGCACATTAATACAAAAAAACCCAAGTGTGTCCCTAAACTTTGTCCCTTTTGGCTCTGTTATCAATATTTTGTTCTTTGCAGCTGCTATGACCCCATTTCCCCAGGAGTCATTAAAGTTTCATCCACTTATCTAATCTAGTCTTTCTGATTAGGATAAAATGCTCGCAAAGGGTAAATTCAGTCCACATCAGCTGATAGAAATCAAAGGACAAGACGAACATCAATCTTAGATCTGGATGTTTTGCTCCGTACAAAGATAGAACACAGTGTAGCACGAGGGGAATGAAAAGAGTGTCCTTCCTTTGTAAAATTTCTGAATTCATTCATGTTTGTCTTTAGTTTGGCTGTTTGTCCCCACTGCATGGAGGTGAAGATAAGCTCTGCTGTTTTAAACATCTGGCTCCAGTAGAGAGTAGTAATTGCAGAGCGAGAAGAGACAGAGAAACAGGCAGACTCGGAAGACGTGAAGAGGGAGAGGAAAGCGAGGGAAGCGCAGGGAGTGAAAGAAAGAAGATGGGTGTCCTGGAAGGTGTTTATTATGTGACTACAGTATGAAACAGCAGGACTGGAACAGGCAATTTTAAGCGGTTGTCCATGTTCAATGGCAGTCTTTGTTTGGCAGCTTGTAATTATCACGCCCACACTTTTTACAAACCAAATAGCAGCACTGAGTGCCTCTGAGGGAACTTTGAGATCCAGTGAAACACTGCATATACCACTATATGCTTTTCTGAAAATAAATAAGCTATGTAAAAAACACTGAAAATAATTGTCGGTCAAAATAGTATATGTTGAATCAATTTGATGTAAGCTTATAAAGTACTAGTCCCACCTCGGCGCCAACCACGTTCCTTCAGAAACCAGCATTTCACAGATGTTACTTTTATGTTTCTCTACAGTCCTTGGTTAAAATGCATATGAGAAAATATGAGAAAATAGTTACCTTTAATAAAAAGATATTTTTATCAGATATCTGCAGATTCAGATGCTGGTAATGTAACAAACACACACTTTCTGTCTCTGTCTCATCTTCCCACAGAGTAGTGATAACCTCCGCAGCAGAGGACAACGTCCTCCTGTGGAAAATCATTTCAGGGATTCACATTGCAGAGTACTGAGGCCTTTCAGCTTTTCCTTAATTAGAATGAGATCAAGTGGGCTAAATGTGCCCTGATGTGCTGCAAGCTCACACCTCAGCCTGACACAGAGAAGTCACAAGTTTAATCGATGAAGCAATGATGAAGAGGGTGAGTGGAGATTAAGTCCATAAACAAACACAGATATCATCATACCATAATGATGTGGTTTGTGTTATGGTATGTCATATGTATGTATACTATTTACACTCAGTTGCCAGTTTATTAGGTACACCTTGCAAACACCAATGCAGGCTAGTATAGCCCTGCAATACATCCTACCTTTGTAAAGGTTAGTGTTCATTACCCATTTATATATTTATGTACTTATTTATTATTTATGGTTATTGTAGCCTTGCAGTTGCTGTTTAATTGTGTTCTCTTTCTTGGGTCTTGTAGGAATGCACTGTTATTGTTCCTACAAGAATTTGTATCATAAGGTCAAATAAAGTTCTTGAGGGGAAAAAAAAAGGTTTTGTTAAAAATGAGAGGTGCTTAAAAGAAATAATTTCATCAAACCAAATTCCTAGATATTTATAACAGGTAACAACTTCTATTTTCTCCATATTAATGCAGACCTGTTGTGTCAAACTGCATTAGTTTTAGCTATGTGTGCCTTATAAACTGGCAACTGATTGAACAGTATGTACCATTAAAAGCTATTGCCAGCAGCATGACCATGAAGTTATGATCTTAATAAGAGAGGGAACGCTTGTACTGTGGCTGTGTGGTTCAGAGGCACAGCTGGAGTGAAGTCGGTACATAGTTTGGGCAAGTAGCAGCTGAGTCAGGGGCAGTGCATGGTTCAGGGATTATAATTGGCTTCAAATAGTGTAATGCACAAATTGCTTTTACTGTATGCAGCCTAAGAAAACATGAGCTGGCTAACACACAAGCACACTCAAAAACAAACAAAAGCTGCATGAGCTGTTGACCTGTTGTGGCTGTAAAAAAAAACTGAAATAAGCAAAAGAATCAGAAAATATAATAAAGTCCAAGTAACTATTAATCATACCTACATCATCCTGTTGTCCTTTTCTTGAATAATTCGGCTCCTCAGTGAACGATTAAACAGGGATTTGTGGAAAGATTTGCATCTCAAGTGGTGTGTGTGTGTGTGTGTGTTTGCATGCAGCTGTGGGCTGGGGACCATATTGAAAGTGTTAGACAAGTCAGTATTACTACCAGCAGATGAGTCACACTGCTTAGATTAATCCAGAGTGTATTGTTCAAGAGGTTTATTAACATCTTGACTAGAAATCTGTCTCAGTTAATTGAATACATTGTGTGGACAAGGCTCTCAATCACAATCGCACAATTGCACTAAGTTTTATTTCTTCAAGCGGTTTCTTTCAGCACTTTCCCCTCTCTCTTTAGAAGTGGCAACATTATTACATAGTTTAATTGATTATAAGGAACAGAAAAAAGAAACGTGCCTTTTGTTTTGAGTGAAACCTCAATAATACAAAGACATGTTTGGGCACTCTTGGAGCTTTAGAGCTGTAGTTTGAAAACCTGAAATGTTACAGCAACTTATCAAATGCATGGCTCTCATTGGCAGGGTTTCACAGAGGACTCTGATAAAAGACTGGAAAAATGCAAACTGCTAAGCGCCAGAGAGGATGAGATGGCCAGAGCCAATAATTATGATTTCCTATTATCAGACGTTTTCACTGCTTCGTGTGTGTGTGTGAGAGAGAGAGAGAGAGAGAGAGAGAGATCTTATTATCAGAGCCAGACTAGAGGCCAGAAGGTTTTCATCACTTCACCCTAATTATGCCATTTACAACTGCAGCTTTAGATAATTACACTGATTTCATCTATTGAAACAGAACCACTGATTCCTTCGTTTAATGACCTTGGACGTCTTCGTGAGATTAGAGGTAAGTCATTGAACCCACGTGCCAAACTGAAGCAGTTCAACTTCAAATAGAATATTCAACTTTCAGTATCTCCACAAATCTTAATGGGATCAACAGCTGAGCTTTGTTAGTGAATTAACTTAACATATTTATGTTTACTTGGTTTATGTTTGTGTAATTAAATTCAATATAAATGTATTTGGCGAGACGATCCAACTATTCAGCTATTATTTGTTACAATTACCGAACAAAAAGCCTTTGCATCAGTTGTCACATCACAGATAATTACGTTTTGGATTGTTGCAACTCCGAGCTATATGATAACAGCTAATAAATACAATATAAGATTGTACTGTACTTGTAGGCATTGCTTTAAAGTGCTTTGAACTAAATGCTAACATACTAGCCACCCATAGAGCCATGCTGCTAAAAAAACAAATCTCAGAAACGTGAGAAAAAAAGGGCAGAAGCAAATCTTACTGAGTGCTGCTTGGTTGTGATTTACAGCACATAGGCCTACTGGACAACCCAGTGACAGTGACATCTGAACTGCCAGCTGCGCTTGCATTCAGGGGCCAGGATTTCAAACGATACTGTGATCAATGACTCGCTGATGAAATGCTGTCAGGCTCAATTGTGGAAAGTTCTCTACGTGCCTGTAATACTCTACACTGTATTACAGGCATGGAAGCAGACTGCTGGGCTCCATAGGCTCAATGTTCAGCGGGAACAGTTGGTTAGGCGTTGGGTGGCAGATTTTATAGCCAGCTGCCTGTCTGTCTTACTGCATTCTCTGCTTATTATACAGCATTTAAATTAGTTCAAGTCAAATACATCAAGAGCCTGTCAGTTGCCTTATCTGTGTTTCTGTTTGTCTCCATTGTCGTTTTATAGTCTCAAATATACTTTGTGGATATGTTTAGTATAATTATGTTTCCATCATTTCCATAAGCTACCAGATTTTAATGTACTTTTATCCAAGTTTCCCTCAGTCTTTCTGTCAATTTGCATAAATATATTTTCTGATATCCCCTTTATTTTACTTAGTCTTATATAATAGGTAGCTGCCCTAAAGGCAAAATGCAGCAACTACATATTTGGTAAAAATAAGAATTTTAACATCTACCATCAGTAGTTGCTGTAATAAGAAGGAACTAAGCACCAAACAACTTTACTGCACTCTGGTGTGTAAATCTGTAGTTTTTTAAATTATTGGTTTATTAAACAGAGAAAGTACACATGCATGAACATTGCTGTAAATGCGTACAGATCTGTCATGGAGAAACAGTCAACTAAAGCAA
The DNA here is from genome assembly GCA_008360985.2 of Macquaria ambigua. NCBI lineage: Eukaryota > Metazoa > Chordata > Actinopteri > Centrarchiformes > Percichthyidae > Macquaria > Macquaria ambigua. The sequence goes on along the minus strand of VMKM01000062.1, from coordinate 483,745 downwards.
GAGAGCTATGGCAAGTTAAACTAGCTTTTGTAGCCACAGCTAGCCTTACCTAAAGCTACATTTACTAGTGTGTTCCTCAGCTGTTATTGACAAAATATTAATTATTAGATTAGATAAACCGATATCTTAATAATTGCATTGCATTACATTTTTATCCCGTTACTAAGGCAGTAGCTAAATCCAATAATGACTTTGCTAAAAGGCAACTAGTCTAGCTTAGCGGAGTTTCAGGAGGCCAACTGCAATCTCAGGAATACACAAGACTTTGTATTGTTAAGCAACTTTAAATCACACATTTAAAGGTATTACATTATGTAGTAATTTATCATAGTGATTTCAAGGTCGTTATTAACAAATGGTAGATGGAAAGCATCTATCAAGCATCATTTTGTTTGTCAATACTGCGTTTTCCCCTCACATTCCCTGAAGATTGTCCAAAGGCAGAGTGAAGTTTTTAGGTAAAGTGTGGTATCATATTTGGTCTATGCCAAAAATATGGGAGGGTAAGATAATCACCCTTTGTAAAGCAGAGTAGAACAAAATTTAAAATATTCTGTATCTATTCTGCATGTTGGCCACACACAAACAGATGGAAATGTGAACTCTGACAGGATTATATCTTTTTATAGAAAGCGGTTTTTAACACCTCCTAACATGTATTTTATAATTCCCTCTTATGGCACAACTCCCTCACTTTCAGGCAGCAATTTAATAACTCCAAGCCAGGAGGATGATTGACATGAAGGTAATTAATCCAGTTAGAATGACCTCAGGTTGTCAGAAACTGAACTCTGTCTGTGCAAGCAGCACCTGGAACAAAGGCTTTACCTTGAGAAATATGTGAATTTGCCACGTTATAATAATAATAATAATAATCTTCACACAAGGCAACAAGTTCACAACAAGCAGATCATAAACATTTTCCGATAGTTTATCATCATGAGAGGTGGAGATTGGGCAAAGGACGTAAGAAAAGAAGAAGTCAGTGATTGCAGGCTTGAATGGCAAAAACATGAATTTGCATTTCTCACACTGATTGTTGAATTGAAAGAGAAGACACTTTTTGAATAAATTGCTCATAAAATAGATTTGAGTGCAATTAAATACAGATGATGGATTGAAACTGAAAAAGATGATATACTGTACATTTGAAAGATTGCCTTTAAATTGCAATAAAAAGAAAATGTTTCAGTAGTAAAAATTGTAAAATTTAAATCAATATGAAAACTTTTTTCTTAATGTAGTCCCTGCTAGCACTATCTGTTTTTGGCTCTGATGCAGCAGATTGAAATCTTGAAGACCTTGATCACGTCAAAGGTTATTCTCAAACACAATTGGGTTATACCCCAGATTTAATTTATGGAGGACAACAGAGGATTATGGCAAAGATAAGTATTGTAACTTGCAGGATTTTTATATTTCAAGAGAAAATGGGTGGAAATCTAATAAACGCTAAAAGTTCTAAAAATATCGTTTGCATCAGAAACACTCACTTTATTGTCTGTTATTAATTGGTTAATTACTTTAGGGGACTTAGTACTTAATTACTGGCTCACTTGTATTTTCTCACTATTATTCTCCTCACTTTCTGTTACCAAAAGTATTTTCTGAGCTGTCTTTTTAATTAACTTGCTTTATTGTCACACATCTTCTGAAAAAACAAAAAAACAAAACTGATACACATGAGCCTCACAAGTTTGTACTACATTACCATTTTGTGTTTTTTCATGTGTTTACCCAAATGGTGTTTTTCTTTTCCTTTTTCTGTAATTTTCATCTTTTGTTGTTTGTGGTGCACATGTTTTGCTGTGGGAGTTATCAGCTGTGGGCTCAGTCATGGCCATCATCATCATCATCATGACATCAGCAGCAGATTTCAGGTCGCAGCAACAACAAAACAGGATGCCAGTCAGCTCCACTTCAAGCTATAAGCTGCTCAAGGTGGACTGTTTATCCAGATGAATGACACGAGTTGGGGATGGAAGTTGTTCAGCTGAGCTGGCCAAAGGGAAAATGTTTCATAACTTGAAATGTTAAGTCTCAGGCTGGAATCATGGTTCCCACATGCCCCATTTTTCTCTGTTCAGGAAGTGTGTGATGCAGTGCGGTGATCTTCTCCCTTAGAGTCCAGTCTAAATCATGCTTCCTTATCAGTTTATGTGGGCTACTCCCAGAGGTTTTCTGGCACTGTTGTAGATGAGTCAGACACTTCACAAACACCAGAGAAGAGATCCTGCAGGCTAGTGGTGTAGTGGTGTTATTGAATGGCTCTTCACAATGCATTTATCTTACTCCCATCTCATCCAGTGTTCTTGTTACCTGCACCTCCACTGCTTCCCCTAATCGAACAGTTCTCAAAACACCGTTTACCTCCTTCTCCTGAGACTCCATTTTCTCTCTTTCTGTGCGTCAGTATATGTGTTTGTATTAGCCTCTGTATATGGCTTTCAGTACAGTTTCTCTGATAGCTCTCATCTTTCAGAAACTGGCTTTCATATGATAATTCAGAAGGCATTATTCAGTACTACTGCTCAAGGTGTTTTGATGTATGGAAAGAGGCATGCGTAGCAGATATGACAGCGAGGATGAAACATGAACAGGAGAGACCCGAACTGAAAATGCAGTGACAGAAAATCTAAATAATAGGCACATATATTGGAGATGGGCAAAATGCCTTTCATTGCATCTTAAAGAGAGACAGATGTCTCTTGAACAGGCTGTTCTACACATATCTACATTTTGAATTTCATAGCTAATGCTTAGGCCTGCATAGTGCTGCATCATGTGGGACTCAGCGGAGGTATTTCATCTTTTAACGACACCTACTAATACAGCACTCAACATTTTTCATGTAGTCTGACAAATAAATCATGAACATTCCTCAAAAATCTCAAATCTCAAAGAATACCTTCCCCTCCACTACTTTTTTTAATGATTTTTCTTTCACACTTGTTAGGCACAGATGTGACTTAGTAAGTAATTAAAATAACCTAATTACATTTCTATCTCATGTACAAGTAGTGGAAATATTGCCATCAACTTCTAGTTGAAATTAATCCAGGTATGGATACTGTCAGTGTATGAATGTGTGTAGATCTAACATTTGAAAGGCAAGAGAAATTTGCTAATAAACCCTGAAAACATTATCATGAGTACCAGACTACGGTTAAATGTGTCTCATAGCCAAAAGACTTGTATTTTCATTTGCTAACCACATACCACAATCCATCGCTCCCAAACCCAGTTCTTCAGATGTTTCATTCCCATATTCAGTTTGGTTGTTCAAGGGAGATTAGGTTTATCAGCAGAGCAATTACCATTTCTAAAAAGAGCCTGTGGTCGTCTTTAAACATAAGCATGATGTGAGAGAGAATTTCCTTCTCTGAATTTTACTTCAACAGAGCGGTAAACAGATTAGGGGGATTTTAAAAAGCTCTCCCCTAGTCCTCGATGCACATACAGAGACTGACATAATAATCATAGTCTAATGTATTGTCTGGAAATGTGCCGGGATGTGTCATTCATTTTTGTGGTGATTAACTGTGAATTCCTGAAAGGCACAATGTGAGTGCAGTGCTGCTGAGGTGTTGAATGGTAGGGCCCAATGAATGAGTATTAGATATAAAAAAGGAAATGGGGGGGGCAGTTGGCCTATGTAATATATAGAATGATTTAGAACAATAAAGTAATGTACCTTTTATTCATCCATCCATCAGAGTTGTCTTGGCAACAAGGCAAACAGAGAAGCTCAAGCACCTTTTTTCTAAGAAAAGTCCTCCAGCTCCTTCAAAGGCTCCTCAAGTGCTCCTAGGCCAAGTGAGAGATGTGTGTCCAAGATCCAAGGTCTACCTCTTGGTCTCCTCCCAGCCTGTTGTGCCTAGAACACCTCCACAAACAAGTGAGGCAATGAGGCATACATACTACGTTCCTGAACCATATCAACTGACTTTTTCCAATGCAAAGAGCAGAAGCTTAATACCAAGATCCTAGAGAATCGCAGAGATCCTCACTCCATCACAATGACTCAAAACAACTCCTCTGCAGAGAAACCTAATCTCAACCACTTGTATCAGTGATCTCAATTGTTGGGTCATCACCCAAATCTGGGGATTGTAGATGAAGGTAGAAATGAAGATTGACCGGGAGCTTGAGAGCTTTACTTTTCAGTTCACTCTTTACCACAACAATCCAGATCCAAAACCTATGTTCCTGCAGCTTCACAGTCATCACAATCATTTTTTTCTTTAAATCCAGTTAATATTTTTCTTGTCTCAGACTTGGAGGTGCTGATCGTTATTCCTGTCCACATCAGCACACTCCAGTGCACATCGGAGGTCACGGCCAAATGAAGCCAAGGGAATAACGTCATCTGCAAATAATAGAGATGCCACCCTTAAATCAACAAATCAGATTCGATCCTATATCCAGTGAATATAACAAAAAGAATAGTTGACAACTTGTTGGAGACCAATGCCCGCTCTGAATGTGTTGAGAAGAGAATGCAAAAGCAGCTTTCAGTTTAGGTGTACAGGGAACGAATGATGACCCACCATGCCCCATACCCCTTCAGCATCTCCCATAAAACATATCAGGTCAATAAAGCTTAGTCCTCTCCAAAGCTTCTGGTCCCTTTTTAACACGTTAACACCCCTGCTTGTCAGTTTAAAGGGCACTGTTTCTGACATCTGTTATGCAGCACTGAAGAACGGCATCAACCATGTCAGCTCAGTGTTGAAAGCCTTCAGCATTTCAGGGCAAATGTACCTTACTTCTTTTAAAGTATAGATTCCCCATCTGCTCATGCAATATAGCAAGGTCAAGCAGTGTAGAGCTGTAGCTGTAGGTTGGTTTGAACTTGTTGCCTCCTTTCTTCTTGCCCGTTGTGTTTTTTTTCACTTCAGTAGAACTTTGAGGTTCAGCTTATTTGTATTCCTTCATCATCGCCACCTGTGGTTTAGGATTTCGCACTTCAAGGACCTGTCTAGACTTTCTTCTGAAGACACACTTAGGGGGAAAGTGCTAAAATAATTCTGGATTTAAAAAAAACAACTCAAACAGACAGTGACAGCTGTTTAGTAGCAAAGACCTTTACACTGATACACATGAAGGATGTTTTATCTTTCTACAAACACAAGCTGACAACCCTGGATGTAGGTCATTTACTGTATGTTCTGAATTTGTATTCGAGTCAGTGGAAGGTCATAAAGTAAGCACAATGTATAAATAACATAAATGATTGAAATTAAATTATTGATGATCACTTGGGGAGGTCACAGTATGTTGATATTTCTGAGGAGTAGCTGAAGCTTGGCAGGGACTGACCACTGTATCATGAGTGCTGCTGGTTGATTTTTGATCTCTCTGGCAATTCTGTGCCAAGACAAGTGTAAAGACAGAACATTTCTAACAAGAAAAATAACTACGTTGTACATATGAGGCTAATTGTGCCATTAACGCCAGACATATGCTGTGAGCTATCATGGAGTAAGGGACTAGAGCGAACAGATGAGTAATTTCATCCCGAGCAATTATTGTTTTTGTCTGTAGCAGATGGGCACCATCATAACAAGGAGCATTATTTATTCACGGTCATTTACTGTGTCTAAGAGAGCTACAATACTGTTTATTTTTATAGCTGTTGTGTATTTCAAAGCTACTGAACTTAACCTTTCATAGTGACATAAGGCTAACTAATGCATGGTTGGATGGAAACAATGAATTGACTCCAAGAGTAGAAAATATCAACAGAATAAATAACGCAACGAATGAATGTATGGACAGCAATATCTCAAGTATCCCTCCCTCTGCGTCGGACATGTCAGCAGAAGACTGTTTGCTGAGTAGTTTCTCCTTGGATGCACCCATCCAGTTCAGAATCTGCCAACTATGTCAGCCTCAGGATGTCAGGCAGACACCGGCGTCGTCTGTGTGTGTCTGTGTGTGTGTTGAATCAGGACGTACCCCGAGTACCCAAGTTTTTAGATGCATGTTTGCAGTCAGCGAATGTCACAAGGTGAGCACATGCTGGACTTAAAAAGAAACGCAGATATATAAATAGGGTGGAAAGATTATGTAAAGACACAAATATGTCCAAATAAGAAACCTCTTCACACTCCTTTAATAGAGAAGTGTAAACACCTCAATTAAGATATGCTGCACTATGAGCAGCCTAAGTGGTTGGTTTGTGTGTCTGGAGACGCAGTCAGGCGTATCCTCTATTTTCTTGACATTTTCAGAGGAAGGAGAAGAGAGTCACTATTGTGTCAGGAGAAGCGATATGAAGTATTAGTTTCTAAAAATGTCTTGACCTCTGTGGGATTTGCTGTCCTCGATTTTGTGACATTTCAAGTAATGTGACAAGACCTAGCCTTTGTAAAGGAGTTAACATGGTGAACTTTTGAAGTCTGATTGTGCAGTGCACTCCAGGCTTGTGTGGCCAGTCACGTCAGGTTTTGTAGTGAGAGGTAAAATTTGTGGACTGCTGCCTGGTGTGCAGCCCAGATGGAACATTTTATCTTCTATCTTCTTCCATCTATTTTTGTTTCATTCCAAAACAGAAGAAAAATCAGGGCGATGGATCTTATGCAGCAATGAATCTAATTCCATATAACTGTTTGACTGATTAAAAAATGGTTAGAAAATAATAATTTGAAGAGTGAAGAGAGGATGGACATAGATTTTTCTCGTCTCTTTCCTGAGGCATCAGACGCTTCATCTGAGGATTGCGTTTGTTTAAGTTTTCCCTTGGATGCACCCATCCAGCCAGTCACGTCAGCCTCAGGACTGTGAGACAGACAACAGCACTTGATGTGTGTTTTCTGCGTGTGTGTGTTAGAGATAGAGACGGACAGAGAGGTTCCTGTGCTTCCTGTGTGTGTGTTATGTGTGCAAATCAGAACATATCTGTACCCACTGCATGTTACTGTGGCTGTCAGAGTAAGATCTTGATTCGACGGAGCAAACCCATCGTGCAGCGAGTATGAAACCAGATGGATAGGCTAGGAGAGACAGAGACGACACTCTCTGGATGTACATCTCATGTGCCACCTCTCACGTGATCTGCTGGTTGACTCACAAATCTCACTGCATGACTGGTAAAGACATACAGCAGATCTTACTGTACCATCACATGTGGTTCATTATTCAACGTAAGCTGTTACGCCATATGCGCAATATGAACATAATGTAGAAATGACCGCCAGTCCATATCAGTAACACCTTATATCTACGGTCACCATATGGGACATGAAACACAACTATTTCTGCACACCGCTCAGTAATCATTTACACTGGTGAATTCCAGCTCTTCCTGTTGAAGTGACACTGAAGTGTTTGTTTGTTGTTTAGGGCATTTTTAACAGAGTAAATTTAGGCTTACTTAACAAATTAAGCAAATGGACCAAAAAATAAAAGAAACTGCAGTGTTCCTCAAGGCATGCGGGATGATGATGTGATTAAACGCCACGCATTATTTGATATATTTAGTAGCACTCGAACAACAGCAGAATCAGAAATGTCAGCTGTGTTTAAAAGTGGAATTTAGCTTGTAATGTTTTATATCTGGGAGTTTAAACTAAATACATACAGTATAAAAATGTTTCACAAAGAGAAAAACATTGTAAAGGTCTGGTATTCCAAGCGACTCATGTTAAGTTAATCACGTCTGTTGAGGCCTACAGTGTGGTGAAAAATGAATGCTAGAATTGATGTGCATCATTAATATACTCTATATTATTGTTAGGTAAATGTGAATGATTTCTCTCTTTTAGGTGTGAACACAGTGACCGCCAGGTGCCTGAGACGTTCATATTTTTCGTCACATTTCATTTCATCAAAGCCTGCTGGGCTGTAATGAAATAGCTTCACAATGAAAACATCTTGATTTTTTTTCCTCCTGAATGTAGATGGGGAAACGATTTTCTTCCAGGTTGGAACTGAAACAATGTTTGGTTACTAGCTGTAGCAAGAGCGACAGCGAGAGACAGTGATGAGAGGATAACTGTACCTAATAACTCAAGTGTCAACCACAGAAAACCCTCATGTGTGTTTCAGTATTAGTTGTCTAATATGGCAAATTTATTAGAATGTAAATTACAGACAGAAATGTGATTTATTCTGAAAGAGTACCAAATAAGTATTACCAACAATGGATATACATATTGATCATTACATATTACACACACTATGTATAAGAATACATTTAAAAAAAACCTCTACAATGACAAAACAAACAAATAAATAATAAAGGACAGAAAACTTTAACAAGGTGGGAGCAACTGAACAAACAAAGTCATTGCTTGTAATCAGAATCAGTGTCTGAGCTAGTCACATTAATTAGGAACCATAAATCTGGTCAAGAAAGTTTTTCCACTTCTTTTCATTGATGTTAGGTCGTATCAGCCTAAAGGGAAGTCTCTTATGAGAAGCTGGTAACACACACATACAGAGGTTGATTTTCTCTTCAACTCTTTCATGCTACAGCTGTAATCCCATTCTGTTATTAATTGCCACTTAATGGACTTAATGGATGTGGGTCTAAGGACAAAGGGTGTTGTATGAGATACAAAATGGGAAGCCCTATGAGGCAAATTTGTGATTTCAAACTATTTAAATAAAATTGCCTTGAGTAATGGACTTCAGTGTGTTATGTGTAAATTACGTATATTGATAGCCTCTAATGTCAGAACACTTGAAGGCAGCATTATACCACCTTCGCTTTGCCTTAAATTCTCATAAATATCATTAACAAATCGACAAAAACAGGTTAACTGTATGTATGAAAAGGTTTATCTGACCATTATTACATACTCTCAGTCTCAAGGTTGTCTTTATGTTGTTATCTTCTATAAATAAAAAACATGCAGCATGGCTTAAAGGGGAACTCTGTGAAAAAAGTTATATAAAGCCTTTTGTGGCTCCAGAGGGAGCAGTCTGATAAACTGCCTCAAGTGATGTCACTTGAGAGTCAGTTGGGTTTGAAGACTACAAGTTTGAAAATGAAAAGAATCTGGAGATGTGGAGTTAGAAAGAAGTGAGCTTGCCAGACCTCTGAAGTCTGCTCCCCATCTCTGTTTGAGACTGGTGGCTTGAGGCTACATTAGCCGCTACCAGCATAACACACCCACATCTCACTGACTGAACTGTCGGTGGTCGAGTTGTTTTGTGGGTAATGTAGGCGGCAGGTTTTGACAAGGAAGAAGAATGTGTGGAATGAAAAAGATGATATCTCTGGCTCTGCTGTAATGTTATAGTAGTGCAATGCCAAACAAGTGGAGTAGTCACTCGCACATACACACACACACGTATACATTCCAGTGTCCATTGAGAAAGATGTCCACTTTCACACATCCTCCTCTGCAGTCTTTTGTTCTTTTCGTCCTCTCGAGTGGAAAAAACAAATTAATGTGCAGGAGAAAACCTTTCCTCATCAACAAGTGATCAGACTGCCCTCTCCTTTCTCCTTTCCTTTGGCTAAAACCAGAGCACCTTCTCACTCTGTAATTACCTCTCTTCCTCTGTGGTAACTCTTTGTATTTCTATGACTCACCCTCAATCACCCAAATTCCTTCTGGCATCTTCTTTCCACTGAATTCATCCCTGTTTTCTGCGATGGCAGGAGAAATAATATGTGGAAAATGTGGTCACCCCTGTTTCTGATGCAGAATCCACAGTATGTATTAAGAAAGAGAGTTTCTTTTTAAACAGACTAGTAGAATGCATAAAGCTGTTATTAAACTTCAGCAGCAAATCGGTGGGGAAGAGATTACACACCTGGCTATTTCTCTCTGTCTCTCTTTCTCTCTGATTAGGTTTCATTGCCAAGTGATGGTGTGATGAGACAGATATGCTGGTGAATGAAGGCCCAATTATAGGATAATTAGAGAGGGAAGGATAGGGAAAAGAAAAGAATAGAGGGTAGAGGATGGGTGAGAACAGTTGTGAATATTAACTCAGAATGAACACCGCTCTATCTGACTTTCAATGAGCACCAGGCCAAGAGTCATGATTCAGTCACCTGAAGATGTGGCATTATTAAATCTCAAGAAAACAGCTTTGTTGAGACCAAATGTCAATAGATGCCTTACCTGATAATATAGGCAAAGATTGTGATTTTGATTTATTATGGTTGTTGAGTGAACCAATAAATCACGTCATAATAAATCCAGTGAGTTGAAGCCAGCAGAGAAAGCAAATGGTGTAATTAAATTAGCAAATATTCCATTCAGTGAAGGGATTAGTTGATTAATCAATTATTAAATTGACAGAAAAATTCAACAACAATTTTGATAATTGATTCATTGTTTAAGTAATTCATTGAGCAAAGTTGCCAAACATTTGCTGGCTCCAACTTCTCAAATGTGAAAAAATGTCAGCTTTTCTCTGGTTTATATCATTCTAAATTGAATATTTCTGTTTAATATTTTAGTTTTATGTGTCCTCCATTCTTAAATGGAGTTGCCATTTTTCTGGGGATTACATTATGCAATTCATTGAACTGTAAAGTCATTGTGTTCCTCTTGTAAAACTGCTCTAATGTGAAGATCTAACCTTAAATTGCTGCACAACTTCTGTCATCTGTTCCTGTATTCAAAAAGACTCAGTCTACTCAACACTACTGTAAACATATTATAATATAATGCAGTCCTCACCAATAGCCATGCAATAAATACTACCTCTCTACCTCTGAATTAGTGTTTAAATTATGCAAAACCTTTCAACACAATTACTGAGACTATGTCTGGTGTTGATTAAAATATGCTAACTTTTAGGTTAGTGTTTGTGATGTAATTGTATTGCATTGCATCATACTGTAACGTTTAATGTTACATGTTAGACAAAATCCTGTGAAGACTTACTTGAACCCTGGTTTCAATGTTTTGTTTCTGTTGTTGCATGGAGGAACCAGTTCTAAGCACTAGGTCTATTTTAGCTAAATGTTTAAATAACCTAAAATGCTCATTGGATTCATTGGATGGACACAGTTACCATCACAGCTAGTTTCCTAAATTCATCATTTTTGGGATCAGAGTGCTGTAGACCAATCACGACTATAATTAAACAGTATCCTGCCCATGTTGGCAGGTCAAGCCTCTTTAGAAGAAACTGAATCATATTAGTCATAAAATTAACACACTTGTAGCCATCAAGTGTACATGAAATGCATCCAAGCTGGTATTTAACATCATCTCTTAGTAATCCCCGCTCTCACAGGGCACAGTTTGCTGTCTGCAGCAAACAGTGTCTTGGCATCCACTCCTAAATATGACTGACATCTGACCGGGGATTATCCCATTGCCCCAGTTTCACTGGGACTGGCGAGCAGAGAGCGCTGTGTTGCAAATAAGCTACACAGACTACACAAAGATCAGAGTGTGGTTCTGTGTGTGGGTGTTTGACTGTGTGTGTGTGTGTGTGTGTGCGTGTGTGTGTTTGCCTGAATGTCTGAATCACCTCATATCTGTTTGTGTGTGTGTGTGTGTGTGTGTGTGTGTGTGTGTGTGTGTGTGTGTGTGTGTGCGTGTGTGTGTGTCTACATGTTTAAGGTAGTTAAGAAATGACAAATTTGTTTGCAGACCTATGACCTAATGAGTTTTCTTTCCTGAAATAAGATAAATAATAAAAACCCTAGGGCTGGCACACCATTGAGCCATATGTTCTGTTTTGTGCAATAACAAATACTGCAGACAGCCAGATTATTATGCTCTGTAGCCGAGAGACAAGACTTACATCCTTTAACCCAGACATTTTTTTCTAAATAATTGAACTGTGCTCAGTATTTTGAATATTATATGTACCAAACTCAGCGGGAGCACCCCAGCAGCAGTAAGGGTTTGTGGACTTAACTGACATTCTCCTAAATGGGTGGGAGAAACTAGGCCAGAACAAAGTACTAACACACACTCACAGGGACACACACACACACACACACACACACACTTAGAGGCATTAACATTTGAACATTTATATGCAGATTTAATTTAACAAACTGCACTGTCATTATGACAGAGTACATTTAAACATGATGTACCACAACCATCATCAGGATCACTATTGTAGTTTGTTGTTCTACTGTAGATTATTTGAATTCAGCTTTTGGTTTGACACACAAACACACACACAGGGAGAGAGAGAGTCCATTTGGAAAGCCCATTGAGTCTTGTAATGAATTGAAATGAGGCACCATTTTAAAAGACAAAACTAAATACTTTCACATTTTAAAGTCCTTTAAAATACACTATTAATACACCTACACTCGTACATCACCTGTAATGTTAGTGTAGAGGAACCCTACATTTTTAATGCAAAGTGTGGTTTGTGTTAAATATTTTATGCTCTTCTTAAGCACTTTATATTTCCTTGAGTATATTGTGGCTGGCTACTCACTAACACCATCAGTAGTCCAACAGGCAGCCCAGCACACCAGTGGAATATGAGGTAAAGGGTGGGGTGATGTGAGAGACCATCTGTAGATGATTGTCACTTGAAGTTGTAGTTTCCATCAGTTGTGATCAAGAGTCAGTCTGTCCAAAAGTGACCCTGACACTGATATGATATGTTATATGTATGTATCTTACACAAGTAGTTCCCTTTCGAGAGTTATAAATTCATCTGATGTTATTAAGTAAAATTCGTACACAGTAGGTGATTTGAGGGGAGATGAGGGGGATGCTATCCCCCTTGTTATAATAAATATCAGTAGCCTAACTGTGCTGTGCATTGATAAATCCATGGTGCTGTCCGTGGTGCTGAAGTAGCAGATGGATTTGTAATTGTGTCTGTTTCTCTCAGTCTTGCCATTCTGTCAGTTCAGTCTTGGATCTATAACATTCTCTCAACTATATACTATAAATATTCAATATGTAGCCTATATACTCTATAGAGTAGTAGGATTAGGGTTAGGTAGTTAAAGCTATCTCGATGACTCCCTCCGCCTCATCCATCGACTGGGCAGTTGAAGGGTTAAGGTTACCCACTGGGCCATCTCCCCTGTTCAAAATGAACAAATGTGGTGCAAAACAGCTAATAAGCTATGAAGGTGTCCATTCCCTCAAAGGTCAGCGCTGTCAAGATGGCTTGCTATTGGTCAACTGCGCAACTTGTGTGTCAAAGTTTACCACAGCTGAAATTGAATTTCAATGATTGTGGCGAATCCATTGAAATGAACTGAAAGGAGTGAAACATTGTGCATTTTCCCTTTCTGCTCACATCACATTATTTTACCATGTATGTACACTGAAAACTGAACACAAAAAGTGGCAACTCAAACTTTAACACTGAATAACAAACTGTCAACATCTGCCATTGTGCAGGTCTGCCTAGTGCAGCTTTGATGAAACTCCTGTTCGCTGCCTCCTCACCATTTACCAGACTGCTCTGCTCTTTTTGTAATTCCCCCCGGGTCTGTCCCCCTCCTCTGCTATTTCTCTCCTTCTCTTCCTTCTGTTTTCCTCCTCCACACCTCTGAGGGCCAACTGCTGAGAAGCAGCCTTTCTCTGACAGCAGGGGAGATGGCTGAGGTGAGAGATGGAGGTGTAGAGCACAAATTACACAGATGGCCATATGTGTGTACATTTGAGTGTGTGTGTGTGTATCTGTGTGGGGGTGTATAGGAAAAGAGAGACAGTATGGAGGACGGGGTGTCAGAGGAAAGACACAAGGCTGCGCTGAATCAATTCTAAAGCAATCATGTAGTCATAGTAATAACTGACTCAAAAGCAGTTGTAAAAAGATGGGTCTTAAACAGGAAAACATGGAAGGGGAAGATCGGACTGTCTGTCTGGGACACAGTCTGGGAGTGACAATGAAAAATACTCACATTTGGACATTGATTGGGAATGTACTGTAAATTGGTGCCAGTACATGCAGTGCTTTAAAAACAATTATAACATGGCCTCTGATAATTCTCAGTTCTGATTGATTGGAAGGTGTGGATTAACTTTTAGTAAACTGACAGTATAACTGGACGGCTATGACACCTGTTGTTTGTTTGCAGTTCTGTGAATGCATCAGTATTAACAACAACAGTGAGGCTTAGTTAAAGAGCTTGGAACCAGGGTTACCCCCCTAGCTATGGTGAAGCTAGTAGTCAAGTCAAGTCAATTTTATTTATATAGCCCAACATCACAAATCACTAATTTGCCTTAAGGGGCTTTACAATCTGTACAGTATATGACCCCCTCTGTCCTTAGACCCTAGATTTGCATAAGTAAAAACTCCCCCAAAAACCCTTTTAACAGGGAAAAAATGGAAGAAACCTCAGGAAGAGCAACAGAGGAGGGATCCCTCTCCCAGGACGGACAGACAGAACAAATATTTCACTCCATTGGTTTCAGTTGTTTCAGATGTGAGCAAAAAACAGCCTACAATTGCTCATTAAAAAATGTACAATGACAGCAGCCGATACATTTGTTAGCCTTGGTATTAAGACTTGTTTCCCCCAATTCAAAAAAATCAAAACAGTGCTGCCCATCCTTAGTGGCTGAGAGCCGAGAGAGATGGGAGATGACAGCAATGAAGTGTGTGTTGAAATAGAGAGTGTGGAAGAAATGAAGAGACCGACAGGCAGAGACAGAGAGCCTGAATATGAAACAAAGAAGACAAACGGTGAGCGAAAAGAAAAACTTACACGAGGACTGGGAGAGAGAGAGTCTCTGAATACAAAACAGAAAAAGAAATATGAGCCAAACCGAGAGGCGGCTTATCATTCTGTAGTGGATACAAACACAGCACCTCCAAATCATCAGGGAAGTTTCAAGCCCATCGTATCTTTTCCTGTGCTGGGAGACAACAGAATGGACATATATGGCTGTTCATTTCCAGATGTCAGGCTTAATTTCCCTCTGTGCCAATCAACACAGAGCCTTCCTTCTCTCCCTCTCCTTCTTCTTCTACTTTTCCCCCACCTTCCTCCAACTTCCCTGTCTACTTTGAGAAAACACCAATGACCTGTCTGCAACAATCAGTTCTTCTTCACATCAATATCTAATATCCTGCACTGGCAGGAATTTAGCATGAATTATACCACTGGAAGCTATTTGCCGTTATAATTAGAGAGCAAGAGAGAGGATTAAGCCACAGTTCATCCCATATCTGATTGCCAATTGTCCCTAGTAAGTAATCAGGGCCATAAGGTCTTTTAAATGAATGGTCTAATAAGCTTGGCGAGGATTGTACGCTTCCGCAGTGTGAAGAGAAGAAATGGATCTTACATTAAGCAGGTCTGCTAAAATCAGTGAGCTTCAAAAATCATACATGGTCGTGTAACGGTGTCAAAATGGAATGAGCGTTTGCAACTGAGGTTTTCTGTATCTTTACATACACTTTTAACTTTCTTCTCAGTTTAGTCATTGGTGATTTCAAAGGTAAACCTTGGTCTTTTCGTTGGCCTTTGAAGGAATTAGACAACCACGTACCATACCTTATCTTGCCCATATGAAGTCACCAGCTGCTTCTCTTCAACTGACCCCTCAATTCACACGTCAGCATTGTGTTAACATTGTGTAAGCACTGCATAAGCAACCATCTGTCCAATTTGTACAGAACCTGAGTAATTTCTGTTGTGTATCCGCATGGGAGTAAAGAAAACGGCAAACATGCGTCTTTTATGATCAGTTGTCAACATTTAAGTATCCATTGTAACTAAACAACTTAACAGTAATGAGTTTGTTGAATTCCCCTCAAAGACCCAGTGGGATATCCTTTTTGAATACCTTTGAATGAGCAACAAGTAGGACTGGAGTAGTACTGACATTGGGTGACAATATAAATTTGTTCACCGTAAACATCAGTAGGTGTTGTAGTCCATTATGGACAATGCTGTAAATCAATGATCAGGACCGTTTTATGGCAAAATTGGATTTTTATCATTTTTTGCATCATTGTAGTACTTTTATTTTTCAGGTATTTACTTTGCTGAATTTGCCAAAAACCTTTCTGTCTGTCTGTCAGCAATCACCACATGACCAAAAGGTTAATGTTAGGATAGAAAAGCAGGTAATTCTAGGAGGAAAGGAAGAGAAACCTTTTATGACGCTATTATGGGCTTATTGTGGAGAAACAACAAGAACAAAGAATGACCCAGTGTTGTAAAGTAAATCTGTTTCCTGAGTCTAAATGTGAAAACACTATTTTGTTTACAAGTTGATCATTGTCTTTCATTTGGATATATTTTACACCAGATGACAACAAACTGATTGTGTGCAATGGTTGGCTTAGGGTTGATAGCCAGTGCAATAAAGGTATTATCTATTATTGAAATAGGAGAACTCAAATAATAGTAAGACAATAAAGGAAAAAACAAAGCTTGACATTATTGCTTCTACTTTGTCTGGGAGATATAAATTATACTAATTTGCCTTTTATTTGAGCCTTACATCGCAGACACTACTGGTGATGCATTTTTATTTTCTGGCACTTTAGTAACACTGATGGGACTGATGCTTCAATACAAGGTCGAAACCTTCAAACGTTAGTATTACTGTTACACTATCTGTCTGATTCTGCTTAACATGGCTGGACGGTGTGTGTCTCCTCTTACTGATTGACTCATGTGGTGCCTGCATCATGCCATGCAACTTGCTTTACTATTTGAAGCCAAACTGAATTTACTGTACGTGTGTTTATACTTTTCCAAAGTAACACACTGTTTATTTTTGTCTTTTTCCCCTTCTTGTGTTTTCTTTTCTCTTTCTCTGAAAGCTGTTGCATTCAGCGGGGGTTTCACTCCTCAGTAATGAAAAACACAGACGGATTCATTAGAATACAAGCCTCTAATTAGGAAAGCCAGCTATTCTTGTCACTTACTGAAGACACCGTTGTTAGTGCTGCACATAAGAAAAACAGAGGCCTTATCTGCCATTGACAAAGGACTCTGTAGATGAATAATATATCCAGTAGCCATTACAGATACAGGTATTCTTCTGGTACTTTTTTGCTGTCAATCACTGTTGCTCATCATTACAGCTAACAAATCTGCTCTCTGCAGCTCTGGAACGTTCTATACATGGACAGCAGAATACATATCTAATGGAGTATGAATTTGAGTAGGAGTATGAACATCTGAATAATATAACGTGCTGTATGAAAAGCCATCACTGTCATTCACACTGCACTCCCGCGGGGCTGCATTAGGCGGTGCGTGAGCGCCAAAGAGACACAGCGGTAAGCGGGACTGACAGACACACTCAGCACAGGTCACAGCTTGTTTTTATTTTGAATTCAAACCAAGAGAAGAGGGACAAGGATGCACACTGATAAATTACATCAAGTATCGCTACATATCAACTAACAACATCACAATATCTCATAAAAGCGCTCTTGACAACAGATCCAACATTACAAAATGAAAAATAACAGTAGAGGAACAAAACATTGGCTGCAGTTGAAGCCCATTGATAAACATAACAAAAACACAGCGGAAAATAAGAGTTTTGGCAAGAGACGGTCATATGCACGGTATTTCCTTTCCCATGTGCAACATTGTGTTTAATGGAGCTACAAGACTGGCAACTGAAGCAGTATAAGTAACTTGCATGAAGAAATTGTAGGTCTATAAAAAAAGAAAAGAAAGGAAAAACCTCCTAATAAAAGCTACTACAATGCATACACACACAAAAAACTAGCCTGAACGCACAGCTGTATGTACAGCTTGGGTCACTGGGGGGATTTCAGGATTTAAAATGTATAGAATAGCACATTGAAATGTCACTGTATAATAGCTATCAAACAGCCATGATGGAAAAATTCATTCAGTCAACTCAGGATGTGGACACTGGCATCAAACCTTCCTCAGACAGTACAGCTGAAATTCTGTGTTTAAAAATGTGTTACAGCAATACGAGACCATACTGACAGTTTTTGGATTGGAATATATGAAGTGATGTGTGTGTGTGTGTGTGTGTTTGTGTTTGTGTGTGTGTGTGTGTGTGTGTGTGGTGTTTGACGGACGTGCCTGAGGTTACGTAGTTTGGACAAGAAAGACAAGAAAAGAAAAAGGGGCCGTGAATGAATATACAGTAACTACAGTATACACACTTGAAAAAATAAATAAATAAAAAGACTCCAAACTCCAGAGAATCTCACAAAGAGGAAGCTTGAAATTCAGCACTGACTCGTGCCTTTGTACAAAGAGTTGCCTGATAATCACATACAAATCATCCATACATTACAGTAAAAAATAAATATATCATGACAGTCAATAAATAATAAATTAGAGGAAGGGAGTAAACATGGTAATGAGAGAGCAGACTGTGTGTGTGTTTGTGTATGTGAGTGTGTATCAGCAGACGATGATAATCCCAAGAGAGCAGAGGTTCAATGGGAAACGCCCCCCGGCTAAGAGAGTGAGCACATAAATGGGCAGTCAAGGTAAATCAGAATATGACCTAGCATGTGATTGTGTGGTTTCATGTCTGCATGCATGTTTTCACTCTATATTGGTATTACATATGAAGCTGTTGTGTTTATGTGCGTCTCTTTTGTCTATATTTTCTAAATATTCACCTACATGTTTGTGTGTGTGTCTGCGTCTATATCTGCCTGTGTCTGTAGTTCTTCATGTCTGCATGTGTCTGTACGTGTTTACAACACCCTTTAACCATTCAGGTAACTCAGTGGCCCTCGCCGCTCGGGGGTTTCGCGTCATGCTGCTGCCCCCCCGCCCCTCCAGGCAGCCAGGGGGAGACAGAGTGCGAGGTGGTCTGCTTGGCCATGCTGTAGTGGCTGATCACTGTGTAGAAACGGCCCCTAGAGTTGGCATCCTGGGCAGCGTAGTAGGCCTCCAGAGAGGCTGGGATACACCGCTTGTGCTGTGAGGGAGAGAGAACAGTGAGGTTCAGACCATTCTTCAATTAATTCATTTTTAAAGGTGCTACATGTAGCATCTAAGTTATGAAGGTAGGAGTAAATAAAATCCACTGAACCATTTATAGGACTGAACAATTTGAGAAAAATATGCAATTATTCAGACTAATACCGCAAATACAATTTAAATTGTAATTATTCTATAACTTAAATTACAAGTCTGTAGTTGTGGTGTACATGTACACGTGTAGTTTTAAACAAGATATGTTTGTTCCAAGCATAATCACATATTTGTCTTGTTTCTACATGAAAAGAATCAGATAAAATAGTGCAGTTGCTTGTTGTCGAGGTCCTCTCAGGGTTCAAACCAGTCGGTCAGAGAAATGTCAAACTCTGCGTACTCGTGTATAGAAAATTGACCAATCGAGCTCACATTTATTAAGATATCGCATCAGTGGTATACTTCAACCACTCGATAATATTTAAATATAATTGTGACATTCAAAAGTGGCATGTCTAAGAAGCTAACATTAACATTACCTTGATAGACTGAGGAGGCGAGCTGCTTTGTTGCTTGTGTTTAAAAAAAACTACGCTTGTTTATATCTAACTAAAAAATATGTTGTGTGGTTCCTGGTAAAAGGGACATTGAAAAAAATAAACATATTCTTCAGCAGCAAAGAAAGAAAACACAAGAATTTGTTTTTATCAGTGATAGGGCCAAAAATGTCTCTTAAGAAATTCAGATGATGAAATAGTTTGAAAATCTTTGATGAGAGGAAAACTGTGTTTATTGACGGGGTCAAATCTGCTTCCCCATTGAAAAATAAAACTATATTCAGCATTTTTATACATTCCTATTTTTATTACAGGAAATAGGGAAGAGATAGAATATGCTATTTACATTACTGAAGCTAATAGTACAGCTCTATGTAGGAACATATAGAGGGGAAGGTGGCGTATAATACTGTAATGCAGTGCATGTGTATATTAGTGTATTTTGAGTCCCTATAGCATTAGAAGGTGCTTGAGTGTGTATACATTTACAGCCTTGTGTGCAGTTGTGTAGTGTATGTGCCATATTGCGTGAGCGAGCATGCATGCGCATGTGCACATTTTTCTATCGACACTTTTGCACCTGGTGAACGTGCATGTGACACTTCTAATAATACCTCTGCAGACTGCAGTCAGAGCCCCTGCAGAGGCTGTGGGCCTGAAACTAGATTTATTCCACCTAAAAGACCAGATTTGTCCTGAGACACAGACTTCCAAGGTGACCTCTCACAAAGTACGGTGAAACTTATGTTATAAGTGCAGTGCAGCGGAAATCTATAAGTACCAGGGAGGGGAGGGGAGAGAAGGGGAGAGGAGAGGAGAGAGGATGTCTGCATCCACATACTGCAAAACTTTAAAGACTCAACACTAATACTGTACATATCTATGCAGCAGATTGTTGGATAAGGATGGCTGTATGAGCCATTTCCTTTTACGACCTCAGCAATATGGATCAGAAGTTAGTGATCATAATGAGGTAATTATTGTAAAATAGGCAGTAGTCTATAGTCTAATTTTCATCTAATAGTCGACAAGGCTAATGACATATGAGAGCGTCCCTTAATGGAGTGTCTTTCTTTGGCTTCTGTGTCAAGGAACAAAAGCATAAAATTACACTTGATTACACTGGTCATAACAAAATCACGGATGTCAGTGATTGAGGATTGCCTGTCTGATTAGCCTCATTAGCCTCTTCCTGTAACATGACCTCAGAAATTAGTAAAAGTAGGGCGGGAGTATTTTATTTTTTTCCTCTCCCACATGAGACTGGGCAGTGCACTCACCTGTAATTCTTTATTTAGATAGGAGGGAAAGTAGAGAGGGAGACAGTGAAGGGCAGAGAGGATGCAGAGCCTTGCACAAGGACACTTAGGCAGGGAGAATATATAACTCTAGTGATGGAAGGAATACTTGATTGATCAATTAACTAAAGGAATAGTTTTGTGACATACGCTTATTCGAGAAGATCAATACCACTCTCATATCTGTCTGTTAAATATGAAGCTACAGCCAGCAGCTGGTTAGCTTAGCTTAGCTTAGCATAACGACTAGAAACGGGGAAACAGCTAGCCTGGCTCTGTCCAAAGGTAACAAAATCTGCCTACCAGCACATCTAAAGCTCACTTATTAACACTTTATATCCATTTGGTTTATTCGTACCAGATCTGAAGTGTAAGAATGACAAGTTGGTTGTGGTTTAGCAGGAGGTTATGTGCTGGACTATTTCTTGGCCAGCAACCAGAGGAGACTCCAGGAAGTTACTGATCGTAGCCAAGAAATAGTCCGGCACATAATCCCTCGTAACATGGAGAATTGTCACACTTCTGTTTATGTCTGGATTAAACAAACGAGATATAACATGCTAATTAGTGAGTTCAGAGTTGTTGTTAGGTAGATTTTGTATGTTTCGCCCTGTTTCCAGCCTTTGTGCTAAACTAAGCTAAGCTAACCAGCTCATATATGAGAGTGATATCTATCTTTTCATCTACCTCTCCACCAGAGAGCAATTAAGCATATCTCCCAAAATGTCAAACTTTTGCTTTAATTTCCAGAAAATAAAGAGGCGAGAAATTTTTATTAATTAACCCTTTGAGTAATTTCTCAAGCAAAAATGGCACTTGTTCAAGCGTCTCAAATTTCCTGCATTTCTCCATTTTATATCATTGCAAATTAAATATCTTTTGGTTGGACACAACGAGTGATCTGACAATGTAACCTTGGACTGTTGGAAATTGTGGTGGACATTTTTACCTATTTTGGGATATTTTATAGATGAATCAAATCAAAAATATAATAAATAAATAATGACAATAATCATTAGTTTCAGCCCTACTTAATTCATCCTGTGGAGGCTAACCTACCCACTTCATATTCCAGCTGCCATGTTAACAACCAAACTATCTCTTGGCTGCAGATAGGTGTGTTGTAAAATAAAATACAGGCCACTTATCTTACCTTATAAATGAATCCATCTGGGCAGGCGTGGTCGTAGGTGAAGGCTTTATAAACCACCAGGAACACGATGCAGGCGAGGAAGGCCAGGGCCAGGATGATCAGAATCGTCACCTGGAGGGAGGACAAACGCTGGTCAGTGTGTGCGTGTGAGCCAAAGAGGACTGTGAGTGTGTGGTTTATATATGTGAGACAGGGTTAGGGTTACACAGCGAGGAAGATGGAGTGTGTGCACTAGTGTGTGTGTGTGTGTGTGTGTGTGTGAAGTCATAATAAATGGTACAAGTAAGATGCTGCTGAGGTCAATGGCTCCTCAAGGCAAGGTGTTCCTGTTGAGCTACGTGATGGATGACTCAGGTGGTGACACTATGCATGGATAATTATAAGACATCAAGTCAGCGATGTAAATCAGTAATGAGGATGATTTTTTCTTTGCTGTTTAATCGTTCTGCTGCGTTCTTGTTTTCTATCAGTCTTAGTTCTGTATTTTTTGCGTTGCTACAGGCGTACTACAGAATTCCTCTCCATATGGTACATGTATATACTGTACCAAGACCTTTGCCTTTTAGCATAATGGACCTTTTCACAGCAGACTTGTCATAGTAGGAAAATTACAGGTGTTACTAATAACATTTTACAATGGCTCCAATCTGTTCAAGTGTCCCCGTAAACCATGACAGTGTCACAGTGAGGCAGTAAGCACATTACCAGGACCCTGAAACTAAAGAAACTAAATGGAATTCATCCATTATTGATTGTATTATGTACACCTGCTGTGACATGTCAAAAAAAATGTCTTTGTGAAGAAGGCCTATTGTAAATATGAACTTCTAATTAGGTTTCCTAAATAAATAATGGTGAAATGAATACGCATACAAACTTTCCCTCCTCATTAAATTACAAATGTCCTACAAGAGTGAAGGATCAAAGCTCACTAAAGCTACTGCTGACTTGTCTCGGCTTACACAAAATCTTCCTGTAATCCTAATAGATATAACCTCCTGTTATGCAGACGGTGAAATTCTGTCACGTCAAGTGAGCTTAATATTCATTCGGACCCTTTTCTCCAAAGCAACTTAAATGTTTTTGCATACACATGAGCAATTGGGCATCTTGCTCAAGGACTTAGTGAGAAAATTATTACAAATTTGGATGTCCAAATGAATGATTGAGTAACTGAAGTTTTTGTATCATTAAATGCACAACAATACAATTGCATTGAACATCAATTAGATTATTGTGATTTGCATACATTTTTCCATACTATTATATATATCTATGTTGGTTCAGCCCAACCGTCAATGACAATCCACACCGACTTTGGTGTTGATGATCGTAATGGGTTTCAACTGGTATCTTATTTTTGAATCAGCCTCATGAATCAATCAGCATCCTTCCTGCGACCAAACCTGCGCTGATTGTCCGTGCACTCAAGTCAGCGGGAGAAATCAATTAGCCCTTCATCCACTTTCTGAATGTCTCCAGCTGTTTACTGCGAGAAGCAGCAGATAAAAAGAAGCTCTTCCTTTTCTTTACAGAGGTGGCAAACAGATTTATGAGTTACATTTAAAAAAAAAAAAAAAACTTTAAGCAGCTCTGAAGTGTTCAAATGTGCAAATTAAGCCTTTCACTTGCTGGTCTAAACAAAATATATATTAAAAAAACTGGAACAAACTAAAATGTTCAGGTCAGTTGTCACAACAAGGAACTATGAAATGGCCAAAAGCAGAGCTAATCTAAAATGATGGAAATAACACATTTATTTCCACCTACTGATGCAAATAAGAATGCCTCTGTGCAGTTTGAGGTGTGAAATATTCATTTCCCTGACAGGCTAGACAACATCGTAGTAAAGCAGATTAACATATAAAAGGATTTGTTTCCTCCTACTTTCTGCTTGACACCCTGGTTGGGTGCTTCTGAGCGAGCGTTTAATTAGAATTATGCAAATCAAGTGCAAAGGATAGCTGTGTTTCAAAATGGTTTTGTCTGCCACGTCATAAATGCCACTGTAGGTATGTGTGTGGTGCATGTATATGCCTGTATCTGCGTGCGTGCATGTGTCAGATTTATCCCAGTGAGCGAGTTGAAAAAATAGAACCTTCCATAATGGATGAATATTTCTAATGTCCTGTTTCCGCTTCCAGACTGGCATTGAAGCCATTCCCGATTTACTGCTCTCTATATGATCTGCCACAGCGAGTTGTCAGAGCAATTACACATGGGTGTGATCATTAGTCTCCATCAGCATTGTGGGGGTGGACAGGGACACGCAAGCTAAGTGACTGTTTACTTGGTGTCAACTGGGGGACACGACTCTCAGCCTTGGTTGCTGCTGACACTCTGTAAATTACATCTCCCGCATCACACGCTGCGACACATTAAGAGGACGCGTTTAAAGTCATGGCGGCCCGCCTTTTGGAGCGGTAACAGACGTAGAATGACTGATTAAGACCCACCCTGACCCCCTTTTTGAATAGAGATGCACATGAAACAGCTTATTAAGAAGAGGGATTACTGTAAAGCTCCTCATATCATGGAGTGAGCAATGAGTGTTTTATGCATGTGGAGACCCAACTTTGTTTAGACACTTAGAAACATGAAACGAAGATTTAAGTCGCTAATGACTGAAGAGATTTGCTCTTTTGAGCAACTAAACTGCATGCATTTGAATTATTTGTCTGTGTAGCCCTCCCACTCAATCCTCATTACAGTATGTTGTGGCATACCTCATAACATTGACTGAAAATACACTTTGCATGGGAGGTGAATTGGTGAAGGGTCTACAAGGAGCTTATAACTCTGACTAGGGTCCAGAGAGGCCTGGTTAGCTTATATAATAGCTACACTGTCAACGTGAGCCCAAAACTCCCATGCATTACCATAGCAACAACTATAGCTATTAGTTACCATGCATATCACAATATGAGCAACATGAGGAAATGCAAAACCACTTGGTAGGTTACAATACTCATCAGCGATTAGCTAATACAGAAGACTGACACCTGGCTAACCAATATATAACAGAGAAACAGACCACGACAGGTTCAAAGACTACTCTAAACGTAGGATATTGCAATAACTTCACAAAACAAATGCAAAATTTTAATGCACAACACATAACTGAGCCTTTCCATATTTAGAAATATACATTTGTAACTGAAACACACGTCAAATGAAACAACAGTGTAAACAATATCCAAAAATATATTATCTGACCACTCTTTAATGATGCCTAAAATTACAAATTAGTGGTTTTAACCCTGGCATGGAGAGTATGGCCTGTATTAATGTTCGATGATACTAGATTCAACAGCAGTCGGAGCAACAGTTCAGGCAAGAACACACCCCGCCCTTTGTAATAGAAACGATCGCTCCAAAATCCCTGTTGATGCAGCCGCGGCCATGTGGTGTACAGATCGATAAAAAATCTACCCTGACCTTTCTCCATTATTCATAATCTGGCTGAACTCCGCAGTAAACCATAGGAGGTCATCAGGGTAACCCTACAGCTGACGGATGAAGACTCCCCTCCATGTATGGAGTGGATTCATACTTTTATCTGCCAGCATCTACTGGCCTGACGCAATATTACTCTATGATGAGATAATGCTCTTATACTTATTTATCTGATATCTGCTGAATCTGTGCCACGGGTGCGGTCACATTAAGCATCAGCAAATAAACATAACGGAATAGAACAAAATACAGTAGAATACAATAGAATAGAATAATGCTTTTTTGGTCAATATGATATCTCCCAGCAAGGCAGCTTCTCCCACCCACATCAGTATCATCCTATTTTCTGTGGGATACAGTAGATATGGTTGTTTTGTTATTAGCACTGCCATCCTACACCACTATCACCACCAACACAACCATCATCCTGTTTGCTGTGCAACACAGATAACAGACAGACGTTTGTTTTTCTTGGATGCAGGTAGAAGCACAGCGTGCTGCTAACTGCGACTAAGAGCAACGTGCCCTTAACAAGAATTGGCTCCATCAGTAAAGATTGGGTTGACTGCATGGGCTTTAATCGTTTCACCCAAACTCACCCAGGGCCGAGAGAAACCTGCATGTTTCCATTCACATGGATAAAAGAAACGTTCTGATTGTATTTGAAGCTGCGCTGAGCAAGGTGTTATGCTTTTTACCAGCATCCTAGTCCTCCTGTGCCTTCATACTGTTTGCCCACATTGGAACTAGACTAAAAAAAACCTGTCAGACTCAGATCTCTTGCCTGTTTCATCCCGATTATGCTGTCAAGTGATCACACAGGTTCACTGTTCTTTGTGCAG
Organism: Macquaria ambigua; assembly: GCA_008360985.2. Lineage (NCBI taxonomy): Eukaryota > Metazoa > Chordata > Actinopteri > Centrarchiformes > Percichthyidae > Macquaria > Macquaria ambigua. The sequence goes on along the minus strand of VMKM01000062.1, from coordinate 457,637 downwards.
CATCACATTTGATGATTTGTAGGTACTTAAGTTTATCTTATTTAACATTTATTCAACCAGGAAAACCTAACTGAGTTGAAAAAATCATCAAGAGCAATAACAATAAGTTACAGACATAAGAAAACATGACTCAAAATCAGTCACAAGATATGAATTAAACAAAAAAACACAAATAAACAGTGAAACAACAGGCGGCTGCAGCTGTAGACAGTTGTGTATTATGGAGAAAGTCAAACCAGATTATAAAAGATCCAGTAGGATTGTCCTCCAGCTTTCTCATCTCTGACAGCAGATTAAGCGTCTACAGTCTACCTATTGTTTATGTTTACCCACATCTTTCATAACACACACCACCTGCTCATTTTCTCTAACGCCGACTCTCTCTGGATCTTAGAAAATAATTGATTTATAAGTCATATTTTCCACAAAAAACACTTCCCTTTAATTATTTATGGCTGCAGAGTTCAAAGGCAGTTTCCTAAATGGATATGCTTCTTCAGAGCCTATTTCACCACCAATCGACATATGATTTCTCTCCTTTTTTTTTTAACACCTCGCTATGTTAGAATGCAACACACCACCCACACACTGACTGCTTGAACTCGACAGGCCATATGGGGGAGCAGACACCTCCTCACATTCACTCGAGGAAAAGAGGAGAATATTTAAGCGTGTGTCTGAGCGAGAGGCGGGGGCGGGGGGATGACGGGAGAGGGATGCGAGAGAAAAATGACACTGATAAAAACAGATAACATAGTGACAGAGGGAGCAAAGTGAGAAATAAAGGAGGAGATGACAGAGACAATAAAGCAGTGAGTGAAAGGCAGACAGAGAGCGGATGATAGAGATCAAGGGGCAGATGGAGAATCTCGTTCCCTCTCTTGGTAGCAGGTGGCAGAGACAGACAGACAGACAGACAGAGAGGAAGGCAGGTGGGCAGCAAACACAATGGGATATCGGTTGATGCATCAATCAATACACTACTGAAGGAAGCATAAACAACTATTTTTCATTCATCATCCTATTACCCCTCTGACACCTTTTCAATAGCTGCACAAAGGAAGTTCAATCCCTCTTTTTTTTTAGGTTTTCATGGATTATGTTCTGCTCCGCTCTGTGCTCTATAGTACAGTGAAGCCTCGTGCTGACATGTCGAGCTACATGCATTAAAAAAGAGCTATTAATATCAAATGAGAAAAGTTCTAATATTAAATACACTTTATCTTGGCTGTAATAATCTCTAATGCCTTTAGGGAAGTTTGTTGATTAATGAAATTAGTGAACTCTGTGACAGGGTGAGCTAGTGCGGAGAGAAAGCCGCCACTAAAAAAAAAATAATAATAAAAAAGCTCAAAGGTCACCGGTCAGATCGCAGCAAGAGCCAGCGTATCAACTCAACAGTAAAGGATAGGACAAGTGGGGAATGCCCCCTTAAAGGATAATTCTGGGTTATTATAACATGGCTCTAAGGTTTAGCCGTCAGTTCCATCCATTATATAAAAACATTGTGATCACCAAGTTAATTGGTGGGATCTCAGAAAGCAGCAACATCATTAAGAAGAAGTCAGAAGAGGCAAGAAACACGAGAAGTCAGATGATCAGTCAGTTTGTACACAAACCCTCAGTTTAGCCAAACTTATTATATTTCCATATTATATCCTTCAACTTTTACAGAGAAAACTCTTGGTTCAAATTTGACCCACCTTACTTTCCCTACTGTAGTTGAGTGCACAAATATATGTAATAATATATGTACATATATACATAAATGTAATAATGTGATTTACGTAATCTGATATTCTAAACTGTTGGCTTGTTTACAACCTGTCTGATCACCTGAATGAAGGAGTGTCTTTCTCCAAATGACTTATTTTTAGCGATGTTGCCGTGCTCCCCCGCATGTCAGCAATCAACTTGGTGAGTACAGTGTTATCACAACAGATAAAAACAATGGCAAAAACTACAAAAATAGGACACAAGTTGAGATGTAAGGGAATTATCATTTAAATGTTGATTTCATGGCAGCAGATTAAAATCAGAATCAGCTTTATTGGCCAAGTATGTTTGGAAACAAAAAGAATTTGACTCTAGTTTCCGCTGGCTCTCAATGTACTTACATATAAAAGTAGTAGGTGAAAGATAAATATATTGACATCTTGTCCTGTCACAGCAGGAAAAGCCATTAAACGATGGCTCTGTTATATTTAAGTGTTACAGTAAGACATGACAATGTGACAGTGAGCCAGCATGAACAATACTGAGACCCTGAAACTGAAGCAGCTAAATGGAATTCAGCCTCATTAATTTTCTCATTTACACCCGTACCTTTTCCTACTGTGAAATGTCAAAATGTCCTCTATGAAAAAGGCTGTTTTGTCAAGTAAAAATGGCAATTTGCAGATTTTCTCTGTTTTATATCATTGTAAATGTCATATCTGCAGGTTCAGACCATTGGACCAGACAGTAATTTGAAGACATCACTATGGGTTCTGGGAACTTATGATGGGCATTTTTATTTTACTATTTTCCTACATTTTCTAGAGTAGATAAACTGCAAATAATTAAAATAATTGTTGCAGCCATAATGTTAACTGTGATGTCAGACATAAAACTGTTCAAAACATTAAAAAAGTAGAAACTATTCCTCATTCATTCCCTGTGGAACCACACCAACCAATCTAGCCTCAAGATTCAACAGCGTGGATGGAAATGTGTCCTGCTGAGATGTCTAATCGAGACACTAAGCCCTCACCTATTCATCACATGAGCGTTTAAGTCAGGGATCAGCTAGCTACATAAAAATGTAAATGAAATATTCTCTTATCCTTTATCCTTTAGTTTTGTAATGATGAAATTAATGAGGTGGGTGACAGCGTGCCTGTTAGGGCAAGTGGTTGGAAACTACCACCGATAACTGAAAGGTCACAGGTTTGATCCCTTTGTGTCCTTGAGCAAAACACAGAGCCCCCACCTGCTCTCCCACTGTACATGAAATTTAAATGCGCAGGTTGTGGATAAGGGCATTAGGTAAATGATGCCAAAATGTTGAAGTGATAATACAATATTCCAGGAAATTTTGATATTGAGAACTAAAGCAGTTTGGGACAAGGGGGGGATTTGGGATATTTTTAAACCTTGTGGTTTTTCAGTGTTCAGTTACTTTAAGTGAAAGTACAAAAGAAACAGTATAAATATATACTGTATAAAAACTGTATAAATATACTCCACTATGAGTAAAAGTCCTGCATTCATAAAGCATTACAGGCAAAATGTGCTTAAAGTATTCAAAGTAAAAGTATTTGTTTTGCAGAAAAAGAATTTCAGTGCTGTAGTTTAGTCCAGTGGTTCCCAACCTACTGCAGGGCCCCTTCAAAGGGTCACAAGAGAAATCTGAGGGGTCATGAGATGATTAATGATACAGGAAAGAAGAAAAAAAAAACAAAGTTCTGCTACACAACTTTGCATTCATATCTTGGATGTTTCTCTATAATTTGAACTCTTTGCCTGGTACAATTATTGAAATAAAACCATTATAAGAAGTTTAGAGGGGAAGTCTCCTTTTGTTGGAACTGCGAACAACTCATAGACATCTGAAAGGTGACAAGGGCCCCCAACTACACTCTTTTGTAAAGGGGCACAAGCCAACAAGGTTGGAAACCACTAGTTTAATCTTTACAATGCATTGCATTTTATAAGCTTATTATATGTTTTGTTGAAAACATGAAATCTTAATATGAAAAGTAACGAGTAACTGTAGCTGTTACATAAATGTAGTGAAGTACAAAGTACAATATTTCCTCCTGTAATGCAGTGGATTAGCAGTATAAAGTAGCATAAAATGTAAAGTAAAACCTGAAAATAATACTTAAATACAGTACTTGAGTAAATGTTCTTAGTTACTTTCCATCAATGTGGTTTTAAACTCATGTTCAGATACTAGCATGATGCCGCAGTTCAACAGAAAAACACTTTTTTTTCTAAATTGATATATCTGGAGTCAGTTCTGCTGTATGTGAGAAGAGCACACCTCTTATTGACTTTCTTCCAGGCTACTTTTTGCAGCGGTGACTGCTAATCGTGTGCACTGTGTCTTTCCTCCCAAAGCATCTCAGTGCAAAGCTCTCTTTGTTTTCAGTAGCTGGAACAAAGACAACTCTCAAAGCAGGAATCTTTGGGGATCCAGCTACCTCAGAACAGAGTACCTGAGACAGGCCAGAGGGATGTCAAGGAGACCGTGTATGTGGGATTTGGGCTCTTGAGGACCGACTATCCGGTTGAGACAAGCACAGCTACCGTAGTGTGGCAACAAAGTACAAACACTCCGCTGTCGAGATGCATTGCATCTCGGATGGAAACACAAACTGTTAAAATGCCAACCCAACAAAGCACAAGATTTTCCTCTGATCTCAGGTCAGGTGAGGTCTGCACATAAGCTCAGAGCTTTGCAGGAGGTTGTGTGAAGTTGTTCAATATTTTCCAAAAACAATGAAAAGAACATGGGCTTAGTAGATACTTATGCAGTGCCCATGCTGTTTTTCTTTGTATGTGAGGAGATTTTATTATAGATCTGCCATTTCCTATAAAGGTCACTTGGATACAATAAAGAAAACAACTCATTCTGTAAAGCTACATCAGGGTGTGTATGTTGATGACAGCAGTCTTGGATCACCGAATTCAAGGATTAAGACAGATTTGGTCATGTTAAAGCTTCTTTGCCACATATACAAAAAAAAAAAAAAAGAAAAGCACAAGGTAAAAACTGTCTGTCTGGTATGAACAAATATAATCCCCCCCTCCCTCTCTGCACTTGAACGGCCTCCTCCATAAATGCACAGTACTGTAATGGTTGCTGAATTTTCTTTTTAACCAGACCAGGTTGGTTATTGCACTGACTTGCAGGTATAAGTGAGAGATATCAGCAAACAAATGGAGATATATACCAGCCAGAAACAAACTACAGGACTTTAAAAACCCCAACCGCCTGTAAAAAGTACAAGCATCACACGTGTAACAACTGATTTGTGCACATTACAGTCATTGCAGTTCAACATTTTTGGGTTTTAATCATCTCAAACCACAGGATCACATCCATATTAGCCAATTTGACTCATAAAAGTCAAACATTTCTGATGTAATCATGACGAATCCAACTGCTCTGATGCTTAGCTGGGAGACGAGAGATTTAAATCCTGTACACTAAAAGATAGCGTGCTGACTGTCCGTGGTGACTTGGCCTATTTTTCAGAGACAGGCTCTTTACAATCTCAAAAAAATACTTTTTTTTTTTTAATGGGAAAGTTTGGATTATAATCAGCCTTCATATCATGTATTGTGTTTCCAGCTTTAGGGAAGATCAGGCCTCAAGAATAATGCTTTTTTAGAAATGTTTCGGGGCTACATGAGGCTAAATGTACAATGAGAGGGTCTGACTGCATTGGATACTAAAGCTGTTTTCTGTGTGTGTGTGTGTGTGTGTGTGTGTGTGTGTGTGTGTGTGTGTGTGTGTGTGTGTATAGATAGCGCAATTTTGAATTCTTTACTTCCACAGCTGTTTTGTACTAAAATGTGTTAAAGAACATCAAAACTCTTTCTCTCACATGCACACAGAATCCATCAGTTCAGTACCGAGTCAGACTGTGCATGTTCAGCAGGAGATAGATGCTAATTATGCTAATGTATCCCAATTAAGCGAGGTCTCTATGGAGACAAAACTTCAAAGGTTTTTTGTCAGAGCACGCTGTCATATTGGTTAGAGACGCCGCTCAGAGGAGAACGTGCTCTTGGGGTATAGACTCCAAGTCAAATAGCAGGTGGGCTTAAAATGGCATAAACGAGAAAAGTGACAGAAAATGCATAAACAAGAGCACAATGAATAAACATCACGTGTGCTGCAACCCTGCAAAACCTCCTACTCCAGGGATACGATACTCAACTGCTCCTACAATATGATCTGAAACCTGCTGCACCCTCACATTATAACACACGTGCACTGAGGAAATAGACGATACCAATCAATAATTACAACAAATATAAATGCATCCTCAATAATGTGAACACCGGAGCGCACACACAGACACACACACTCATTATGAATCAGTAATAAGTCTCAGAGGAGACACTAAACATCTGGATTAGATTTGCTAATCAGCTCCAACTCTGCTAGAGGAAGATGTTGCATGAGAGGAGATATTATTAATGACACGACCCGCCTCTTAACACACACACACAAACACACAGAGCACACTTAGCACACCTCTAAACAGTTGTTTACATCACAAGACAAGGTTCATTACTCTAATGTATCCCCAGCTCTCAGTCTCCTGGGTATTTTTTATGTTCCTGCATATGTTCACCATGCAGACAGCTGTGTGTGTGTGTGTGTGTGTGTGTGTGTGTGTGTGTGTGTGTGTGTGTGTGTGTACATGTGTTTGCGAGTGCTGGGTTGCTACTTCGTCACTCTTAATGTGTGTAAGTTCGCAAGTCATGTTGACAGATGACATGAAATTCAAGTCTTCTCAATTTGTCTTTTTTCTTTTTTTTTTTTACTTTCTTAGTTTCCCAAAACTACATTTAATTCAAATTACATTTTTGTAAGATCTCTTGCAACAACCTGAAAAACTGATTTTTGGATTCTAAGAGACCCCAAGTTTAGTAAATTACAAAATCCTACATGATGTTTTAACTCAACTAGTTTTTATTTTTAGTAATTTCATTTCAATTCTTGGATTTTATTTGTAATATTTATATGTTTGTGACTGGTTGCTTTGTCTTGTTATTGCCCCTTAAAGCGCTTACAAACATCTTATTTCTCAGTTTCAATATAAGAATGTAGTAGCAATAGCAGGATCTATTAATATTTGTACAGACTTGCATTACTTACACTATTTTTAACAGTTTTTTTAAAAGCAATATTTTAGGTATTTATGTGATGGTGTCATCCAGAGCAATTTACTGTGAGTACAAAATCAGATCAGCCAACATTAGATACAAACAACTGAAATACCATGAGAACCACAGTGCTGCTGTAACAATAGAACAAGAGTAAGAACAAGAGAAAGCTGTTCAGAGAAGAAATATGAGAAATAAAAGCTGAAGAGACAGATAGAAAGGATTTTCGTACTTAAGAGTGAGTAGATGGGGAGATTCAGCAGGGAGCGAGTAGCGTGAGGATTTGTCTTGAAGAAAAGAGCTTTAGCGGTAAAACAGATGATGGGGGAGAGACTTTAAGCTGCCTGCTGCTACTAATCGTAGTTGGAAGGTCACTATGGCATTTTTACCATTTCACAATCGGTTGAAAGTGAGGAGGGTCATGTCAACACACTTAACAGTAAATATGATGTTCAGTGGTTCATCAGAATGTCTTCCCACATATCACAGCCTTAGTATGAGTAGCATGAGTAACATATACAGTAGAGATAGGTGGGTCAATCGCAAGGACAGATGTTAAAGTGAGAGGAAACAACAGAGAAGTGGAGTGGAGGGTCAGACTAGTCTTCCGCAGTCTGTCTCCTAATTGCTCCCACGGCTCAGCTTGTCAGAACAACAGCAGCAAAGTGAAGGACTCTTGCTGAGGACGGCGAGCACAATGGCCACTCACTTTCTCTCTTCGCTTCATCATTTTCAACATGGAAACATCAGTGCCTGGCTTTTTCTTGGGCCTACGTCTCCATTTCTGCTGCAGCAGAATGAACAGATATTGACTGTCCACGAGACGCAGCAGGAATTTGTTCTTTGAGTCTTATCTGCCTTCAATTCATCATATCTGCACAGGGCTTCAATCAAAAGATTACATTTTAATCCCACATATCATGGAAGACACTAAAGGTAACAACATGTCATTTGGAAAAAGAGAGCATTGTATCGGACTGGTGCATCCCGAGTTAAAATAACTGTGTGATTAAGGTTAGGGAATGATCGTGGTCATGGTTAAAATAAATGTTGACTGTTGGTAGGAAACGGGAAGCAAATGTGTCCAAGTCCAACGTTTTGTTACAACATCCATCCACACTTACCTCCACCCTTTGCGGACTTTCTGGCTCTCTAAAACACGTCACACTACATCCTCTTTTGGTCCCGACAGACAACTATTGTGATCTATACCTCACAAACCTTACTGGTTATGTCTTAATGTTTGAAGCTGTCCATTTATTTATTTCCATTGTGACCTTGTTTCTGTGTCTTTTGCTTGTCTTTATTGAAAGCACTTTTGTAAACTATTAAAAACCTTATTGCTCCATATACTTTTAGTGGTGTTTTGAAAAAAAGCACAATACTCAGCCAAGCAACAGTCTGCATTGATCTTAAAAATGCATTATTCTAAAAATGCCCTATCTTGCAATGTTAAGAGAAACTTTGAATATTGCCAGATCAGCACCAGACACTAATTACTTTTTCCTCAGGCAATGGCCTAATTTTCCAACAAATGTTATTGAAATATGCTCACAAGTTTAAGAGACACCCTGCTAGCTATCACAACAAAAGACATGGAGAATAATTATGTTCGCAGGCAGTTTGCGACCAACCAATTAAGACCTAAAGAAACTGTGACTCGAATCGATCCCCTCGCTAAGTAACTGGTAAAATAGAACTGGATGAGATGGTGTTGTGATAATCAAAAACACAGGTATTTGCAAGACATCGTGGACTGTTACTGTTCCTATCCTGAGCTGTGGTGGACTGATACAGAACATTTAAACAAATCAGCCTGCATATGAATACGTGTGCCAAGAGATTTGATGCTGTCAGACTGCGTGGACATGTTGGCCATCGATCAGGCTCAGAAATCCTTTTTAGTCTTGGCAACCCCTGACAACTAAGTTATTAAGTCCAACTATAGAGTCTGGATGCAGCCACCACTGCATCATGGTACAAAAACAACACAGGATGGTCAGTCTTAGATCGATTCAGGATTCGTTTTCTGTAATCAAATATTGGATTTTCTCTTTGCCTTGACCTTTGAGATAAAATAGGACGTGCAGTTAGAATTTCATTCAAATGTTTCTCATATTGAATGGGTAAGAGAGATGATTTATGTATATATATATTCACATCTGCTGATATTGATAGGCAGACAACGATTGAAGTCTGCTGTCCTTTGAGGTGCTGCTTGATATGGGATCTGAAACAAGAAGTAGAGCAGAACGGGTGCCATCTGGACTTTTGTAAATCATCCCAAATATCACTCACACAGCAGCGATGTCTGTCTCTGTTGTTATCTGTCCGTCTGTCTTTCTATCTGGCCCTGAAGATTGCGATTTGTTTGTCTGTCCAGCCTGTCTGTGTGTCTCATATGGCAGCTGACACGGGGGACCTCTTTGCAGTGACAAATGATTCAGACTTGAGTCGGCTTTGAGGCCTTTTGGGACGGCAGACTGACCTAACCAGGACTGTGTTTGTGGTTCAGTGGAGCGTGACGACACACGTACGGCACCATCCAGCTGTATGCTGGTTTTGATTTACAGTTTTATGTACAAGCCTTACGATTTTGAGCCTGTTAACAGCATCCTATTCGTGTCTGTTTGACGATGATAACTGATTTTCTTGCTCACATAAAGCCAGTACAACCATTATATTCAGCTAAGGCCTAAACTGAACATCGCAGCCTGAACCGATTCATAACTTAACAATGACAGTCAGCAACTAAAAAGTGTGTGTACTTCAAGCGTGTGTGTGCACGCCAAGGCTCTAGGATCTAGGGATCACATCTGGCAAGTTCATTTTATTAGAAGCCAATTTTGAACAATAAGATGTCTGTGAATATCTGCCAGTAGGAGCTGGCACGGTTATAACAGGAACTGTGAGTGTGCATGTTTGTGTGTGTGTGTGATGTAAAATGCTTCCCAGGACTGAGTTTGATGAGAGAGTTTGAGCATGCCGCCACTGATTGTTGGCTTGTTATGACACGATGGAGAGGCAGAGAGGGAAAAAAAGAGGAAGAAGAGGCAAAATTGCAAACAAAAGTGCGAGCTGGACAGATGATGAGAGGGAGAGAAGGTGAAGGAGGAAATACATGATGGAGAGAGAGGGAATGACATAGGTGAAAGGAGAGGAGCGAAAGAGATGAAGAGAAGCCAAACAACGATAAGTAGCCACCAAGCTTGCCCGGCTGAATCCCTGAACAGGTTAAGAAACCCTCACCTCTGTTACCAATTACTTTCAAGCTGCCTTTGGGCAAAACTACACTACATCCAAGTCAGCTCAGGACTTGTTAAAAATGAGTTCCACTGTGTGAAAAAAGAAAAGTATAAATAGATAGCCCTTAGGCATATATGCCTTAGGTCGTCTGTCCATAAATGTAGTCAGCTAATGCATCTCCTACAATGTGTTTCTGAAGGATCTGCAAGAAGTATATAGTGGTGATTATACTTTTCATGGTTTGTTTGTTTTTTCTGATGAAAGATTCTTTTGAATGCAGCACATATCCTCTGTTATATGTGGGTTTGAATGTAACCAAGGAGAAAGGTGCTAAAATTCAATAGTATGTCCATATTTTGCATCTGAGTGACACAGTGAAAAAAGTATGAAATATCTCACAAACTATTGGATGGATTGGCATGAAATTTTGTTCAGACATTCATGGTGCTCAGAGGATGAATCTTAATGACTTTGGTGATCTCCTGACTTTCCCCTCTAGCGCCACCATGAGGTTCATATATTGTGGTTTTAAAAGAAATGTCTCAAACAACTATTGGATGGATTGCCATGAAATATGATACAGACATTCTTGTTCTGCTCAGGAGGAATTATAATAAATTTGGTGATCCCTTCATTTTTCATCTAGCACTATTATCAGGTCAAAAATGTAATTGTTCAGTACTTATTTATGACCAAATACCTGACATTCCCATTAGCCTCAGCTGAACTTTGTTTTTAGCACAAATTAAATGAATCAGCCTGTTAGCATTGTTATTGTTAGCATGCTGATGTTAGCATTCAGCTCAAAGCACACCTGTACCAAAATATAGCCTCACAGAGGCGCTAACATGGCTGTAGACTCTTGGTCTAAAATCTGGGAATTTATATTAGATGATTAATAAACAAGTGAGAATCCGATAAAGAAAATCAATAGTATAAGAATCAGAGTGAAAATCAGGTTTTAATAATACCATTTGCAGCGCAAAGACCCAGTAGTTAAACTGTTTATAACTATTGTTTCTTTACTTCCTTAGAGGGACTCTGGTACATAATCAGCAGCTTATTCACATTTTTACCGCATTTTCCTCTTCACCTTCTATTATTGGAACCATATTCTGACCTGTCTTTCTCACAAGACCTTGATTAGAGTAAACTGTGGTCATCAGTGTCTTGCAGCAGGAAACACAACAATTTTTGGATGCACTGGGACATAAAATTCAGGTGAAAATCTGTTGAAACACTGTTGTTTTTATTTCAGGGAAAGTCAGTAAAAACTAAAACCAATTACACTTAAATATACAGTAGTTTTAAATTTATAGATTTTTAAAAATAGATGCCCACAGTGGGAGTTGATGCTCGCATACAAAACACATTATCATCTCTGTTTTCATAACACCTGCTGTACTCCAAGTGCAACAGATGAGTTTAAATGCTGCTGCTCCCACATCAGCAAAAAAAAGCATCCGCCCTCTTCCTCCCCTCCCTCTAATGTTCTCCCGCCTTCCACAGCACACAAGGTTCAGAGTATAATACTAGTGCTAAGGTAAATCAATTGTTCCCCCATTGCTCACTTGAATGGCTGTGTGTGTGTGTGCATCAGCGTGGGTGTTTAACTGAGAGCAGATGACGGCTATGAACACTCCCTACAATCAGCCTAGTATTAGTCATCCATACAAAACAAGGACGGATAATACGTGGAACAGGAGGGTGTGCAAGGTTTCGAACCACAGCAGTAATTACCTCCAACCTGACAAACAGTGGAGGCCTTCTGTGGAGGCGGCAGATTGCGGCAAAGCTTTTATCAGAAGACGAAGTGGAGGAAATAATGGGATAATTGTTTTGGACGATGGCTGCCTCTCCCGTCGTTACCTGCGCAGGCCTGCTAACTTCTGTTGGCACCGAGCAGGTTCGGCTTGGCAGTCACGTCACTGTCATGTGGTCATGTGTCTATGTGTGTACATGTCTATGTGTGTGCGTGTGCGTGATGAGGTTTGTGTTTGCAATTGTCTGAGAGAGTGAGAGTGTCAGTCCTGTAGGAGTGGGTGTGTGCACGTGGGTTTGAAGTGTGTGCGTGGGGCGAGAGCCGGCCAAGTACACCATGTTTTCTGGATAGCGAGCGAGCCAGAAACCAAGCAGGACAACACGAATTAAATCTCCCTTTCATCAGTCTCTACACCTGCATCCCTCAATCCTTGCCCTACTGTGCCAGACTAATCCTTTCCTCTGTTCCAAGTCTTCATTTTCAAGGATGCTCCTCATGGCATCTTGTCTATCTATTAGAAATTCTGCAGTTGAGCGTGGTGGCAAAAAATGGAACAGAAGGAGAATAGATCTTTAGCAGCAAAGGTCATGCAACACCTTTCCTCTATCCTCAATTTCATCCTTCTTATTAAATCCCAGCCAATATGGAGTTTTTGACGCCAACCTGATTTCTTACATAACGTATAACATTTTTGACAAGAAAACCTCTAAAAATTACCTTGGCAGTATATCACACTAAATGGGTTTCCATAACATGTTTTTGATGTAACCTTTTTTAGTTGCTGCCTGGATTTTGTTCACTGGAAACCAATTCTGTCTTTTAGAATATACAACAAATTTGAAACAGCAAATACATCTGAAAGGGAACATAATTACTTTTTCTATTAACGTGATGAGGAAATGTTGTTAATTCATGTATCCGGGCAAGTTGCAAACATGTCGATACTAAACTTACCAGGAAAATGTCCACTGACAACATATTTCATGTATTTTCAATCAAAATATCCGATCTTGCAATGCAATATCTGCTCATGTGATTACAGCATTATTAAACGTTTTTATAGTCATGTTTACTAACCTTTGCCTAACCCCCCTTAAGATTTAGGTAATTGGGAAAAAGTCATTTCTAGGAGAGAGGGTTGTATGATCCTACAGTATACCACACAGAGGTCATGGGGGTCAGGGTGGATGAGGGCCGTATCAAGCGCAGGATTGTGACACCAGAGACCAGAGTTGGTCCTACAAACCAAATGTGGTTAGATTTGGGCTAAAAAACACTTTGGTTTGGCACTTTGGTAAGATTATGAAAAAGAAAACACTTCCTGTCTTGTGTTACAGTTGACTTTTTTAACATTTGATCAAAAGGACGATCTTTCTCTAACCATAACCTATTGCTTTGGGTGACTCATACCACAAGCTGATATTGTAGTAAAAAACAAATTAAATATGTTGCCCGTAATTTTGCAAGCTATAAGACAGGTTTTGCAAACAAACTGAACCCATCTCAGAGACCTCTCCAGGTTCAGTTTGGTTGACATGCGGTGAAATTCAGGAGCTTGCAGCCTGGTGTTATTTTAGCTAGTTAATGAGGGGGGAAACATGCCCTGGAACAAAACAACTACAGGGAATACGCCGTATCTCAGGTCTGCTGGGAGTAATCAGAAAGACGGAGAAAGAGAGGGAGGGAGGAGGGTAAAAGGCAGGCAGCGAGGGACAGAACAAGAGTGGGAGGGAGGGACGAGGGAGGGGACTGGGACACGGGAAGCGATGACACATAAACATGGTCTAAAGGAAGAATCGTTGGGAAATATAGAGGTATGGAGGAGGGAGGGAATAGATGACAGGGGCAAGGAGAAACAGCAGGGAGCTCTCGTGAGGAACCATCATCGTATATCTGCTCTTATGCCCTACTTCCACCAAATTATAACTGTATTTTATATTCTTGATGCTTGATTTTTTAGGTAATTGTGGATATAAACATGTCTCCAAAAAAATCCCCCATTCTGCCTTTTCCCAACTTTCGCCTATTTTTGTCTGCTTTCCTTGCAGAAGCACCATTCTGTGTTCACAGTAACGCTGTCATGGCCACGTGTGTCACTGTGGATTAAAAGCTGCAACTAAATGCCTGCCTTTTATAAAACCAACTGCACTGCATTTCCAAATAAAGTAGTTTATATCAAAAAGGGAAAAGCAATGCAGTAAGCAAAAACATGCAAGGAGAGGAGAGAAAGCTGCAGCGGGGAAGAAGAGAAAAGTGGAGAAAAGGATGGAGACTGGTAAGCAGGAGCAAGGCGGTGACGGGGGGGCAGATTAGAGAGCATTTTACACTCTGAGCTCTTCATCCATCAACACAATCTGCAAAGCTTTGAAGAGAGAAGAGATGTGCAAGCTTTTCATCCAGAAATGTTTGAAACGCTGTGTGTGTGCGCGTGTGTGAGTGTTTGTTTGTGTGTGTGTGTGTGTGTGTGTGTGTGTGTGTGTGTGTGTGTGTGTGTGTGTGTGTGTGTGTGTGTGTGTGTGTGTGTGTGGACATGCCCTGTGTGCCTGCAGAATCAGCTCCATCAGTCAAGCAAAGCAAGCGGTTCAGTCGAGCACCCAAAACCAACCGACATCGCACAAAATCACACAGACTGAAAATGCATTTCTGCCTAACAAAAGCTGACGTGGTGTGGCGAGCCGCACGCGAGATGACAGTAAAGTCTGCCGTGACATTTTGGGCAACTCTGATGAGCAACAATCTCTAACAAGTTGGCTCAGCATTGCTGCGTGGCAATGTGTGCATCTTTGACGCTGTGTCCTGATCTGTTTCCCTATACTGCAACTTGTCACACAACCACCATTCAAGTGTATACTAAACAAGTACTCCACCTATTTAGCATTGCTCTCCTACTGTATAATATATATATCAGACTCACAATGGACTGTTTGAAAAAATGATCAAAATCGATGCAGCAGAACCAGAGATATCGTCTTTTTTATACCAACCATTCTTCTTCCCTGTCAAAACCTGGTGCCTACATTACCCACAATGCAACTCCACCGCTGACAGTTTGGTCACAGGTTCGGGTGTATTATGCTAGTAATGGCTGATGTAGCCTTTACTATGTAGCCTATTCAAAAACAATAAAATGTAAGCACTGAACACCTTCCTCCTCTGTCCTCTCAGTGTTCGTTTCAAATGCAGACTCTTCATAAGTGCTAATCTCTGTACATGGTTACGGTGATATATATACCATGAGATGATTAATCAACTGTCAGAGATTTTAATATACAATTTATACTAACATAGCTCTCCCTTTAATATCTCTGGTTGTATTAGGCCTTTGTGGGCAACATTGCAAATCAATGTGATGACATACCTCGATTGTTCAGGTATTCAGTTCATTACGTTAGTCCAAAACAGACATTCCCATCTGATTATTGCACGTATACAATGTTTCTCAATTGCATTTCCAGAGAATGTACCCTATCATAATACAGTACTGTATACATCAATATTGTGATCACCCACTCCTATCCCCGCTTAACCTGTCTGATGTCAAATTTAGCTCATAAAAGGCTTGTGGACTTCCTCCTCTTTATATTGCTGTATTTGAAATCAATAAGGGACTCCAGGACTTCATGGACAAAGCAGATATTTTCTCTACACACAGGATTCCTAACATGCTTGTCCTCCAGTGCTGCCATTTCCAAGACACCGAGCTCATTGCATCGCTTTGGAGTGCTGTAGAGGCCCGAGTGATGCAGTTTTCTACTTAACCTTGGCTGCGTGCTCTGGCACAGCTTCAGTGTGGCAGTGTGTAGTGTGAATTTAGTGTTTGTGTGTGTGTGTGTGTGTGTGTGTGTGTGTGTGTGTGTGTGTGCATGTATCTGTGCCTCATCCAGACAGATTTCACAGCTTCTTTTGGTGTCTGATATCTAATTCTGTTCTCCTCCGCTTTAAAGGACCTTTCAGGCCCGTGTTAACCTCCCATCTACACATACACACACACACAACAAACACACACACCTACACTTAGACATTTGCACACCTCTGCTTGCACACTTTCTGTCATCTCTCTCTCTCTCGCTCTCTGTCGGGGTTGCCATGGAGGGAGGTTTTCTTTGCTGCCATGACAACGTGAGTTCTCTTTGGTCTCCCCTAACGACAGGAGAATGGAACAGACAGAGCCTGGGTGATGTAGATGTTTTTGGAAAGGTAACTCAGTGATTCACACACACAGCTGAAGTCACCTGTCCCACTCTTTGCCAGGGAAGACTAGTGGTGGAAGAAGTCCTCGGCTCCTTAAGCTTCCATAAGTAAAAGTAGCAATACAACAACGTCAAAACACTCGGAGTCAAGTCCTGCATTCAAAATCCTACTTAAGTAAAAGTATAGAAGTATGATCAGCAAAATATACTCAAAGTACTCATTCTATCCCATGTGACTGATATATTATTATAAATTACATTATTAGATTTTAATACTGATGCAAAAATGCGTAAGCAGCATTTTACTGTTGTACTGTAGCTGGCTGAGGTGGAGCTGGTCTATCTGCTTCAAGCTCGAGATAAACCTGAAGACCGAAGACAGAATAAACCGAACATAAAGATTGTTGTTTTCACCAACTTCCACATATTTATTTTTTTAGTTTTTGACAGTCAGGAAGGAGCATAAACATTACGACGAGTAAATACACTAGATAACAGGTCAGCAACGACTGGAGTCCTGGTGGTAGACGACCCCGCAAATCCCGCGAGAGCGTGTTCTTGTACCAAAACAAACATGGACGGCAACCGGCAGCCTGCACTGTTTATATGCAGTGCAACTTGCGCTGAAAAGGCCAAATTGAAAGGGAGTTAAGTCTGGAAACCGAAGCTAACTTCAGGCTAGGTAGAGCTGTTTATTTACTGGTATGTCTCCATGGGGTGACACACAAGTGAAATCATCGGTCGCAAATATCAAACATGTTTTAAAACACCTTGATGAGAACGACTGGCAGCAACCGGATCTGAAGACTTCAGATTAGAATCGTTACACACTTTCTGATTTTATCTGCCGACTGTCAACACCAAGTGACCCAGACCGGAACAGACCCGGTCCAACCTCCCAAATCATTTTCATAATCAGCTCAACAGTCCTAATGTGTGTCCCCTCCTTTAGATACAGTCAGGTAGTTTTGTCTACTGGTGTCCAACCGAGGGGTCATGCCACTCATAAGGGTCACTTGATAAATCTGAGCGGTTGTGAGATGATTAATAGGGCAGGAAGGAAGAAAAAACTAATGTTCTGCAACACAAATCTATTTTCATTTTGTGGACTTTTCTCTAATCTTTGTCTTTTTCATGAAATAATGAATATTTTCATCTCTTTGGGCCTGAAACAGTTGTTTAAATGAAGCCATCTGAGAGGTTTAGAGGGAAAATGTCTCTTTGGTGGAACTGCTAACAACTCATCTGAAACGTGACAAAGGGCCCCAATGGGGTCACAAGCCAAAAGGTTGGGAACCACTGCTTTAATCTTAACAATGTGTTGTATTTATCATCATTTTGTTGTGTACAATCTTAATCTTAATCCCCTCTGAAATTTAGTAGGGTAGAAGTATAAAGTAACATAAAATGGAATAAAGTACAAATACCTCAACATTTTACTTTAGTACAGTTCTTCAGTAAAACCACTTGCATGCGTGTGTGTGAGAGATGAAGAGAAGAAACAGACAGAGCATGATGTTCATGTCTGCATGAGAGGATCATATTATTACCAATTCTTCCGTTTGTCTGTCTGCAGCTCTGCTTGCATCTCTACCTCCTGAGTATTTACACAGCAAACTGTCAGAGTCCATTGCAGGTGTATTTCTAAACCAAACTGGCAGTTCAACCTAGTCGCACTGATTTAATTTTGGTAAGCCGAGGGGGAAATGTCAGGTGAATAAATATCCTGCTTCTAATTAGAGCCAAATATTACCTCAACCCACACACAGGAAATGTTCTACTTGGACTCCCATTATACTGTTGAATCACAGATCAAGAACAGTGTGTTTTCTTTAGAAAAGCAACGATCCAGCTTTTTCACTGCCGATACTGAACTCAGGTTCTCAGCCGATAGCGAGGACTCATCTGATAACAGTGCTGAATGAACGCAACTGATATTAGAAACACTGAATTTTTATAATGACAGCGACAAAGAAACTGTATTTACGTCACGGCCAATCCCCAATCCCCTTAATAAGGTCAGGATCAGTGCAGATACCGATCCAGCGTATCAGATCAGTACATCCCTTGTTTCCATTCATCACAAGTTTACAAATTCACTTATTCTTACCTTAAGTCTCTCAGACACTCCATCAGTAAAGCTGATGGTGAACTCCTCCACCTTGGGAACCTTCAGCCTCTTCTTCTCTGTCTGGTACTCCGTGCGAGTTTTCACCACCACCTGGAGGAGGGAGAAACCGTTAAAGCAGTTAAATACTCAGGGATGCTAAAGGCAGTGGAGGGTGAGTGGATGTTATTGTCACCACAAAAGTCCTAACACACTTCACATTACCAGGCAACCATTTTAAACCATGTAGAAAACAAGATGATCCTTGTTTTTTCTCCTTCAAAATGAGGCCTTTTACTATATTGTAACTGTCTAGAGTTTACTTGAGGTGTAGGGTTTAAAAGTCAAAGTTTAGGAGATCTCTGCATGTCTATCTTGGTCTTATAGACTAGCATTTGTTTTTACATTCACGGATATTCCATTGTGCATTGTTTGAATATGGAATAAAAATGTGTTTACCGCTTCCTCTAAAAACTTGAGCCATATGGGAACAAAAGAATAGATATGACACTGAAAGCACATCAGGAGGTCAGACATCTTTCCGCAGTCTATATTCTGATAAAGCAGAAATGCCATGAAAAAGTAATTTTAAAAAGAGAGGTTGAGATGAGTGCACAGCTCAATACACAAAGGTGTAAGAAAGGATAGAGGGATAGATAAAAGCGTAAGTTGCTATTAGATACTGAATCTGGAAAAGAAGAATACACAGATAAGACATATAATAGCACAGCTGTAATACAGTATTAATGCAGTATATTGTAATAGCAGTGAATTCACGGACTCCCCTTTTATTCGGCTTCAGAACATAAATTACACCGAACGCCCAACACAGCTAGAAACCATCCTACAGGAAACACTGGTGCCAGGCATCTGTTACAGCTCTACTGTATGTTAATAAGGTCTGGTGCCCAGAATCCAAGACCCCCAATCCGAAGGGAAAACACTGTGCATGGTGCCGGCAGCTAGATGGGGAAAAAAAGAGCTGGGGCAGTACAGCTCTGCCCCAGTACTGTCAGTCTAACACTCCTCAAGCAAACAGGTTTAGAGGGTTGAGAGGAACACAGGGAAAAGAGAGTCTTAGGTTTGCCTACTTTTCAACTTTCGGTTGTGTTGAGGAGGGTACTGGTTCAAAAGCTGTGGGTGGGTAAAGTGGATGGGATTTCGCCATTCATTTAGCAACAACAGGTGCAGTCCCTCCATTAAAGGATAATTCTGTTTTTTAACAAAACGTGTCTTATTTTGAGACAGCATCAGTCGTTTCAGCAAATACCCCAAAATTTTTTACCCAAAAACTTTTTTTATGTACAACTGACAAAGTCCTCTAGCAGCCGTAGGAATTTTAACTCCTGTCGAGGACGGGTAAGGTCCACAAAACCTTGGACTTAAACACGAGAGATTGCTGTTTGTTTCCTACCAACAGTCAATGTTGGTTTCTTATAATCATGACCACAACTGTTGCCTAACCTTCACAAAGTAGTCATTTTAACCCAAACTACGACCCATAACCAACCAAGTCATTTTTGTGCGTAAACCTAACAAAACCTTAACCACAGCATTGTCAGATCATAAAATGGATTTATTTTCCAACAGTGATTTGTAACAGATAAATGTATGTTGTCCTGCCGATATGGGGCATCAGATCAGATAACTGTGTACTCATCCAAGTAATTGCTGAGATCTGGGAACACAACAATGTCACTACAACATGTCTGAAGAATCAAGCGTCCAGATGATCAGACTTGTTGTAAACACGCCAACATTTTAGCCAGATTATCTAAACCAAAAGTGAGCGCCCCTGAAGTGTCCGTAATAATTCCTCATTGCACAAGAAAACTGTTTGCACAACTATGATCCAGTCCTTGGGTCAAAGATGACCCAGGCAGTGGATCTGTAAACTGCAATGGATGTTTACATCAGAGAGTTTAGGTTATAAATCGTCTTTGTTTTCTCTCTCTCTCTCAGCAAATAACTATAAATCAGCACAATGTTCCCATTGCAGATGGGAATAATGGTCAAAACTACGAAAATAAGACCCAAGTTTTGATAAATCGTAATGATCTTTTAATTCTGCTCACTGGCAATCAGTCCACAACATCAGATGGACGCTCTATGCCTGCTCATATAGTCTCACCTGAATACATTTTTTTTACTGCACTTACTAAAAAGAGAACGTGTCCCTACTGTTTTGTGCATTCACTGTATATTAATGCGCACCAGAGGACGGGGCAGATACAGAGAAAGGGGTACAAATGACAAGGCAGAGGAGAGGTGGATGAGAGAGAAAGAGAACAATGTCTCAGTGTCCTTGTGGCTAATTGCGCTGCTTCTGAGCGGCTCTCCGCCACTTTGAGACAAAGCCAGGAACTGCTGTGCACACAAACTGGCTCCACTATCTGAATAACAAAACTGCCAGTTGGCTCTAAAAGGCTCTTATCTAAGAGTTGAAGGCCGCAGTAGGTGTACTGAACACAGTGCATTTGATTGGACCCCTGAGGCCCCGGAGCCTCGTGGCGTTCAGCGCAGCAACACCAGACGTCAGACTTGTCATAGTCGTAACTAATGTTTCAATTTTGCCTCAACTTTCTCATTCTCTGACTCATTTCACAATAACGTGCTCAGGGGCCTCTAGCTTCAAACACAGCAGCGCTATATGTTGCTTCATTACCTTCTATCCCCCTATCCTTTATTTCATATTACCTAATGAAGTGGCTATCAATCAACGTTGCCTCATTTCCACAGCCCTTTAGCTATCAGCAGCTCATAGAAATCTACTGAACAAAGTGCCGCCGTCTCTGATTAGAGAGGTCCAAATACTCATTCATTTATGAACAATTAAATCTTGTTTAACAAAGCCTGATGTAAAAAACATCCTATAAATGATGCAGTCATGAACAGTTGTGACAGGATGAATGAAAATATAATTACAACTTGCTTACTTATTATTCCACAGAGGTAGCGCCTCATTTGTTATTTGTGATTCCTCCTGAGAATCTATTTATGTGTGTTCAAGTGGTCATGTGTAGTTTATTTTTTTAGTCACACTAGCGGCGTGGCTTTAGGGATGGATAATACTCTATAACAACTACTTCTTTATCTATGGCACTTTTTGCCAGATGGACACCTGATTTTCTGTTGGGGCAAGCTTAACTAATAACTGCCAAGATTAAAGGGCAAAAGCATTGTTTTTATTGCACTTGATTCATTAATTAATCTTGTTTTCTTCCTCTATACCTATATTTAAGCACCAGTAGGGACTGGAAAGTATTTTATTGGTCCCTGATTGATATAACAAAATTACACAGCAGGCTGTTTTATAAAGTGTTACCATGAATTGTAATAACTTTGGTGATCCCCTGACTTTTCATCTCAACTTTTATCTTTCAATTTCATTTTCGTTAACATGAGCATAACAGCCTCACATCATGGCTGTAGACATCACTCACTGTGACCTTTTAATGTGTCAATAAGACTGACAGGGACTTCTGCATCAGTAACAGGGAGGTAAATGATTCCAGCACATACACAAGCACAGCCTCTGCTGCAATTTCCTGTGAGAATCTATTTACAGAAATTCAATTAGTCGTGTACATTTAATTCAAACGTCTTAAGTCACTGTGACCTTTTAATATCTCCATGACTGACATGGAGTCACTTTTGGAGCTGTAATAGAGCTCCACAGTTTATTTCTGTGTGGTGAAATGACTGCTGCCACACAATGCGATGCTGGATGTTTTAGAAGTCAGCAGGAATTGATATATATGGGTTTTTTTTTTTTAAAAGCACTTTAGGGCTTTTTAAGCTGTCATTTTTATATTTGAGTGAATGAACGAGAGTTTGAATGACACATGAAAAGGTTCAAAAAAGTAGCATTTCAGAAAGGGCAGTTTTAGCTCATCAAACTCAGCCAGCTACTCTCTCTGTGTGTGTGTGTGTGTGTGTGTGTGTGTGTGTGTGTGTGTGTGTGTGTGTGTGTGTGTGTGTCTCCACCTTTCTGTCTCCAATCACAGTATTTTTTTTTAGATTTGATATTCCTTGTGGAAAAGCTGTCAAAACTTTTTGTTTTCCTCCCCTCCTTCCCCAGTATGTTATTCTTCAGACATGTTATCACTATGATTGCTCTTTCATTTTTTGTCCCCAAAGACTGAGCTGCGGGAGAGTCGGTCTTGGAGTTTCAGTGTGTTTTTTAAACGTTTGATTCTAGTCTTTCCTTGTGAATAAGAACGGTGAATGAAATCCATATAAAAAGCAGGTGGGAGTAGCTCTATTGGTGCAACATGAGTTCTAACAGGATGAGGTGATGATATAACCAAAGGTGATTAATGTTAAATCAACTCCTCTTTTAGTGTTTGGATATTCAGTTGATCTGAATTAGACACCCCTGCAGGCACAAAACACAAAATGAAAAGTGATTCCTAAAATAAGATTTGCACTATTTGGAAATCTGAATCCTGTTCTTACATGGATCTGGTTATAAATGTGAAATATAGGTTTTCAAAAACCTTTACCTACAAAATAATACCCTTTCAGAGGATGTAATTATCTCTATTTCCAATAATATTGAGTTAATCATACCTCATGCTCTTACACACTTGTTCACACACATTATATCTTTGTTTTTGAAATCTGAAATAACAGATTGTTGGACCACTTGGGGACAGCAGAAACAAGCTGTAAACCTATCACATTATCAGTTACGGAGCAACATTGACATTAATTTGGAGTTGTGTTTTTAGCCACCTGATGAACATGAGTCCAGTATTCACAATATTCCTTTTAGTTCTGTTTTTGGTCTCCACCGACTCAATATAAGACAACTATCTGTTTCTTTAGCTGCTAAATGCTCCACTATGTTTACCAGCTAGTCGCTAACTGTGTCTGCCATTTCGTGTTGAGAAGGTAGGGTCTTCCTGCAACAACTCAACCTCTCGCGAGATTTCAGAGCAATACTTGAGCAAGACTTTTCCTTGAGCGAGACTTTCTGTTTCTGGTTTTAAAAAAAAAGGATGTTACTCTTTAACAAAACGGTCTGTCTATGTAGGGATCTTTTCCATAATGTTGTCAGACACTTCAAATAACAGTCTGAGCCTGTCAGTGTCAAAGACAAGCACTTTTAGTGGATGCACTTTTCACAGGCGCAATTGCCCCAAATGATTATGTTGCAGCCATTGTAGCCCATTCGCGGATGCCGGCGGAGGCGATCTACTGGACCAATTCCAAACCTTTTGGTAACTATTAGTCATTTAGACCCCCAAATTTGTAAAGAATAGGGCCCAGGTTTGAAAATTCCATAGTTTCCATTTAAACTTGGATGATGGTCCATCACAACACATAAGAAATCATTCATCGATCCATTACTGACATTAACATGCTGACTGAGGATTCCTGCTCCCAGGAATTCCTCTCTAATTCATGAGGATAAGAACACACAGCCGTAAAGATTGAATGAGACTTAAAAGCTACTCCAAAGGAACTGAGGAGAGAAACAAAAAACTGACGAGGGTGTGTAAGGAGACATGTTGGACAGGAAAAGAGAATGACTACAAGTCTGTCATTGCCTTTGAAACAGGTCTTTGTACCTGAGATTTGATCTCAGAGAAACAGCAAACAGAAAGAAAAGATCTGTCTTTCTGTCTATAACTACGTCTCCCCAACCTCCTCTGGCTGTTGTTTTTTTTTCAAACTACCAGCAATCCAATCAAGATATTGGTGACCCAGCAGTGGCCGTAACGCGTCTCTGCCCAGATAGAATCAAATCTAATACCTCTCTAATGCTTCAGCCTCTGTAGGCCACAGCAGCATTGTTATGTGTGGCTTTGTGTGTCCGTACGTGTATGAACTTTCGCTGTAACCGCATCCCGCCCCTGCAAATATGCATGTAACCCTGTATTCAGGGAGGTCACGCCGTCATCACGCAGGATCAGGGTGAAAACAGCTGGGGTCGTGTTTGCAAAGCTGCTCAGAGCCGCACTGCTGATCTGGGGTACTAGTCAGGTCACATGACCCAATAAACATAGCTTTAGCTTTAAAAGGGCAGAGAGAACAAAACTGGTCTCAGATCAAATTCTGAAAGACAGATAAAAGCTGATTAACAATAAGCTCTTTCTGGGTAGGGAGGGTGGCAAAAACAACAACCTTAAATTCAGCGAGATTATAGAGATATTCATCACAAAGATATTATTGGTCTACCATATTTTTAGATTTAGAGATGGTAATGGTCGGGCTGTTGTGTAAATAAGCAATTGGGTGTTAACAACTTCACCATATCAACTTAAAAGCTGATGATATGTCAATGTTGTGTTCACAACTTGTTTCCACAAGTTCGCAGTTTGCACAAAGCAATACTGAAAACTGGCATCAAAAATACAACAAAAATACTGCTACATGGTATTTTAAAAGAATAGAGGAGTGTGATCATACACATATACAGTATAGGATGAAGTACAGGGTGCAGAATTTTCATTAAATGAACTGTGATAGCCATCATCAACACCTCCCACGCTCTGACGTCTAATTACAGATTTCATTATTATTTCTCTTGGCCTCCATTGCGTTCATGCATCACTTGCCAGGAAGACAAATTCTCACACTTACAGCTGGAGACACATTCAAAGATTTAGCAGCAAATTGACCTTTAAAACTCCCACACTGTCCTGTGTTAAAACAAATGGGCCCATCTGCATTTGCATAATGATTTATAAAAATAAAAAAAAATACATTTTTGCTTAATGCCTGCAAGTATGGACAACTTAAACCAGCTTATGCAGCGGCTGAACCGACAATTTTTTAGCCCTGTGAGCAAGTGAGCAGCATACAAAATCTGCATCAGCTGTCAGCGAGTGCATCCAAAAGCAACAGCAATCTTTGTGCCTGCGTCTCCCGAGGCATGTAAAAATTGACTGATAGTCAACAAAACAGCAAGCCTTCTTCTCTGACCTCATTTCCTTTCAAATGCCAACAACAATAACTCGCTGGTATGTCGCATGAGATCATACTCCGCCCAGGTTATTCTCTCTGTCTCTCTACCTGTTCAGGTGATCAGTAAAAGCTAAACACACTAGAGCAATCACACAGTACAGTGACATGGCAATGTATACAGTGTGTGTGTGTGTGTGTGTGTGTGTGTGTGCTATAATCTTAACACAATGGCAGCTTTGACCGCAGTATGTAGCGATGTTCTCGAATCTAGTGGGACTGATTTAATCGGTGTAAAATGACTGACAGCTCTATGAATGTCATGTTACGAACTGGTGGCTGCTGACAGAAAGGGCTTGTCAATCACACACACACATGCTCACATGCCTGTATTGTACACACACACACACACACACACACACACACACACACTCCTTCAGAATGCACGCAAGCTCAATTGTGAATGAAAGTGCAAGCATGCCTTCCTGTGTGTTCTGCTGTGTGTGTGTGTGTGTGTGCGTGCGAGCGAGTGCAGTGAGTGACAAGCCTCCCCAGTTAACAGGTATATGAAATGGAAAGAGATTGTGCCTCCCTCAGCAGAATACACAGTGAGGGTTCAGGCTGTATTGTGTGTTTCTTTCTGCAGCAGCGCGAAAAGACGTCTTTTTAAAGGCCGGGCAGCAGGTAACTTGGGTCAATAGTTCTTGACTTGGACCACTGACACAATGATATAAAAGGCTTTTACACTCTTAAGTTTACTGTATTTTAAAAGCCCCACAAAACCACATCTTTACTTCCTTCATGTAATGTTTTTCCAGGGATCACTTCAAACTATTTTAGTTAAGGACAGAAAGATGATGTTGATTGGCAGAGAGGTGGGATTTGTTTAAAGAAATCTGCAACTCATTATCAATTAATCTGTAAATATATTTTGATCAGGCAATTAGTAGCTGCCTATAAAAAGTAAGAAAATAGTAAAACATGCCGATCATCACATTTTCAGAGCCTGTGTGGGCATCTTTAAAAAGCTTGTCTTGCCCGACCAACAGTCCAAAACTCAAAGATATTTAAAGAATAGTTCGACACATTGGGAAATATGCTTATTCATTTTCTTGCTGAGAGATAGATGAAAACATCAATACCACTCATGTCTGTATGGTAAATATGTAGCTGGAGCCAGGAGACGGTTAGCTTAACTTAGCATAAAAACTGGAAGCTGGGGGAAACAGTCTGGCTCTGTTAACATGTTAATTAGTGAGCTTTAGAGGTCCTGGTAGGTGGATTTTGTTACTGTTGAGACAGGCTAGCTGATTCAACCTGCTTCCATGCCTTTGAACCAAGCTAGCAAGCAGCTGCTTGTAGCCTAATATTTACAGTACAGACGTGAAAGTGGCATGGATTTTCTCATCTCACTCAAAGTCAATAAGTATTTTGCAAAATGTCAAACTATTCCTTTAAATTTACAAAACAGAGAGAGGTAGCAAATCCTCACATTTAAGAAGCTGGAATCAGAGAATGTGTGGCTTTTTTGCTTGAAAAAATGACTCAAATTATTTATTAATAATCAAACTAGTTGGCGATTACTGTCCTGGCGATCCACTAATCAGTTAATCAACTGATCATTTTGTTTATGTCTCCTTGTGTAGGATGATGTCCCCATTGAAGATTTTAATCTTTTCCAGAGAGTGACAGTTTTCCAGGAAGTTACAGCCTCCATTTCATGTTACTGATATCAAATGTCAAATCTCAAGTAATCACTGTACACTTGTTCCTACGTGGACATGAGGGGTTTTTCCAGTGAAACAGATAATGTTGACTGTTAACAAAGTCTAACTAAAGGCTAATTGTGAGGGTAGAGAGAGGCTTGTATGTGGGTTGGATTTCCCAAAGTACATCCATGTTGTTTGGGATTAATATAAAGTAGCTATTAAACAGTATTCCTGTTTAAAAATGAATTGAGTGTCTTATTAGACTCCAGTCCAAAGCCCTATCAGGCAGAGTATAAAGGTTCGAATAATGTTGTATGACTGTAATCCTTCTGATACCTAATAAGATGAGAGCTAACTAACTGATGCAAGGATTTTATGATACATTTCATCTTGGATTTCTACAATAAGTAATTGACCAGTCGCTCAGTGTAGAAATATGGATTCATATAGCTGCAAAATGAAATCATCACACTGTAACTGAAACGAGCCAAACACTGTCACACAACGGACGCATAATAAAGCTTTCAGATTCAGCGTCAATGAGCTCGCCTATTGTCTAATTCCATTAATTTTCATAATGTGCAATCAGTGCAGCTCTCTGTCCCAACCCCATAGAAACACTGCACTGCCACCATGGTAACTGGATTAACGAGCGGTGGTGCAGTTACTATGGGATGTCGAGATGATAAATGACAGTCTGTCTGGCACCAAATCTGTCTCCTAATCTCAGCTGGAAAACAAAGGACATGGCTGGGAGACAGCTGAGATGAATTAATGTGTGAATGAATGAAAGGGTATGAGTGTGTGTAGGTGTATGTGTGTGTGTGTTGGGGAGGGGGGGTATCAGCATAAGAAGGTTTGAGGACAAGGTAGGTCAACAACATTGAGTAAATACAAACAGAAGGAGATTTAGAAAAACAGATTAATGCACAAACAAGCATGACAACTCAAACTCTCTCCCTGACGCACTCACACATACACACAAACACACAGGAGCTGTAGTCTCTCACCTTGTCAGGTGCTTGGCTCTGGAGGCTGCCAACATCCAGTGGAGTGATGAGGGGCACATTCTGAAAGCCGTCCTCCACACTCACAGGTTTGGCCCCTTTGTCTTGAAGATTACTCCCCAGTTTCACCATCTTTCACCGCCCTTATATATTCCCTTATTTCCCTGAAGACTGCTCCTGAATAGAGTAGGTGTTGAAAAAGGATGGTTTTACCTCGCAGCCTTTCAGGTCAATGAGACCTGGCAGACACAGGCTATTTGATGGAGAAGATTCTAGTAAATGTTGATGAGATTTTAACTTGATTGTAGCCTTAAAGTACACAATAAATGTGAATACATGTCATCAAATTACAGTTTTATTGAGAGACATGAAATTCAGAGCATGCGATTAATTAGTGAATGATCAGAGGAGCAAAACACTCAAAAAAAAAAAAAAAAGAAAAAGAAAAGATAATTTTGTTTGCAATGTAAACGTATCTCGGGCTATATTTACAGGAAACCAAACAGAAAAACAAACCTCCGCCAATAGCATCATTTTCACCTTTCTCCATCACAAAACACAACAAAAATGTATCCCCCCAAAAAAGCAGTAAAAAGCAGTTACTTACAGCTGGTCGTCCTTGTCCGTCCGTTTGCTCTGTGCTGCGGCAGTGTCTGTGTCTGGACGGAGGCGGAGGGAAGCGCAGATGAGGAGCAGGTGAGGCTGGAGGCTGCGCTGCGGTGTCGCTGCTGCTGATGCTGCGGGAAAGCAACGCTGCACCGCCGGAGACAAACTGGATGTCTGGCGGCAGGTTTCCTACCAGCAGGCAGCCCAACCCCCTAATCCAAACACAGCCTCTTCTTCAACCGTGCTGCTACACCCAGCCGCTGGAGCTGCCACTAGGGGGATTTTTTTTTTTCTTTCGGGAGTCTCGTTTGTTTGGCCAAACTGGAAGCCGAATTAATGTTGCCTTTCAGGGCTGCTCGTAAACTCCTTCACCTGAGCTGAGAGGGTGGAGGCATATCCAGTGCATTTATATCTGAATAATACTTAAAATTATTTATATATAGATAAATGATTTTGCCATAGTATAGGTTCCGTTGCAAAAGCATTTTATTTTTGTTTTATAATAAATAAATTAATAGATAAATTAATAAGAGCAGTGACATAAATAGTGCATGTAGCCTAGCCTGTGACAGCTCAAAGATAGAAGAATTAAAATAGAAAACAAATTAGGCCTACATAAAATTATTTTATTCCAAAACAATTAGGTTAATGATTAAAAATCAATTATCGGTGCTTCTTAAACGTTATATCCCAATAGCTCAGCAATCATAGAAAATTCACGCTTTCCCAGTTGTAAATTTGAAGGGGGAAAAAAATCCTGGGATAACAAATTAGATATTCAATATTTCCCACAGAACTTGAAGGCAGCATAAACCATGTGCTACTAAAATTGGCTCTTTTGGTCCTACAGCTCCATCTGGTGGTTCAATGAGCGACACACAGTCAGACTTGAGAGTAGCAGATATCTAAAACGGGACCATGTGTCTGTAAAAAAAAAAAAAAACTACATCAATTATCTGTCATCAATAATTGTCTGATAAATAAATAAATCATCCATAAAAGCAAATGAGACACACTCAAATAATATTTTTTGCAAGTAAATGCAACATTACAAATAAAAAGCTAAATCAAAAAGATATGCGTCAAAAAGAAATTAAAATAAGATCATAATAGGACCAAGAATAATTTCATCAGGTGGTTCGTCCTGTAGTTTATGTGCCCCAACAGAGAGAACTCAGTCACTGGACTACACTTTTTTTGAAAAATGTAGTCCTTCAGGATCTGTGACACTTCACACCTCACATTCTCCTCTGTTGACCTGTAACCTACCTGAATGATATGATCAGATGATCTACATGATCAATTACAAGACATTCATTAAAGGTACCTAGCACCTTGTAATTGATTGATTGTAGCATCAATATATCAAATTAAATGTGAGAACTTGGTATATGATATTGTGTTTGAGACAACTGGTAACCTGTATCTGACGTCAGCGGGACTATCATATTTCATACAGGATTCACTCTCTAACTGGGCTCTGAAGGAACTGACTGTAGATGAGGGCTGCCCTGCACTGTATATGTAGTGAAACAGCCATGCTCTATTTATCATCATGTTTCTGCAGTGACACGCATGATAACCTCTCTACAGCTATTAACAGATTTGTTCAAAGCCCTTCCAACCCCAGGCCTGCTTGCCTTGGTGGACCTGCTTACCAGCAGTGCTTCATGTGCTTTGCATGCTCCCATCTCATCTTTTCTGCATCTGAACCACCACTTCTCCCTCCCCTTCCTCCATCCAGGCCAACAACAACATTTGCATGCAGGGACAATGACGCCATGTTTTCATCTTCCATAAGAGAGGTATCATTCCTTTCTATCCATTTGTGCCCATGCAGGACCTCCTGGAGGTTATGAAGCCTGCTGCCAACTGCTGCCACCTTCTGGCCCTTCATCCTGAACCAACCAACTCTTTGACAGAGACTACAGACTGGTGGCCCCAGAGAAGCCCATCCTGTCCTTCCCTGGGTTGATGAGTTGATGGTAGTTTGGAAAGATGATGTGGCCAGAGCCCATGCAGTTCAATCTCTGGAAGACTGATGGACTACACCATGGTATCCTTCCAAATGACCACATGTTGGCCATCCATCTCATCCTTGGATCTGTCTGAAAGTAGGGAGCCGTTCACTGATTAAGCACAAGGAAATCAAACAACTAAACAAGACGTTCCTCCTGGCAGCCCGATCGATCGGCAGTGGTGGCTACCGTAATGACAGGGTGCTCTTCAGTTTCATCCCTAAAGACATGCAGGTAATGCCTCTGTCTCAGCCAAGGACATTCATCTTGTGTTCTGTAGAGCAAGGCAGATGGCTAACACTGTACTTCCATGTGTTTTTCCACTGCCCTAGCTAATGTTTAAGTGCTTAGAAAGTTTGGCTGGGCATGACCACGCCCCACCCTGTTGTGATTAGTGGTTGCCCTGTTGTTGTCAGTGGCTGAAGAGTGATATATGCTCATCTGTGGCACGTGTCTCTATGTCATATGAGAACAGCAGGATCCATGCTTACTTTAATGTCCTTATTGTGCCCCCCATGTTCAGGAAGTTGCTCCTTTTTCGGTTCTTAGGAAATTATAAGCAAAACACAGGATGTTGAATTTCAACCATTACATTATCTGCCAGAAACAGCATCCTCTGGTTGTCTTGCGCTATGCAGCCGATTTCCTTAAATTCATTTCCTGACGTAATCTGACAAGCTGCTCTTGTTTTCTTATGGAAATTATGCTTATGACTTGTTGATTTTTAAGATTTAAGTAGATATAAGCAAGATGTTATATCTTGTGATAATTTGTCTAAGCAGTGCCATGGTTGAATTCATATTAGTGGGCGTATAGAAGATCTATATTATGTTAATCTAGCATCCATATCCCTGATAATTACCAGTCATTCCAGTCTTTTTTTCAAAGGAATAAATGGGTACTCTGACCTGGAAATGTAGGCTTCTACTGCACTTTATTAGTCTATCTCAAAGCTGTGTCATACAGGCACTTTATGTCAGTAGTAACATCTTATTTCAACAAATTATCATCAGTTTTGAACGAAAATGGTATTGTACATCTGAAGAACTCTACTGCTTAATGAAATCAACCATTGCCAGCAAATTGACTGACGTTTCAATGAGTAACTATCACACTTCATTAAAGTCAGACTTAACAGTGCAAGATGCAACCAGCTGGTGGTGTTACTGAGCCAGTTTGTTCAGTTTTTCCTGGAATTTGAGAAAACAACACATGACCCAGTCAGCACTCTTGCTTTGATTGGTAAACAGCATGTCTGATAAACAGTAGTTGTCTGTAGTTTAGAAATTCTACACAGGATTACGAGGGGAGACAGTGAGTCATAAGTGATTTCCTCCTTCCTGTGGGCTACACACACTCCTTTTACACACAAATATCAACTGAAAAGGTGGAAAAGTTGGGAAAGATGTTGACAATTCAGAACGGATAAGTCCTTAATAGAAAAATACCCCTCCTGTGTTTGTAGTCAAAGCTGAGGCGTATTAGCTATAAGCTCAGCCAAACCAATTCAAACAGATGACACATCTCACCCAAGTCTGCTGAACATACTGGTATCCCACCAAAGCAGCTGATCATTAAGTCAAGTCAATTTTATTTATTTATCCCAATACCATAAATTTGCCTCGGAGGGCCTTTACAATCTGTAAAGCATACGACACCCTCTGTCCTTACACATTCGATCTAGGAGTCTATTTACGACAACTCCAAACTCCTCACATCACTGAGAGTTGATTTCTGTTTTTATATGTCTTGATCAAAGTGAGCGTTTGCTTCCTTTTACTGCTTTTCCCCTCAGGGGCTATGTCACAGATTTCTCAAAAGAAAAAAAAGTACAAATTCAATCCAGAAGACAAATTTACTGGATTTTCTCTAGAAAGACGCAAATAATGTCTGCTGCATTTAACACTGGGACCAGAATCAAACAATAATATAATCAAGTGTCTGTACATTTAATTTACTAACTCAATAAAGTAGTTTAGTATTAAAGAGCAACTTCACCAGCTGAAAATCGTTTTTTTGCTGACTTCTTGTATTGCTGCAGTGATGCAGAACTGTACTGCAGGATGTGGTCAGTACACCTTGACATCACTGCTGGGTGTGGTCAGTGACACACCACCTTTCAGCCAGCTGTTAAGCTACTCTTCAATTAGTTACCAAACTCCTGCATCAAAGCCAGTTTCAAAAAAGCAGCTATTGTTGGAGGCTCTAATGGTAGCCTGCTCTACTTGTGCTTTTTAAGGCCAAACATGTATATTTGACTCCTCAACATGTGATGGGTCTCTCTGATTTACAGCCAGAGCGGAATATTTACTGACTGCTCATGCACATGGTAATATCACACTACATGACGGAGCCAAACTGTGATTACAACACAGAATGATGACACAAAATACGGCAGGGTCATCTAGTAGTTAGTAAGACTGTCCCATAACAGCTTTAAATGTCCCAAGACTTAACATAAATAAGCACACCAAGCACATATTTTCATCACAGTTAAGATTTATTTCATTCAACATTTCACATTACAAATATTTAAAAATTATGCATACTGTTATAAATAGTTGGCTGCAAACAATTAAATAACATTAGATTTTTCTTTTTCGTTTCACTAGCACTTCTACAGACCAACTCCTAGAAATATGGACATATCCGTATTACATAACTTAATTAGAAAGGAAAATACAAAAATAGGAACTTATAAAGTGAAATGACAATAAAAATTAAGGTGATATCTTAAGTAAAAAATGCTATTAATAAATACAACAACCTTCCCATACACAGTTAAAAACTATTGAAATCTTGCCATTAAGTAACATCATTAACAGACAAATATTTAAATATTTATTTTCCTTCAGAAAATGTGAACCATATATTGTGGAGCACAATATAGCAATTAGTAAAAACTAGACACTTTAACATATTAAAAGCTTCACCTCAAAAATATAACAAAAATCTGATCAAAATTATAAAAATCAATTATACATTCCAATTAAAAATATACCAATAAACAGCTAAATACATTGTTGACCTAATAATTACAATGCAATCAATCACAGTAGCTTAAAATAAACAAAATAAGCAAATGAGCACAAAACCTTTAATGTTTTAAAAATAACTTCAATTATTTATATTAGTACAAATAGTTTGATTTCTTTTCTTTTTTACAAACACCAGCATGAAAAGGATTACAATAACAGTAGAAAATGACTGTGAAAAACATATTAACATCTTCTTTAATTAAATGTCTGCAATTAAAAATGGCATTAAAGAATTACATTGCAAAGAGTCTTTATCTGGAAAAAGGTTCAAAAGAAGTATTGCACATAACAACTTGAAGTTAACTTGCAACATTTACCACATTCAAGTCTTTAAGCTCCCCTTCCTCCAGATAGGTCTATATAAGATCACCTCGACAGACAGCGGGGATGAGTTCTTAAGTCTTTTAAACAGTGTTCTATAAGGATGCTCAAAGTCCTGCACTGCCAAATCGATTTAAAAGTTAGTTTCTGTCTTGTTTCTCGTCTTACATCTCTGTCATGTGCATCCGGCAGAGGTCTGCGAATGGGGAAGCGAGGAGATCAACACGTGGGGAGGGGAGGGGGGGGAGGTGGGGTGTGTGAGGTGAGGTGAGAGCGGGTTTGGGGTGTCCTTAACAACTTAATAGTTGAGAAACATTTGGTGCACACCACAACAATTAATTTTAATAGCTAATTCATGTACTTGTCATTTTCTCTTTTTTTTTTTGTCATGCATGCTAAGGATTACAATAGGTGCTAGTTGGCAAGTTCAAGAATATATATATACTTTTTTTTTTTCAAATATTAAAATATCTAAACACCAAACATCCATTCTTGTGATACGAGATTCAGCGTTAAGCGTGAACCAAATTTTGCATTCTCCTTATAATAAGTTATACTCCATCTATGGAGAGGAAACCAAGACAGAAGTTACCATTTTCCAACTAGTATAGCCATGTTTAGAGACATTAACATCAATTTCAAATTACAACTTGTTTTTTTTAATTTTTTATTCTCGCCATGCTGTTATTGACCAGATTGACTGGAAACATCTAGTGTACGAAAAGCTAAGACCAAGAGAGCAATACACTTTGGTCTCTCCTCTGCAGATCTGAAGTCGCATCAACACAAGTGCGCACTTAGTTGTAAAGTTTCCTCAGCACTGAAATGTATAAAAAGCATAATTGAAAATAATATATATTGAAATCACTCAACTTTTTTTCTTAAAATGAACATTTCCATATATGCAGATCTCTCAGTAACAAAAGTACAAAAGCTACCTTTCACAATGTGAAAAATTGAGGTATTGCAAAAAGGAGTTTCCCCATTTGTGAAAAATGTGCCTAAAATGACTGTTGGAAAAAGAAAAAATATTTAGAAAAGTAGTGCATAATAAATGTTTATATGTGCATGACAAAATAATTTAGCTAGAAAACACTGTACCAAAAATCAGCAGGCCATGTATAAAATAATCTTTTTTTTCATCTCATTTAACAGCAAATTCTTCACAAAGTGTTTTAACTTCTAAAATGCTCACCCGCCACACCCACAAAACTAATGTCCAGGGTGCAAAACTGGTGCAACGACGCCACGCCGTTATGAGGATACGTTTCTCACTAGTGTGTATAATCAAGTTTCTGTACTAACTCCCTGACATATTTAAATGCTCGGCTAGTAGGTTACCACTGAGTGACTTAAAACGTCAAACAAATGTGAGGATTAGATTTTACTTTTGCTGTGTGAATGTGCACTTTATGTTGAATTTTCCCAAACACGCAGACCTATTTGAGATAAAAAGAACTAGTGCCTACCAGCGTGCACCTCCATTTTGAGTTATGGAGAGTGTGAGGCCTTGTGTGTGTGTGTGTGTGTGTGTGTGTGTGTGTGTGTGTGGGTGTGTGGGTGTGTGGGTGTGTGGGTGTGTGGGTGTGTGGGTGTGGGTGTGTGGGTGTGTGTGTCTGTCTGTCTGTCTGCAAGCCCTGTTGTTTTTCCACTGGTGTTCTAATGGGTTTTGACTGCACTGTCAAATATATATATATAAATATATTATGGTCAAGGCCAATCTTTGGTTTGCTGGGCTTGACAGTTAAGCAAAACTGGGTAGAAGTGACAGATTTTAAAAAAGATATATGAAAAAAAAACATTCTTGAAGAAATGAGAAAGAAAATAAGAATAAAAACCTAAATTAAAAAAAAATGAGCTACAGTATGACCCACTACTGCACAGCCATCTTTGGTTCCCAAAAGCCACTGGGTACAACCGACTGTTCTCAAGAGCAAACTGCATGTGGGTCACAAGTGTGTAGTAGTAGAGCACACTGCAGAGACTATCTTCATTTATGCTTCAAAAACACTGGATGCTGAGTTGGATTAGCTTGGCAGGAGAAAGGATAGAGGGTTCGCCGAAAGGGCAGATCCCCCCATGACTCAAATGTGTGCCGACGATTCGGAAATCAGATAAACTTTAATCGCTTCTTTCGTTAAATGTAGCTGACTCTTGGATGCAAAGTAGATTTCCTTAAAGACTTGGGAGAATTGCACAAACGCATTTTCAAAAAAAAAAAAAAACTAACAAAGACAGGCATTTCCCGTTTGGTGGTAGCCCCGTGAAAACTGCAATAAAAAAGGTGGCCACTTGACCAGCCTTCTCTCGAGGAGTTACCTTAACCTCAGTCCTGAAAGACCTGGATCCCCCAACTGTGTACAGACACAGAAAGCAGGTTTTGATCCATGAGTGACGCCCTACCCTCTGTTAGCTGCTAGCTTAGCAGCAGAGGACGCAGGCAGACATGAGGAGGGGAAGTGGGGCTGGACTATCTCTTTACCAGTAAGCCTGTCTGTCTCTCCTGTAGCCTCCCTACGCCATACATTCCCCTAATACGCTGTATACTGTACGATGCTCTGCTCTGTCCCTAGCACAACCCTGGGTTTGATTACAAAAATAAGGAGGTGATGAAGCAAGTGAGTACAAAACTGTGCCAGTCACATCACACTCTGCCTGTTGCATCACTTCCCTTTGATTATAGTTCTAAGGAAAGGAGAACACCAGCGGGTGATAATGTTTTTTTTCTTGCTTTCTTTCTTTCCTTTTTCTTTTTTTTTTAAACTGTATTCGGCACATTAGCAGCTGAGTTTGAGGTATTAGTTTTTGCATGTCAAAATGGAGATCGAAACCCAAATATGTGTTGCTAAAATTTTGTTGTGATTTTCAAGTAACATCAAAATATTTGTATGATGTGGGAAATCATAAAAAGAGAGGTTCAGACATTTTGATATGGGAGGGAAAAGAATCCATTTCGTTCTGCAGTGGGCCCTTCTCTTGTTCTTCAAAGTTAATTAAGATTCAGCTTTGGTTAACTACTAAGGATCTCATATACTGGATCTGCACTCTTTAAATTGGAAATAATTGCACTCTTCTTTAGCAACACCTTTTTCAATTCACATTTGCTCTGGAGCCTCTTGTATCAATAGAAAACGTAATCACACCTCTCAGAAACAAAAAGCCAAGGAGATACTGTTTCAACAGCATTTGCTCTGGAGACTCGATACAAAATAAAAAGCAATAGCTCTGCTACAAAAGAAGTCAATCAAATGTCAAATAAAGTGTATTTGTTTTGGGGTCTCTTGTATCAAAATTAAAATCAAATACATCGTTTAGAAAAATATGCCAATTGAATAGCAGAGTACCATATCACACCTCAAACTTTCCTATATATGTATTTTTTAAGAACTGAAATATTTCAAAAATCAAACGCATAAATAAAATTATGTTACACATCTTTTTCCTTGCTGGACATATTTGGATATAATTCCAGTTTTTCTTTTCTATCTTCAAAATATAGATATATATTAACTTAATAAAAATGAGAAAAAGGTTCAGTGAAATTAGAGCAAAAAGGAACCAGCAACAGAAAAGTGCATTTATTTGTACAATGATTTGCGACTCCTGCACTACCTGCCCTCCTGCTCCCCTGTTGCCTCTCCCACTCCGTCGTCCGCTCAGTTCCAGCGGAAGGAGATGTGACGGGGTCGGTCGCCTCCCTCCTTCACCAGGGGTTTGTGAAACTCTCGTCCGGCGCGCGAGTGGATGGCCGCCCAGCAGTACTCGCAGTAGTACTGCAGACAGGTGACGTTGGCGCAGAAGAATGGTGCAAACTTCCCACCACAGCGAGTTCCCTGGCACTCGTCGCACAGCTGGTCATCCAGCACGTATGGCTTCACTTCCACCTGCAATCAGAGGTGGGAATAATTTGAATTTAGCGATGTTATTTCCTTTAAATTTCTGTTTGTATATACTGCTGTTCTCTTATAAATCCAAGTCTAAGAAAATCTAAAAAGTATATGACTGGTATTGTTCTTTAAAGTTATAATCCTTTAGATTTTCAATCAAACCTGGCATTCAAATTGCCCACCTACACCCGAGGGTTTATGCAGGAAAAGATGCATGCCTATAATCCAGCTTACTGTTTTTTTATTTTATCTCATTGTTTCTGCTGATGCCGACTGAACATTTCTTACTGCTGATAGTTTACAGTAAAAGATTTCAACTAGCAAAACATGGGATGGCTTTTACTGCGAAGCAGTCACAGGAAATACATTATGTATTTGTCACAGAGGTTAGCGCTGACTGTGACCATTCATTGAAAACGCGTCTACAAAACAAGGCAATCCTTTTTAGTTTTAAATATTGCATGGAGTAATCGGAACAAAAAGGACCAGCCACAGTGATGTAGAATTGCATGCGACAGGCTCCAAATGTTGAAACATAAGGATTTCAAACTCCCTTTCCAGACCATACTGTACACCATTCACTTGCTTTTCCAACTGCTCAGTGATGAGGGACTGTGCTATTAGTAAGTGAATGTCACTAAGGCACTCCGTCTACAAAATTTGCCACCAATTATGCAAATGAGAAAGCAGCGTACCATTATTCCAGTATTTTATATTATGATGTTACCTCTTCACTAGGTATTTCTGTTGGACTTCTGTTATCTTGTTTACTCACCTCTACTGTGCAAGTGTGAATAATATTTGATTCAATTAAAGGCCACTGTAAGCTGTGATACTGTAATTCCTTGGCTGCTGACAACAGTGGGTAAGTCACTGATAGCCTTCACAGCTGTACACTGTGTAAGTGTCTATAAGGTCATAAACTGGTGAGATTCAGAGTGCAGTCTGGATAGTCTGTGTTGCAGAACAGTAGTAGTTGACTGAGGTTTTAATGTTACTGTAGTGGTAACAGCCCCACACCTGCCTGTAACTGATTTAGCTGAATTTGCACTGCTTAGTGGGCATTGCTATAAATAAGCATGTATGCTCATCCAACCTACAATGTACTGTAGAAATAAAGGATTAATAAAAAAAATAAGAAGGAAGAGACATTAAATTCCTCAAGTCATTGTTTGTGTTGGGTTTCATCTAAATCTAACAATAGTCTTTTTGATACTGTTCTGTGCTGTCACTCTGTGGCAGACATTTTGGTTGAATTCAATTTGAATTTGTGAGAGAACCTCTTCTTGTTACTTGTACTGATCTTCTATAATGAATTAACAATTATTTAAAATGTGCTTCCTTCTACTAATAACTAGTAACACTGTATCTGTATCCAATGCTGCATTTTTCACTCCTAAACAAAATCTAGTAAGACCTTCTCTCTTTTAGCACAATTCAGAAATGGGGTAAAGGCGAGGAGAGTGTAAGAAAAACAGAACAGGAAGTGAGGTGTAGGGAGACAAATGAAGAAAGAAGTGGACCGAGAGGGGAGACAGAAAAACACTGAGCTCTCGTTTCTTTCCACTCACCCGTTTATCGATTTCCCCATGCTGCAGCTGTACAAAGCGAGCACTGATAGCAGCAATGTAGCTCTGCTGATTAGAGAAGGCGACCCGTCCCGCTCCCTTGGGGTACTTCAGCTCAGGGTCTGTGTCAATGCCAGCGTAGCAAACCCCGCCATACAGGCGGTCCATGATCATGGCCAGCTCCACTGCAAAGGGGGGGAAAAAAAAGACATGTAGGCATGAACACAATAAAAAACATTCTGTGCGCACACACACGCGGGCTTAATTCATGAACTTGCGCCCATGTAGCCAGTTAACACAAACACACCACACACTGAGAGGATGAGGGCTGTTCATCTGAGAGCTTAAAGCCATCAGCACAGATGGATTTGAGTTCAGCATTCAGAATTTGATGGGGCAAATATAAGCGTAGTGTCAGCTGCTAAATGACTGCTAAAAATTCCAACAAGTTTATTTACAGTCTTTGTTGTGTTTTTCTTAACAGCAGTTAACAAATATGCAAATTGGGGGGGGGATAACACTGCAGATTTACAATGCAGCTTGTTAAAACATGAAAAAAGTCAAATGGCAGTTTTTTGATATGTAGATTTTATACATGTAAATTTAGACCCAAATATTACACAGGGTCAAAAAACATTTAATGCACAGTGGGGACTTATGACCTTGGTCATTACCACAACTACAGCGCAGAAGTCTAAAACACAGCCACCAGCGGGGCAGAAAACATGAACACACAGCACACATAACATCGCTATCAGGATAAAAGGGAATTTAATATTCTAGACACAGCACGGCATGCCACAGAGAGTACTTCCTGATAGGACCAGTGTAGGTCAAAGTCGATTTCACCGGCACAGTGCCTCTTTTAGCTTTACCCTCTAGCTGGTCTGATGTTTATTGTGAACACAATCTGATCGCATTGCAGTGTCTTACAGAGAGGAGAATTTGGCTTAAAGCTGGCACTTCAAAGATTGGGAAGAAATTAAGCATGAGAGGCCTTGCTTTGATAAATGACAGTAAATATGGGAAAGAGAGAATAGCAAACACACAGGATTCAACCCGTATGCAGAGTATATATACTTCAAATGTAAGTGTTGTCATTGTAAACCCTCATTTGTTGTTAATTCACCTGGTGGAAAAAGAGTCTTA
This sequence comes from Macquaria ambigua, assembly GCA_008360985.2. Classification (NCBI taxonomy): domain Eukaryota; kingdom Metazoa; phylum Chordata; class Actinopteri; order Centrarchiformes; family Percichthyidae; genus Macquaria; species Macquaria ambigua. Next base: position 417,229 of record VMKM01000062.1, on the reverse strand, counting down.
TATATAAATGAAGGATACCTGCACGGAGCGGACGAGGGACACCTCCCACAAAAATGGTTTTCCTCGGGTCCAGAGGCTGAGATCCATCCATCACAAAATCGCTGTCATTCAGGTTCCACGGGCGGATCTGGACCTGTCACACACAAAACCCACAGGTTTCAGCTCTAGAAATAAATTGCACTAAGCACAGTTTCAAGTCAAGTAAAAGTCAGAACCACAAGTTTCACTGAGTTCAGTGGAAACAGCAAGAGAGATGTGAGCAGATGAGTGTGTGTGTGTGTGTGTGTGTTCCCACTGACCGGCTTGTCTTTGATGGTGGGGCTGGACACACAGAGGTACAGCTTGCCGTCCTCTTCGATGCAGGCATCGATCAAAGCCTGCACTGAGCTCTCATCCTGGAACAGCAGGAAGGCGTAGCCTACAAAAAATACAGCAGGGTTATTCATGCTGCCGGGGATGCGAAGTATTGACAAAGAGTCATGTTGGAATTTAGTGCTATGATTACTGTGACTGCATGTCTGATCACGACATTCTGCATTCACAGCAGGAGGGCATAAGCCTTTACAAACAAACAGGGAAACAGACAAACAGTCCAGACACGGTTGCAAAATGCTTCACGTAATAGCCTAAAGACAAAACCAGACTGCACACAGGGCTAACACACAGAGCTGTGCCGAAGAAAACTAAAATCAGGGGAAACCAAAAAAGATCACTTGCTTTTTCTCACGCAGAAAGACACAGGCACAAAAGTAATACCTGAAACCTCTCTTTTGTAGTAATAAATTGGATCAGAAATTGGTAATGATAAATGTAAAAAAAAAAAAAAGAAAGGTATTGCAGCTTCCTTGACAAAACAGTAAACAATTACAAAACAAAACAGCAAAGAATGAAGAAGCCGTGATGATGATATGACACACCTTTGGGGGGGAAATAGGATTTGCTCTCCGCTTTGTGAGGCCAGTCCACAAACAGGTGTCCAAAACGCCGAAAACTGGCTGTTATCTCATCTGAAATGAAGCAGACAGAATGCATTCTCATTGGCAGTCTGCACCTTTTTTTTTTAAAAAAGAAAACACTGCAGAAGATTTACAGAAAAAGTCCAGCCTCAGATTTCACTGTAAGGTATCCTCAATGTACAGTAAGATGCTTGTGCTGCAGGTTTCATTTTCTGTCTTATGGTATACCTTTCGCTCAAGTTCCCATCTTCTAAGTTTTAATCATAACCCGAAAATAACTGAAATGGCCCAGAAATGAAATCCTTTTGATCTTAATGTAACTACTTTACCTTCATCTATGTCCGGGGGCAGTCCTCCCACAAAGACCTTGCGTGAGTAGCGCTCAACACGCTCTCCGTTCTGGTGTGGAAAGCAGTGTGGAGAGCCCAGGCCCGCAAGCCCCTGATCGCCACGCTCATCGTCAGGGAAACCATCCTCCATGGGGAAGAGAGAGGAGTGGCCTGAGAGAGAGAAAAAGAAGAAGAGGAGGAGAGCAGGAAAGGTTTATTTCCTATAGAGAGAACTAGGAGTACAGGCTGAGGAGGGGGATCACTGTTGTCATGGTTACAACACTAGGCCAGTTATGACAACTTTACATTAGCACTTTTCTCTTACAAGACTTTTCATTCACTTTTCACTGCAGTGAGTAAACCACTTGGCACTGGGCGGAAGGTGAAGAAGTAAAGTATTTCTTTTAGTTTTTTCTTGATCTGACATCACTTACCACATTTAGGTAGGTTAGTAGCACGTACATGCACATTACTAAGGATGCATTCAAACATATTTCTATTTCCTAGGAGACTGTGTGGCTTTAATACCCTCTGGTGAGAATGAAATGTTGCAGGTATTTCTACACCCTTTAAAAACCTCAGACTACTATTATGAAAACACTGCTGTCTGAAGGAGAAACACATTTAGACATAGTCAAGAGAGTCAAATGGTTATAAACAAGTAGCATGGAGATATTGCATGAAAGCACAAATGTAAGAATAAAGTAAGATTTAGACTGAACAAAAAGTAAGAAATGCACAGAATGTCATGTTATGCGTTATTCTGCCTAGATTTCTTGATTCCTAATTAGTTGCCATGACTCACACACGGCCAGCAACTGTAATTTCTATGGAGAACTGAACATGCAGGTTCTCTCAAACAAACACAGTAGCTCTCAGCGAGCAAGTCTAAATAGTTTCACAGTGGACTGTGCATGTTTGTGTGTGTGTGTGTGTGTGTGTGTGTGTGTGTGTATTGTAGAGGTTAAGCCCTTGCTGGCCTATTCCTGCTCCCATACACCCTGCCCTGAGCTGCTTTATAAAGATTTATGCAAGGGAGTTAGCCTGAGCTTACAGTATGTGCTGTGTGTGCGAGTACGTGTGTATGAGTGTGTGTGTGTGTCCGGCCGTGTGCCCAGCCATGTGTCTGTGCTTCTGTTACAGTGTGTGTAAATCACAAACTTAACTCTTTGTGTGTGACTCTGCCTCGTTGACTTTCAGCTAAATGTGACACTAACAACCTTGCAAAATGTGTGTAAAAATGAGAAAAAGCAAGCAGAGTCAAGCATAACGAGAGAAATACACACTTGAGGATGAAAGATGCATTAAGATCACTTCACAGGCTTCACAGCAAGGCTCGACACTTAGTCATGCAGACAAACATGTCACTGTACGAATACAAAGCGCAGAGTCATTCAAAACTTTGATGAGCATTCATTTAACAACCAACGCCCCATAACCAATAAAATCATAGCAGCACGGCTTAACATTGCAAAATCAATCAGAATATTGAGACCTACAGAGTTGACTTAATGCTGTAAAGTAACATAATATATCCAGGTTTATTTTTTACCTCGTCTCCTGCTATAATTCCTGGCTGCATGTGGAATAAGGACAAATCAAAGAAGAGTGTGATTATAAAAGATGCATAATACACTGTACCAATACAAGTGCCAGGTGGTTCGTGACAATGGAGGGATGTTCCACTGTCTGCCCGCACGCTTTTATTTAACAGCTGTGAATCATAATCAGCCTGTGAAACTGTCACCATACTACTTTATCGACACTAGACTATAAAGTTAAAGTTTAATAACGGAAAGTCTACATTTGAAAGGTCTGTTCACTTAGCTTGCACTGAAAAGCACAACTGTGTATTATCATACATAAAGAGTGGAGGGAGAAGTCCTGCCTTGTAATAATGACCCACAATCATATAGAAGGGAAAGAAGAAATTGTCCAAGGACTAAACCTTGAGGCACACCATAAGTAATCAGGGACAGTGATAAGATAGTAAGATAGTAAACCCACTGCTTCAGTTAATGACACGATGAGTCCACACCGTATCAAATGCTTCATTAAGGTCAAGCAGCACTAACATCTGTGTTAGAATTGAGTAAGATTGTGTATAACCATGATAGCAAGTCTCAGTCTCAATGAGAGAAACAAGTATGCCACTATAATTCAAGCTTTCCCAGTGGCAGTGGTTTTGTTAGTTTGTTTGTTCATGTTGCTGACACCAGTGCAGAGGAAGCACTACTGTGGCTAACTATGGGGCAGGGGGGGAGTGAAACTTTCTTCCACCATAAACCAAATGAAACTGCCAGAAGTAATAACAGAGCAGTTACCAGTAGGTGTTTCTGGATGTGGCCAGCCATTTCACAATATGCGTTTTGCTCTCCTACAGTCATGCTTTAGACTTTTAAACAAAATGCATCTATGACAGCGAGCAGTTTCCGTTGCAACCTCCATTTGTTTCCAAGGTAAACACGGCAGCAGCCCTGCGGTCAAGGAAGGCAGCAGTGGCACCGAGGCGAGAGAGGACGGCCGCCACTCTTACGCAGGTGCACGGCTATCTGCCTCTGTTGCCCGAGTTGATAATTTTTTACACGCCAGCCGCTGTGTGCTCACCCTGTGACCATGGCAACGGCAGGAGGCACATCGAGCAGCGTTAACCACTCACTTTTTGAAAGCAACATAGCATCTTCTGAAACCAGATAGCATTCAGTCTAAATGCACAAATTAAATCAATGATAACTGGATGCTGCTTTAAAGAGTAATGCTTCACATTTTAAATAATTCTGTTGAAAAGGTATAGATATATCCTGATACACTCACTGGGAAATAATGTTTATTTGCACCAAATTGTGAAAGTGAAATAAATTCACATGTAGACACTGGAGAGATTGTAGCATCGACCCAGTTAAAACTGTAAGAACATGGAGGGGATGAAGAAGTGGCCAGAACACACAAGCAATAATCCTCAGCTCCCTCAGTGAACTTTCCAACCCAGATGGACATTAACTCTGGGGGGGAGGTCAAAGGGAGCTAGAAAGAGAGAAGAGAGAAAAAGAGAGAGAGAGAGAGAGACGAACAGGAAAGCAGATTGAAAGAGAGCGGAGAGCGCTATAAAAAGATGCATGTGTCTCTGAGAGAGAGAGAGAGAGAGAGAGAGAGAGAGAGAGAGAGAGAGAGAGAGAGAGAGAAATAGATTGGAAGAGATGGAGAAACAAGCTGATAAAGAGCTGTGTGGGGGTGAGAGAAAATGAGAGTAAGCGAGAGATCAAGAGAATGAGGAATGCAATCTGTGTACGCTTATGAGACAAAAAGAGAGAGAGACAGAGAGCGAGAGAGAGAGCGAGTGAGAGAGAGAGAGCGCTGGTGTGCAACCTCTGAATCCTGCCTATCCGCTGCCACCATCTGTCTCAGGGCTTGATGACAGCTCCTGACCATGTGATCCCACCATGTGACCCAGCGATCTTGTGAAGAAACTACTGGCTTCTCCTGTTTTACATCCTGGCCCGAGAACAGAAGGCAAAAGCTACAATAACACAATTACACAATGATAAAGGGAATGAGAGTGCACGAGGGCAAAGGAGAGGTAGCTGAATATTAAACTGCTGTTGTGGAAACTGCAGCATGTCAAAGGGACCCCTGAATCCATCCATTTATTTCCTGGTGTCAAAAATCACTACGTCCTCTCTGTACTCATCCTCCCCTCATCATCCATCTATTTATTTGAGGGACTAGATGAGAGGTCAACAGAAATGCTTGTTGGTTAAAACTACTTTTAAGAGGGCAAGGGTGGAAAATGGCGATTTTATTTCATGTTGGCATTTACAAAGCAGAGGGGCACTGAGGAGAGACACAAAACTTTTTAGTTGGATTCAATGCCAGGTGAGCAAGGGCACACAAGGCTTCAAAGTCACCTGACCTGTCCAACTATCTCCACCTGCAGTACTTAGTGTCACCTACATAGAGATTTAACAAGAGTCACAAAAGTCACAAAAATTGGGTGAATCATACTTTATATATGTCCACTTAGCTGGGGAAGAACGGACATGATTTACCTGAGGGAGCATGTTTTTAGTACATTAACTTTTTAAACTTTTTATTTAGCCTGCCAGGTGGGTGCATAGTTTCAGATTAATGAGACAAGGAAGACAACACCATTTTAAAAAGTGATATCCTCTTGAATGAATGACAGCTTGACATTTAATCAATTTATGTTTTAAAGAATATCTGATCATTTTTTATTTAAAAAAAATATCTATTCAATTTTGCACACAAACTCCTTATGATTTGAGTCCCTAACTTGTAATGTTAGTGGGCCCTTGAAAACGTGAGTAGGTTGCCATACATACCATTGAGGGGCAGAGGGTTGTCCCCTCCTGGATGGGGGAACCCCAGACGACCTGCACAGGGAGACACAGAACAGAAATATTTAACATGATGGGTCCTACATATTACTAAATGTATTACTAAAAATCATGAAAAGAAATGTTCACGTTACTCCTATGTCAGTCTGTCTGTGAATGGATTAAGGCTGAATATATTAGGTCAATGTTTTATGCTATAATTCATTATTCTAAACAATAAGCTCCATGTTTCAGTAGGAATGAAGAAGATGAAAATACCACAGGCCTTTCTCCAGAAAATATCCCCCCCCCACCATGGCTTTCTGAATGAATGTGGTGGATCAGTGTTTAATCTTCATTTTGGTGTTTAAGGCCCATTTTGAGATTCAACAGAAACATGTCTGGTGGCAACCACAGAAATGAAATTATAAACAGTCTGAGGAAAGATAGCGCCACTATCAGTTAAGTGGTTCGTAATTTGGCAAAAGGCTCTTGATTTTTGCTACATGTGCAGAGATTTACTTTTTATTAACTATTCTGCACACAATGTAGGACATACTCCAAATAAGAGGGTACAGTTTTGGTTTGAAAATTGCACTGATTTGTACAGAAGAACATATTACAAATTGGTTGTATTAGACAGTTCATTAAGAGTGTTTATACAGAATAGGCTCAGGCTATATAACAGCTATGAGCACACTGAGTGTTGCTTCTACATCAATCTCATTAGAGACTACATCTGTGGCTCTCTCTCTCTCTCTCTCTCTCTCTCTCTCTCTCTCTCTCTCTCTCTCTCTCTCTCTCTCTCTCTCTCTCTCTCTCTCTCTCTCTCTCTCTCTCTCTCTCTCTCTCTCTCTCTCTCTCTCTCTCTCTCTCTACATTTTACATTGAGCCATTTGCCAGGCCCGTCTCGCACACACACACACACACATACCCACACAAATACATGTTGTGATGCCAAACAAGCTTCAAAGTTATGCAAGGCCCGCTTGCTGCAGAAGGATAATGAGATGAAAGAGCTGAAATAGTGCAACCATTGTTGTATGGGTACGGACCGCCCTGTGATTGGTGCATTCCGATGCCTTGGTCACATGGAAATCTGCTGGCCCCTCCCCCACACCTCGCCTATTGAGCCCCACAGTACTCGGTAGATGTGGTGCATAAAAACAGAACTAGGACTCATGGACCACAGAAACCAGGACGGACCACCCATGGCTTCGGGAGCTACTATACTATAGCTACTATATTATAGATTTCAATACATTCAAGCACATTCATCCCAGTCTGGACATTATCAGCATCAAAATACAAGTTCACTCTGTCAGTAAAAATGCTCAGTTCAATCAAAATAGGTGCCAACCAAAACCAGATTACACAGACAAGCTCAATTCCTCTAGACTGCACTGCAGAATTCAACAGTTTATCTCCCTCTGTAATTTAGCCTAGTAATATATGTGCTGATAGGTGCACCACCCAAATCAAAGTCCATCTGAACACAACCCGTCATATTGGATTTTAAGAGCCTTTAATAGTCTGAGGAGCAAGTGTGCAGGCACGTAAGCACACCACATCCCTGTATGTGTGTGTGTGTTGCGTGGGGCTGTTATGTGAACCTTATTGACAGGCTGCTGGCTGCGTACATGTACAGCACAGTAACACTTAGAGCACATGCATGCACAAGGCAGTGGTGTGTGTGTGTGTGTGTGTGTGTGTGTGTGTGTGTGTGTGTGGTGGCTGAACAGAGGGATCCTTTCTGTCAGTCAGGACAATGCTGGAAGCGATTCAAAGCCACTTCTACTGTAGACATTTTGCCTCGCCTGTTCCCTGGCTTCATCGCTCCCACTTTGTTCAATATGTTCTGCTGGAATGAGAAATTTGCTCTCTGCTTACGTGTATCTAAATGTGCTCGTGTACGCACGCTGTGTTTATTATATTTGTGTGTACATGCATGTATGTGTGTGACAGGGAGCAGGAAAGAGCAAGAGACAGTTGGCCTGGAGAGGAGTCAGCGCTCAAAGAAAATGTGCTGTAATTATGTTTTTCTTTTTACTTTGCTGTGAGGGAAAAAGGAAAGGACTCACTTAAGTCACTGCTGCACTTGGCACGGCACTGTACAAGCCGGGACTATAATTATGGAAACAAGGAATAAATAGAATAATATTTTGTAGCAGGCCAGGGGCTACAAGACAAAAAAAGATATGGGATATGGGATGGGATATGGTGTGATGCATCATGTGAAAGCAGTAAAGAATGGGGTACTGTTTAAGAGCAAATCTGAAGAGGATGGCTGAAAAAAAGACAGAAAAATCAGGTCAAATGGAAAGATAAATTAATTGAAAAGATAGAAGATGAATTTGCTGTATCACATATAAACTCTTTCCTCAACAAAGATAAACAGAGCTGTAACACAAATGAACAGAGCATTCACATTCAACGGTTATGGTTTGATTTTCTAATGAAGCAGATGCTTGTGGTTTTCAATGTAGAAGAAAACTTGTTTTCTCTTCTGGTGCCAAGCTCTTGAATCTAAGAGTCAGAGGAATCTGTGCCAGCATGGCTGGAGCTAAGACACCAAAACGTGGCTAATGAGGTAACCTTCCAGTCTTCCTCCCTTAATATTAAGGGAAGATTTACTTTGGTTTGACAGCAGAACATTAGATCACAGCTGGATGTGGCTGAGCCCAGTGGGTGTGAGGCTGAAATAAATACGAGGTGATAGTGAAGTGTCTGGAGCTCAGCGTTTTCACTCATCTGGTTGTTATTCTGGGAGTGAAACTGGTATGTATGTGTGTTTTACATGGCTGCGACTTTTTTTGTAGTACACATAGCAATATATACATTCAATATGATTAAACTGGGGACAAGGAGTCATGCATGTACTACGTTTGATTTTCTTTTTCTGCACAGTGACATCTAAACGTTCAAAACAGAAAGCGTTTACATTTTCTTTGTCATTAGACATAACTGTACATGCAGGCTAGAAAAGGAAAACAACATCTTGTCACTGTCATTTTGAGATCTTTTGTATGTTCTCATACAGAAAGCTTAATCCATTTCTGGTACGCAGCCCATTAGACTGTGCAGTAGTCGTTATATGAAGCCTTGTGGTGTGATAAAATACAAAGAAATGTGGCTGACAACTTAAACTCTAGTCTATAACCAATCAAGCCCAGTGTTACCTTTCAAAGGCGTTTCTTTTCAAACAATGATCATTACCAGAACCAATCCTACCAGCTACTCCCTCTCGACCAACAGCTAATATTGGCCACAATCCTTTTTGTTAGCTAAGCACTCATTATCTATAATTACTGTAAGTTATGCCCTCTAAACCAATAAACAACACTGGCTACCTGCTGTATCCAATAACCCATTTCTGGGTTACCATTGACCAATGTTGCCTAACACTATTCAGCCAATAACAGACATTGGATAGTCTCTATCAATCAATAACCAAAGTGAGTTAGAGTCCAATTTCCAATGGATGATTCTCTTTTTCAGCTAATTACAAGTGCCAGCTCCTACTTTGTAATGTATAGAATATACACTCAATTGCCAGTTTTATAACTAAAACTAGTTAGGTTTTTCTATTATTTTGTCGATCCCATTTATATCAATGAGGGTAGGCTGAATAACAGAAACACCTGTCAACGACAACAGCACCACAAACTACATCCCTCAAAATGATAATTTAGTTGAATCTACACCTCTCCAAAACAGTATGAAAAAAACCTGAACATTGTATCCTTGATGAAGGGAGGATATTATTGCAGGACTGCTGTATTAGACTGCATTCATTTTAGCAAGTTGTAAACTGGCAACTGAGTGTATACATGTGTGTCCATCACATACAGTATGTGCCAGATGTTTTGGACATGAACAACTGTGCGTCGCCATTGTGTTTAGAAAATTATGATCATCCTTCAAAGTGGGAAGCTCTGCAGCTGTGATCATTAGAAACTAATGATGGCCAACAACTTCAGTTCAGGATCAGTGGGAGTCCTTCCATCTCTCTCACAAATCCCCTCTTAAATACAAAGCCTAAGCTTCCATCAGCCCTGTACTCTCTCTGCGTCTCCTTCTCAAAATGCATGAGAAAGAGGTCAGACTCAGGCACACAACTTACTTTCTCACAAGTGAGAAAATCCTTTTTTTTATTCAAAGTGGGAAAGAGAGTGGAAAGGAAAAGGACGATAGAGTTGTTAGCTGACTGCTACACAGGCTAACCTTTCTTATTATTGTTCATTATAACAACAAAAGAAGACACAATGTCTAGTTGTCTGACCTGTGGAGGAAGTGAAACTTCTCTGCCAAGAACTGAGGTGCTAAATTGTGAATAAGTGTGAGCATGTGAGCAGTTATCGGCTCTACCTTCAAGTGTAACGCTCCTACCAGCTGCTTGACCAATGAGATACAATCATGACACACACATATCTTTATCACATATGTTTGATATTAATTTATGAAAGATTTAACATTTAATTTCTAGCCATGTACTCGCCAAACAAAAAAATACTATGCACCCATAGTATTATAATAATTATGTAGGGAAATATGTCTTATCTTTAAGTGTGCAAGGGGTGATTATTACTACTGCCTGTGCATCACACGTGGGCTAAAAATACACACAGAGAATCTCTTGCTAGTTGCCTGCTTAGTGTTTCATGTTGTTGATTGACAGCTGCCATCATCACCTTTCAGGGTGTCCTGCTCAGCCCGCATGATGTCGATCAGGGAGCTCTCCAGCGTGTTCATGTTGAAGCTGTCAAAGGACCTGGTGCGTTCCTAAAGAGAGGAGAGAAAGACGAGAAGCACTCATTTACTTTTCTCTGCCTGCTTCAAAGCCACAAACAGTCTTTACAGTTAACAACGGAGCAGGTCTATGGGAGCAACTGGAGCAATTAGATTTATCTACATCTTTTAACGCAACACTGCCTCAATTAACCCAAGCTGGTCAAAGAGCACACACAAGAGGAGGAGACACAAGAGAATATAGTGTTTTGAAATTCTGACTGCTTCACACTCTAAACTTAGCTTGAACATTTGGGACCAAGGTAAGCTATTGATAAAAGGAAGCAGCCAGACACTTTCCCAGTTATTTATGAAGGGTTTTCCCTTCATTCTTGCTTTGGCTTGAGCTTGAGACATGACAGATCACTTCATTTGTGTCAATACATAACTCTTTCTACCTTGCTTTAATAAATGCGATACCAAGGTGTTTAAATGCGTGCCGGTCTCTTAATTTAAGATTCTGGCACTTTCAGCATTGGCCTAAATAGCCTGAGTGACAAACAAAACAAATTAGTTTCACATAAGCATCAATGGAATCTCAAGTGATTCACTAATATATCGTACAAACTGAAGTAAAAACTGAGATAAAAAGAAAAAGAATCAAACCATATTAAAAAGATTTTACTTTAGGGCCAGTGGGGCTTTTTTCTGCTTGAATTTCTTTCTAAGCCACCTGTTTTGGTTTTCTAGCCGCCAGACAGAAACATCTCTATTGCACAGGTGTGTGAACCATTTGAGCAACACAAGAATTTTTATAAGGAACTCCTTTGTTGATTAAATTTAATTTATGTTGTCAGCATTTCTCTTTGTCTTATTTCTAACCACAGTTCCCCTTTTCACATGGTTACTCTGTGCTTAACTGCTGTGTTACTTGCAAAGTTAACTGACCAACTAAGCTGTAAACTCATTCAATGAATGGCAGCATAATAGGCGTCAACAGTAAAACAAGTAATAGAAACAAGCAGGAGCCGAGCCAATTCTTCAGAGGCAGCTTTGTCAGGGGCATCCTCGGCATACCAAACATACTGGAAATGTTTGTTTGCAGACATAAACATGTGTAAACACACACACACACACACACCCATGTAACGTGTACACACAAAATATGTGCACACGTCAAAAATACACACACACACACACACACACACACACACACACACATATACTCAAAGTGCCATGCTGATAATACTTCTGTCTTGGCTCCACCTCAACCAAACAAAATATGCAGCCTCTGACAACAACTTGTAAACAAACTGATAAAGTCTTTTGGTTTCGGTCTATCTAAAACAACCACAATTCAGACAGACAATGCTGCCGAAGACCCCAATATGAAATTCATATCCTTTACATTACAGTTGGTGCTAAATGTCTTGTCCCCACAACATCACGTGATTGTTTGTCTCATTCCGTCCTCTGTCTCTTCCCCATTTTTCCAGTCATTCTCCAATGCGTGCCACCTTAAAAGCAGAAATACCTTAAAAAAGATTTCTATTCCTCATTCATGCATCAGAGATCTCACACTGCACAGTTGTTGTCCAATAAGCTGCGCATCATGACTAAAATATTTAGTCATGATTGTTTTTTTCTTAACTGTCTGGTCACGACTAAAATAAACTTTTTTCCTACTTTCTGCATCATATATATTGTGTCAACCACTTAGTTATTTTAAAGTACAGCTGTGAAAAACTAGAATTACCACCCCCTGGATGTATGCCTCCGCCAACCAGTCAAGTTGCAGTTTACATCCATGTCTGTCACTACATATGTAGTGAATACTTGGAAGAAATTGAATAAAATATATAACGTGTATTTTTTGGCTAAATGGAAGTTATCACTATATTGATGATGCATATGTATGACGTATATACGTGAATATACGCTGTTGAACTGATTAATGAAGGATTATCATAGATGTTATTGGCTAAACAAGAACACATGTACTTGATACCTATGCAAAGATTCTTATAGAGTATAGCTACACAAAATGAGGTGCTTTTGTTTTGTCCTGGCATTTCTGAGATGCAAAGCCTCTCTATGAGCTGTAGGTGAAACTCACTCACTCACAGGATTAGCTAGGCGTGCTCCAATAAGTTGTTTGCTGTCATGCGATTCCAATGACGCTCAAAATTCAGAATGAGGCAGGAAGTGAAAGGCAGAATGGACGAGATGGAGGAAAGCCCGTACTGTGCTAGTTACTGCTTTTACTCATTGTGTAGTCCCAGTCAACGTGTGTGTGAAATATGGAATTGCCCAATTCATTCTTAAGTTATGGCTAAAAACCTATTTTGAGGTCAAAATGACCTTTGAGTCAAAAGTGTCACCTATTCAGTGTCCAACCAACTGTGAAATATGGTCACAATCTCCCCTTCTGTTCCTGAGTTATGGTGTTGAATAATGGCCAAAAAAACACAACATTCTGATGTCACAGTGAAGTTGACCTTTGACCTTTTGGGTAAAAAATGTCATCACTTCATCGTTGTATCCCATTAAACATCTGTGTGAAATGTTGTCATAATTACCGCATCAATTCTTGAGTTATGGCCAAAAACATGTTTGTCAAGGTCATTTTGAGGTCACAGTGACCTTGACCTTTGAGTCAAAGTGTCACCAATTGATCATTTGAATAACTATGAAATAGGGTTATCAATTCTTGAGTTATGGCCAAAAACTTGTTTTGTGAAAACTTGTCTAATCAGTTCATCCTTGTGTCCAAGTGCTCGTTCCTGAGATATCGCGTTCACGAGAATGGGATGGACGGACAACCTGAAAACATAATGCCTCTGGCCACGGTTATTGTCAGTGCGGAGGTATACAAACATAATAAAACATTTAAATAATAAACACTAATTGTAAAAAACATTATTTAATTATTGAGATACTATCAATACTAATATTATAAACCAGTCATTAACATTTAATGTAAACACAGTGATATATAGTATATGCAGTCATTTGTAAAACACACACACAAGCAATTTAACACCAGATGCTTGTGAAATATCAAAGCCAGAATACATCTCTTGAGCTCAGCTTTTGCTACAAGATTTAAGTCTGGAAACCCCCCCCCCCCAAGAGTTGATTGAGCCTGACAGACCAATCGGGTGGCTATTCGTTTTTAGATGATGACATGACTCACAGCCTCTTAAAACTTGCAAACCACTCCGCAACAGCATGGCCTTTTTTTTCCTAAACTTAATTTCAGAAACATCATTTGGTGCATGTGAGCAGCTGCCATGTTTTTCACGTTTAAAAGTCCGAAATCAGAAGCAAAGACCAGGGTCAGTCCAGCAAGTGGTGCGTTCATCCACTCAGGTGTAGCAACAGTTTACATTGAGGTCTGATTGAAAAAAAGAAACGTCATTTGTCTATTATACAGCCTACTTGAAATCACATGGCAATTGTGGGCTGATGTTGCCAGGTTAAAAATAACACATTAACCAACAGGAATAAATTACATGTGTGAAAGCCTGTTAATTAAAGTAAGCTGTAAGTAGTCAAAAGAAAATCTACAATCCTGACGCAAAATAATATAGAATTAAGGTGCAGATTTATGTCAAACTCACCTCTCCTGAAAAGTCTGAAAAACTTCCTGACATCAACACTGCCTGATCGGCTCGGCCCTCAACCTGACTGATAATGAACAGGCCTTGCACAACAGGAATTACCCAACATGTTTGTCAACCTGTAAGTAACCGATCTGTATCGTCAGTCACACTTTCCATTCACCACTTTGTCTTTCCGACAAATGCATCTATGCCCAGCCTCTCTAGTATGTACCTATATACCTGCAAGAAAACTGGGCCAATGTCTGCGGAGAACAGCCTGAAAGCAAAACCACCTTGGGAAGAAAAGCTTATAGCATACTATGTTACACCATGAACTCAACAGGGGTTAAATGCTAAAGGGTTCATAAAAACAGACCTGCGTCAGTGAAGCATATGACCAAGGATCGGGTAGGCAGGCAACTCACTTTTTAATCTACCGTCTGGTGTCTGCCGTGGCTCCCAAAATCCAATAGCTACTTTTACTATCTGATCAGCCAAATAGCGTGGTTGGATGTCTGCCACACTGGCTGGTGAAACAGCCAAACTTTCCAGCTGTAGTCAAAATTTTACTAGTGTTCTTTCTGGTGTAGATTTCCCACACTGACTCAGGGAACGTGCTAAAACAGAGATGACACGGTAGAAGAACACACCCAGTGCACACTCTCCCTCAAAACAAACATCAACACAGGTATATAGGTCAGACTATGTCTACTATTTCCTCATATCCGCCTCAGTATCTTATGTGGACTTAGGCTATTGCTTTAGGTCAAATAAACCAAACATTCAAAGACAGGGGAAGCAGAAACAAGTGAAGGACTGGTTACTGTGTCAGTATGGCAGACATGAGGCCTGGCTGGTGCTCCGCAGTTGCTAAGCATTAGCCTGGTGAGGTGCAGAGGGTGATTAATCACCAGATTCATGCATCCTTCTCTCTCAACAACTGGCCAGCTGACCATCAGAGTGCAGATTGCAGGGCGTGCACAGATACACACACACGCACACAGAGTCATGGTCACTCGTCACATCCCGAAACACACGCACAGATTAGCTGCAAGCAAGACACACACAATTTATAGTGCAATCCACATCAGTGTATCTATGAAAGCTTGCCCACGCTAACCCAAGGCCATAGGTATAAACATAGAGGACATGGCATGACATACTGTATTATTTGCAGGCAGTGTACCTAGTTAAACAGAAAAAATATAATAAGCATGATGCAGTCTGGTTGAAGCTAAAAGGATTTAAAAGGTGAGACACACCCCTTTTTAGCCATGACTGTCAATAAAAAAAAGCCAGCATGATGGATTGATTTGCATTAAGCAGCATGGCCTCTGCCAAGCCTTGTCGCCATTTCTGAATGTCTGACCCTGAACCAATGTGTACTGAACTGATCTACGTGTACTAGGATCAGCAAATTTGAAATAATCACTTTGAAAAAGGCAGCATGTGCTCAGTGGATCAGAGACAGTGCACACATAAAAAAAAAAAATCAGATAATGGAATCATCCTATGTTGGTGTTGTGGGAGGCATGGAAAGCCAAATTGGGCTTATTAGATTCAATTATCACGGCTTCTGATCAATCCAAAGTACAACATATTCTTATATGGTAAGACCTTCAACATATCATGTCAAAGATATGACAAAATAGTACTGCAATCATTTGGGACCATGAATTTATAAGATGCTGAAAAATTACTTTTTGGTGAGACTAACTGCTTCACCTGGAGTCAGTATACCATGGATGCTAATTTGCCAACTTAGCCAAGGCTACCTGAACTCTGAAGGATACTAAATGCAAAAATGGACCAGATTGCTTGCAGTAGCCTCTCAACTCTAAATAGGTTTTAATCTTAAACAACCTCCATCAGATTTTGATGACAGGTAGGGAGGTAAAGAATGATTAAATACAGCATGCTGTGCGCTATTAATTCAAACATTAATCTTCCATGTCACCTGCCTGTTAATGAAAAATGGAAGTTGAGGGAGGATGAAAGACTGGAGAAAGTAACATAAAGGACATGAGAATATATGGAATGCAATGTGAGTTTTCAGGTTTTTAGAGATTATTTCGACGTTCTCACATTCAATGGTGGGAAGGTTGCCATTTTTCCCATAATTTTTGTGCTTCTAATCACATCCCCGAGACAACAGGCAGAGAGAGGAAGCCCAAAGCAAAGAAGGGATGGGGAAAATGTCAGATGAAAGAAAGGGGGTGATGGAAAGAGGGAAAGCGAGTAGTGAGGTAAAGCAAAGTAAAAAGAGAAGAAAGGAGAGCAGGAAAGGGAAACAGGTTGAGCTTTTGATGCTTGCGATTATGTTTCTTCCTGGTCAAAGTATTTCAAAGGCCTGGTATGACATTAAATACCCCCAACTGTCAAAAACAACCTATTACCCAGTGCTGGCTGAATGGTGTGTGTATGTGTGCATTTAGGGTGTAACAGGAGTGACAGAGGCAGGGGTTCCGCCAGTATGGGGATTAGACTGAACCAACTCCTTTATTTTATGCAATGAGCTAGGCTAAATACAATATGACACTTCCACACTGACTCTTGCTTTGTCTTCTTCCTTTGTTAAGACACATGTGCAGAAGACATAGGCCAGGGACTAATTAGGGCTCATGCACACATGGGTTATGTGCACATACACACACATGCACACACGCGCTCTCTTTCTTCCTGTTTCAGAGCGTCTGTCAAGGGTGTGAGAAGGGCACAATGAGGCTGTATGAACAGCAGAGTTATGTGCTTGCCAGCGCAGCTCAGGCCACTCATTAGTCTAAAAAACATTTCCCTCCTTTAACACCAATGTCACAAGGACCAGAGGTAATGGCTGAAACCTTGGGCTTCGACAGCTTAATGGCTCAGAGTGTTTGTTTGTAGACGTTCATGCATGCAAGAGAATTTGTATGCACACATCATGAATATGGAAAGGAGGACTACCTGAAAAGAATGAAGCTTTTTCCTTCACAGTAAACCTGTCAGCTTCAACATGATCCCATCCTCATCATAGAAGTCTCATGCCAAACACAGGCACTGACAATCGCTGTTTTCCAATTGATACTTGCCTGTAAAGACCTGTCACATTGGCTAGATGGCCTTAAATCAGATGTTGAACAGACAACAGGTGCTCAACATTTGTTTCCACTGCAGGCCTGAAGAGGTCGTTTAATAACGCACCTTCATATAACAGCACAAACAGTGAGGAGGGAGCTGTAACCAACAGTTACCCAAGTAGCTTACTGAGACAATATCCTGTCCTGGCTTACTCGCCTTCAGGCCCTGCAGGTCACTGGCCAAATTTACCAATCCGGATCAGTCCAGTACACCTGACACAGCAGCAGGTGAGGAATTAGGGAACAAAGAAAAAGAAATTTGCGTGGGTTTCCTCCCACAGTCCAAAGACATGCAGGTTAGGTTAACTGGTGACTCTAAATTGTCTGTAGGTGTGAATATGAGCGTGAAAGGTTGTCTGTCTCTATGTGTCAGCCCTCTGATTGACTGGCAACTTGTCCAGGGTGTACCCCGCCTCTCGCCCAATGTCAGCTGGGATTGGCTCCTATCTCCCCGCAACCCTCAAAGATAAGCGTGTATAGCTAATGGATGGATGGGTGGACAGAAAGAAAAGCAAGAGAGAAGAAAAAGGAAGGCTTTCCTGGCAAAACACAAATTTCTGGTCTGAGGCTAGTTACTAGCTGACCGGTGTTTAGCAGTTAGCAGCAGTGTGCCTGGCCTGGAGCCCATCCCAAATACTAAAGCTGCTCTAATACAGCAATGGCCCTGCCTGCTGCAGCCACAGTACTGGAACATTTTCTCCCTCTGTGTGTGCCATGGTGCTGTACACCACTTTGGATAGAATATCCACCAAATGGCACACGGCCTTGCTCTCAAATTGCATCAAGACATTTGCTCATATACGCACAAATGAATGCCATGCCCAAGGCAATCACAAGATAATGCCAAACTCCATGAAAGTGGGCAGAGCGAGGGATCTTTGCTTTAACAGCTAGTCGTTGTAACACACCTGAGCAGTGGCATATTCCTGTTTTAATGTGTGTTCCTATTTACTGAATAGCATCTAACTGCAAATGTTACAGAAGTGCTACTTTATGGGAGTCAACTACCTGCTTTGTCTCTGTAGAGCTGTGTGTTACAATCACATCTAATCCAAAAGTGTACAAAGAAACTAACACTATGACAAACTAACTTTGATTGTACACAAGCAGAACAATGGGAATTTTAAAGCAAAAGCCACTGATCCTTCATCTGTTGTGTCAGTGCTAACTATGTGAGGCAGTTGGTGAAACATTGTGACAACAGTTCCTCATGGGGTCTGTTTGGTTCAGAGTTACAGGAGCTACAGCCTTTCAATTACCAAACCTGGGGGCGCCTTGTGTAAGGCAACATGTGTCATCAGTCATCTGAACAGTGCATGATCTCGACAAACCACCATTTTGAGTACAGTTTTTAAAAAGAAAAAAAGCTATTGTTCTAATGGTTTTGGCTAAAGCAATTCTTCAGCAAAGGCAATAAAATGGGTGTGAATGAAAAGACGATAGCCTAATGGCCTACAGACCTTAAAGATTGAACTACACTGAGGAGGCCTCTGACAAATAAACTTGACACTTGCCTCTGTAATAATTTAACAGTGGTTTCTATAGTGACAGCTTCAACACTGCAACATGATCTATATGCTCTCACCAAAATGACACATTTTCCAATTCAATTACAAGGGGTGGAACAATACCATCAGTTTATGGTCCAGAAAAACATGTGATATATGGTTCATAATTTGATACACTTAGAATATTCTTTTACAAACAGGAAACAAAGACCTTTGTTAGACCAAACCCTAATTTCCAAAGCAAATGTGGTGAATGCTTCCTAGCAGTTGCATTATACAACATGAGAAAATATTTAGAAGCAAAATTAATCAAGACATCACTGGAAGATGTGAACATAGGCGAAACGATGCAGATCTGCGTTTAGCAGCTCAAAGTGAGCCAAAAAGGAATCTGTTTGAGTTGAAAATGTTCACCTTCAGCAAACATTTGCAATTATGTCAAGCTCTGCTACTCCCTAAATGCATCTTTTAATGAGCAGAGAGGAGAGGTTCAGGAGGAAAAGCTAGAAAAGAGATCTTAGTAACTTTTGAAATCAGTCCAGCTGAGACGTCACACACAGAGACAATGCTTGTTGTCACAGCAAATATCTCTATTGTGAGTCGGGAAACTGGTCCATTGGCTTTCAAAATATCATGCATGCTTTCACCTATCACCTCACACTATCAATTACAGGTCCAGTTGTCTAGGGGTTAAGTGTGAATGTACAGCTTCATTTCTTAACAGCCATCTTCATATTTTTTCTAATCTAGGCCTATATGATCAATTCCTTGTTCTTTGTAAATGGGTTATACTTACATAATCAGTCTCTCTCTCTCTCTCCACACACACACACACACACACACACACACACACACTCAATCACAGTAAGGCCATTCTATGCCCATCCTCCATCTGCCCTTGCAGTATCAAGAGGGCAGGAGGACAATGCTACTTTGGCTGATCTGATTCAACCACAAGGAAGAGCAACATACTGCAGCTACACTAATGCTAGCTTTAGCTTAAATCTGACATGTGGATGTGACAGAAGTTACTCTCCACTGCTCAAAATGGACACAGAATTACAATTCTGATGAATCCGCTAACAGAGCTAGGTGCTAGTAGCATCCATACCCTTTCTTTATGTATCATCTATAACCATTTACTGTTGCTAAGTACGTTCTGATTTCTTATTGAAATATGCTGCTTGTAAGAGTTGATTTCACCACAATATGACTCCAAAATATTAACAAGGATTAGGCCCTAATGATTTAGAACAGGTCAGATATGAACCTTACCCCATGACTTCCTACAGCAATTAGGCTGTTAGCTAATGGTAAATAGCTGCTAATAGGTAAGCTTTGCCACTTATTCAGCAAAAATACCCAAGACATGTCAAGACATGTCAGAACAACGTCCTTACTGTTTGGCCTGTGGTGCACTGTGACTCATTAATTACAAGTGGAGAAAAGGAAATACCCGGAAAGGTCACAGCAAGCATGACTTTATAAATTTTAAATTGTGTTAATTTGCTTGTTTGGAGGATTTTAAAAGAAGAAGAAAATGCCTTAATGAAAATAGAGATCATGACTTAGGCTTGCACCATGGAGGGGCATGGCCAGGAAATGAAGTAGCCCCTCACTGGTGGTCTCTAAGGCCAATTAGTAATGCTGTTAGGCTATTGACAGAAAGCTGAAACAACAAAGGCAAGCAATCATTCAGACAATTTAATACTATCTACTCCATCCAAGATGACATTGGGAACCGATGACAACCAAGTACTTATGACTGACCAGAAGTTAATTTGACAGAGCAAAAGGAACATTGTCCAAAGGTAAGGAGGTAAAGGATATGTACAGCACCTAAAGAAAACCTTTCATCAGGTCATCAGACCTAGCTGGGCCAATAGCAACCTTCCTTTCTTCACCCCCGCCTCCTTGTAACGACTGACACAATCAATCATGAGCTAGATCAATAAAATCAATTTATCTCCATGCTCCCTTTACCTCTTTCCATCAATCCTATCGGCTGTTTTCTACATCTGATAATACAATTATTTGATCCATCTTCATTTTGTGTGGATCCGGCTATCAAAATTACACTATGAATAGGCTGGCATTTTGAGAATGAGTTGCTAGGCTATGGCAGCCACGGCCTGGGTGATTAATAAAGCTGTAATCCTGAAAAATCATTAGGCAAATGGGGCTCAGGCCATCAATCTGAAGTATTACAACAGTTTTTTTTTTGGTTCTGGTCAGAATAAAATAAATCCCATGATGATGCGTTCTTGCTCACTGGTGTATCAAGATTTTTCCTTACATTTCAGTCTCTGTCAATCTTGGCCGTCCATTCCCGCGATCGTTCTCCTCGCACCCTCTCTCGCTTTCCCCATTCCTAACCTCCCTCTCCCATTTCCATATCCTTCTTCCCATCTTTTCTTCTCCATCCATGATGCCTCCCCCACTCCTCCCCTCCAGCCCCCCAGCTCATATACGTGGCACACACCACTGCAGTGACAGAGCCACATTAGTCATCATCAGGGATATACAGCTGTGGAAGTACAGAGCCCAACGACTGATTTCTAAGCTAACACGGTAACAAATGCACCATGTAAATCCATGCCCTCCCCCCATGTCTAAAAATAGCAGCTATACCACATACTGTAATAAAATTAACAGCTAACATAAATGACACACTGATGTTTAATCATTCAGGCAGCAAGCGGCCACTGCTGAAAAATATTACCACACAAAAGCATTAACACACACAGTGCACAGAGAAAGTATCACAATGTGTTAGTTAATAAAGGGAAAATTATGCCAGAATTATTGCTAAATCATACAATGAGATGATCACAGGCAAACTGACCTGAAAGGGGAAGATGTTATCACTGCGACCAACTCCATCATCCATCCAGGACTTGGGGTTGAAGCCTGCGGGACTGTTTCGAGGGTACTTCTGGGATGCCACATGGTTATTAGGGAAGGTCTTCTTCAGTGGAGAGATAGAGTTGATGGGGGTCATCCCGCCGTTCAGCCCTCTGCGATAATCTCTGCCTTGCGACCCTCCCCAGCCGCCGCCACCACTACCATAGCCTCCTCCGGGACTCCAGGAGGTGGAGGAGCCGGGGGAGGGAGAGGGGCTCTGGTAGCTGGCTGGACCCCAGGGGGACGGGGGCTTGTTCAGGCTGTTGGACAAATGCGGCAACTGGCTGAAAGCCGGATTCCTGTGCGGAAAGGGCGGTGGAGGGTGTGGAGAGGCCGGGGAGCGTCGATGCTGCTGGTGTTGGTTGTGGGGGTGCTGGAAGTGGGGGTGTGGTGGGGGGGCCGGGTGGTGCTGGGACAAGGCCGCCGCCGGTCCGATCTGGGGGGAGAAGTTCCCGCCAAACCCTGGACTGACATGGTGTGAGAAGTTCTGGAACAGCAGGGGCCCGTTGTTGGCAGAGGCCGGGTTGAAGAAGCTGACGTCCTCATTGATGATGGTTGATGGAGCCGGCGGGATGGCAGCTGACCAGTTGTTGAAGCCAGTAAGTGATGACGAGGTTGTACTGGACTGGACCGGGCCAGTTCCGCCAAGACCAGACGTCTCTTGGTAATCAAAGCCTGTCAGGACAGGAGACTCAAGACGTAGCTGCTTCTCCTTTCCGTTACTTCCTTCAGACACACCGCTGTCTGTCTTGGCTTCCTCTGACCGGGCTTTTTCCAGTTCTGAAATGATCCCACCACCACTTCCACCCTCCTGGTGACTCCCAGGAGACAACTGCTGCTGCTTTTCTTGCGTTTCTTGCATTTCCTGTTGCTGCTGTGCTTTGGGCTTCTCTGAGCCCCCCAGGATTTCGTCTTGCACACTGTTGTGGGTGGCAGAGGCAGGGAAGAGCCAGGGAGAGCCTCCCGTGGTGCCATTCCCTGCGGCTGTGGTGCTGTTTATGAAAGCAGCAGGGCTCTGCGACACATTTTGGTGGTGGTGTGGGGGCTGCAGATGCGGGTGGATTCGGACCGGGAATGCAGACTTGTTGCCAGTGTTGTTTTGAACTAGGACTCCAAACCCGTAATCCCCCATTTGTTTTCTCCCCCCACACACAAATGCTATCCCGTGATCGTTTGGTCCTATTGAGAGAAGAGCACACAGGATGGCATGCACCGAGTTAGCAGTCAGTCCCTCTTATTCCACTATAGATCAAGGGATTTAGAATCAACTAGGTGATGGCCATAGACATTTTCTAGTGACATAAAAGATCTTTTTTTCTGTCTGTTTTACTCCCTCAGAGAATTCTTAGCCATATGATAATCACACAACATTGTCATGAATGAGCTCATTCTTGCCCTGAACAATCTACCCTTATTACTCTGGGCAGTTGAAAAAAGCCAACCAGTTAACGTTACATCTTTAGCTAATTATAAACCCGTGACGTTGCCAGCTTGTAAGTCTACAGCTGAGCTGCTGGCAGCCACCAATATAGCTGGAAACACTGCTGTGTCGAGCCGACACATTCTCAATTTGGAGACGTTTTCCTAACGCAAACCAACTGACAAGACAGTTAATTACCCGCAGTGTAACCTCAAAAAGAACACAGTAGTATAAAATATCAGTGAATGTTGAAAATACTAACAATAAACCGACATAACGTTCAGAAGAAAAACACTCGACCTTGTTTGACAGCTGTCAGGAGTCTATGGAGAGAATCCAACCTCAAAATCTATCAGATATAAGTCATACACTTGTTTACTTTGATCGAAATATGCCCAATGAATAGTGTCACACATTATTGTTCATTATTACATTTGGCATTGAGGCAACAGTCGACAGTCAAGCGGATTATAACTAGACATGTTAGCTGGCCAGCTAAAATTTCCATCCGTTGCTAACATTAGCTAGCTAGCATTTAACCGTTAGCACGAATGCTAGCTAGCTGGACAGGCTGAATACAGGCGAATAAAATTTATTTTCACCTTCTGATCACCACCTTCGACCTCGGCGATGTCTTTGTCGAGATCCTTCCCTCGGGTTGAGAGCAAGGTGGTGTCCTTGAAAAAATTAGTACGTCAGGCAAAGCTTTTCAGGGGCGATTTGATAGCTGACTCGTACAGTGCAGTCGGTCAGCTTTTTTTTTTCTCCCTTCTCCTGACGTGTCCTGCCTGCTCAATGACACAGCTCTCTCTATCTGCTGCCTCTAATCTGGACTGTATAATCAAAGAGCTTTGTTAACGTGGCAACGTGTGGAATATATCCGGGCGCTGTTCTTTCACAAGCCTTATTCGATCGGTTTCATTGTTCGTTTGATTTCGGTATATTTTTCTCGCTAACTGTCTTTCCTACAGAGCCAGCCGATTCCTGTGTGCTTCTTGGCTGCCCCTCTCTCCTGGAACCGACCGTGGCCGAATGACAGCGAGAGATCAGCCGAGACACACTTCCGCTTCTAGCGCCACCCTTTCCACCATGACCACGCCCTTCGAGAGCCACACCTCGATATGCGATTGGCCGGACGGCCGGCAGCCTCGCCCAATTTCTACAACATTTAACTGCCATGCACCAATAATACGCCCAAGCCACCCGTAAGTACTGCCCACTGAGGTCAGAAATTATTTTTAAAAAATCCTCCCAGCACGGTCCTGTCCTTTCACGAAGCAGCCGTATCAGGTCGTGAGAAAACTGAGATACACCCCCACTCCACCCCCCTCGAAAGGATGGCAAGGCCTCAGAAAAAGAGCATCCTTGGCCCAAGCTGTTTGATCTCATGCTCCTGCATTGTAAATGTGGAAATGAAACAGGAGGGTATCATTGCAGTAGCTGTTTATGTTGTTCATGGTTATTTCTTTTTCTAGGTTAACCCCTACCCCTATATATA